>CM072235.1:51379142-51391642 GCA_036851935.1 Coregonus suidteri | reverse complement strand
ATAATCGCACAATCATTTGGGCTTTATTGGGCTTGGGCTCATTAAATGTATTTAATGTATAGCTTATAAAATGTATTTAATGTATGGATCATCAGGCTCAAGTAGCATTAGGCTTGAAAACATTTTCAAAGCTGTAATCAAATCCAGACATAGGCCTATTTATATGCTTTATAATGCTTGACACTTCCGGTTTTGGCAGGAAATACCGGGTTACCCGGGAGAATATTTATTTATTGTCGGGATGGTACATTTGTAAAATAACGGGAAAATAAACAACACTAGTTCAGACTGAGGATTGCAGGAATAAAACAAATGAAAATTATAAATATACTCTAAAAATTATGAATAAAAAAAAAAAAAAAAAAATGTGTAAAGTGGTTGTCCCACTAGCTATCATAAGGTGAATGCACCAATTTGTATGTCGCTCTGGATAAGAGAGCGTCTGCTAAATGTCGTAAATGTAAATGTAATGGTGACTTCTGTCTCTGTGTAGAGCCAGTACAGGAACCCTATGATCTACGTGACAGAGAATGGGGTGTCAGAGAAGATTATGTGCACCGAGCTCTGTGATGACTGGAGAATACAGTACTACAAGGACTACATCAACGAGATGCTGAAAGGTATCACTATTATACTGTAATATAACATTTTACATTACAACATACACTACCGTTCAAAAGTTTGGGGTCGCTTAGAAATGTCCTTGTTTTCGAAAGAAAAGCAATTTTTTTCGTCCATTAAAAGAACATAAAATTGATCAGAAATACAGTGTAGACATCGTTAATGTTGTAAATGGCTATTGTAGCTGGAAACGGCTGATTTTTTAATGGAATATCTACATAGGCGTACAGAGGCCCATTATCAGCAACCATCAGTCCTGTGTTCCAATGGCACGTTGTGTTTGCTAATCCAAGTTTATCATTTTAAAAGGCTAATTGATCATTAGAAAACCCTTTTGCAATTATGTTAGCACTGAACTCAAATCACAGCTGATGAAATTGTGGATTTGCACAACCAAATAATTTCTGCACAAACTGTCAGAAACCGTCTCAGGGAAGCTCATCTGCGTGCTCGTCGTCCTCACCGGGGTCTTTACCTGACTGCAGTTCGGCGTCGTAACCAACTGCAGTGGGAAAATGCTCACCTTCAATGGCCACTGTGCTCTTCAACTGTACCGGGCAGATGGCGTTGTGTGGGCGAGCGCTTTCCTGATGTCAACGTTTTGACCAGAGTTACCCATGGTGGTGGTGTTATGGTATGGGCAGGCATAAGCTATGGACAACGAACACAATTGCATTTTATCGATGGCAATTTGAACGCGCAGAGGTACCGTGACGAGATCCTGAGGCCCATTGTCTTGCCATTCATCCGCCGCCATCACCTCATGTTTCAGCATGATAATGCATTGCCCCATGTCACAAGGATTCGTACACAATTCCTGGAAGCTGAAAATGTCCCAGTTCTTCCATGGCCTGCATACTTACCAAAAATGTCACCCCATTGAGCATGTTTGGGATGCTCTGGATCGACGTGTACGACAGCATGTTGCAGTTCCCGCAAATATCCAGCAAATTCGATTGAAGAGGAGTGGGACAACATTCCACAGGCCACAATCAACAGCCTGATCAACTCTATGCGAAGGAGAAGTGTTGCGCTGCATGAGGCAAATGGTGGTCACACCAGATACTGACTGGTTTTCTGATCCACCCCCCTACCTTAAAAAAAAATAAAAAAAGGTATCTGTAACCAACAGATGCATACCTGTATTCCCAGTCATGTGGAATCCATAGATTAGGGCCTAATTAATTTATTTCAATTGACTGATTTGCTTATATGAACTGTAACTAAGTAACATCTTTAAAGTTGTTGCATGTTGC
Source organism: Coregonus suidteri (assembly GCA_036851935.1). Classification (NCBI taxonomy): domain Eukaryota; kingdom Metazoa; phylum Chordata; class Actinopteri; order Salmoniformes; family Salmonidae; genus Coregonus; species Coregonus suidteri. The sequence goes on along the minus strand of CM072235.1, from coordinate 51,389,765 downwards.
ATTTATATTTTTGTTCAGCAATTTGATGTTTTATTTGTGCTCACCATGACTGTGTTTTTGTATTCTAATGTGTGTGTGTGTGTGTGTGTGTGTGTGTGTGTGTGTGTTGTGTGTGTGTGTGTGTGTGTGTGTGTGTGTGTATATTTATTGTGTCTAATGTGTATTTTATATTGTATTATTCCTAGGTCTCAATATATCTTCCCTGTCAAAATAAAAGTTTAAAGACTTATATAAAAAATTTAAAAAAAGCTACTAGAACCTATACTGTAATTCCCACAAAATGTCTACAACTCTTCTTTGGATTGTAATGTGATTGACTATCCCAGTGTTTAACCAATACTTTCCAAAGACTTTTCAACAATCCCATATGATGAATTCAGTATTATTCAGTAATTAAGAACAAGGTCAATTCCAGTAAATCCAGAGTAACATTTCAGTGTACCTTCTGAATTCACTGGAATTGAAATGGTATTGACCCCAACCCTGACTGGAATTGAAATGGTATTGACCCCAACCCTGACTGGAATTGAAATGGTATTGACCCCAACCCTGACTGGAATTGAAATGGTATTGACCCCAACCCTGACTAAGACGGTGTGATGTACTTAGGGATGGGACAGTGAAGCGACTGCGCCCGTCTTTCAAACCTAAACAGACGTGGTGCTGTTCCCTGCTCTGTCCCTTAGCCATCAAAGACGGCGTGAACGTGCGCGGTTACACAGCCTGGTCTCTGCTGGACAAGTTTGAGTGGGACGAGGGCTACTCCGAGAGGTTTGGCCTGTACTACGTAGACTTCAGGAACAAGAATAAACCACGTTACCCAAAAGCCTCGGTTCAGTACTACAAACGCATCATCAGCTCCAATGGATTCCCCAACCAGAGAGAGGTGAGAGCATTATGACCCAATGTCTATACTAGCTCCTAATACTTAAAAGGTCATTTCAGTTAGATCTTTAATACAATACACATTACAACAGGAGGTTAATATTAAATATAAAACATGGAAATGTACATAGTTATACCGGTACAAATGGATATACTGTCATATGTCGGAAATAGAGCATTCCATATTCAGGTGAGGGCATCATCCTGTGAAAATAGGAGGGGAGAGAGGGGGGAGAGAGGGGGGGGAGAGAGAGAGAGAGAGAGGGGGGAGAGAGAGAGAGAGAGAGAGGAGAGGGGGGGGGGGGGAGAGAGAGAGAGAGAGAGAGAGAGAGAGAGAGAGGGTGGAGAGAGAGAGAGAACCCTTAGAGGGGGGAGAGAGAGAGAGAAGAGAGAGTAAGAGAGAGAGAGAGAGTGGGGAGAGAGAGAGAAGAGAGAGAGGGGGGAGAGAGAGAGAGAGAGAGAGACCTAGAGAGGGATAGAGAGAGAGAGAGAGGGAGAGAGAGGGGGGAGAGAGAGAGAATGATACATAATTAGAGCATGATGAGTGTGTATTCTATATTAAAACCCTTAGCCCATCCTACAGGTAGAGAATTGGAAGAGGAAGGCCACTGAGACCTGCTCCTCCAGTAACCAGCTCCTGGCTGCAGGTCAGTTCACACTAAACATCCCTTTAACTGCTTTTCAATAAGAAGGGACTAGCTGGGGCAAACAAATAAAGATTCTGCCTCAAATATCACTTACCTAGATTGAGTGATAAACAAAAAAAATAGGGCCTAAACTTTCTATTGGCAATCGTGGGACAGCTATGCAAACTGTTCTTAGTTATGCAATCACTTGTCAATTCTTATCCTTTTACAATTCAATTAAATCTAAATTACGATTATCAATATATATCAGCCTAATTATGAGTATAGGGAGGTTTGATTCCTGGAGAGCAACCCTCCTGTAGGTTTTCACTCCAACCCCAGTTGGAACTAACCTGATTCAGCTTCTCAACCAGCTAATTATTAGAATCAGATGCGCTACATTAGGGTTGGAGTGAAAACATTCCAGGAACAGGGTTGGATCGGCCCTGGTCCAGGACGGTAGCGCTCCAGGAACGGGGTTGGATCGGCCCTGGTCCAGGAGGGTAGCGCTCCAGGAACAGGGTTGGATCGGCCCTGGTCCAGGACGGTAGCGCTCCAGGAACGGGGTTGGATCGGCCCTGGTCCAGGAGGGTAGCGCTCCAGGAACGGGGTTGGATTGGCCCTGGTCCAGGAGGGTAGCGCTCCAGGAACGGGGTTGGATTGGCCCTGGTCTAGAGAGAGAGTAGGTATCTAGAAGACCACTAACAGAATGTTTCTTTGTTTGCCCCTCCAGCTAGAAGACAGTCCAAGGAACATGCAGAAATGCCAAAGGTCTGGCCAGTGCATGATGAGGTTTAGTCATTAGGGTATATATATTGACTTTACTACATCACTGTATATTTCTATCTTGTCATGGGTCAGCGTGTCTCTGTGGATGACATCGTACTGTAGTGTGATAGTGTCTGTGTGGGTTAGTGGCTAAGGGTCTGGCTTGCCTTGCTATGTGAAGTTGAACTCTGAGAGCCTTTTAACCGGTCCTTTGTGCATATTTAAATCAGCTGCTTCCTCTCTTAACCCCAGCAGCAGCATAAAACATTCAACGGTTTTTAAATAATCTAATCTCTGTATTGGAAATTGCATGCGTTTCAGTTGGTCGAAGAGTAGGCCGTTTCTTTCCCATTCTAGGATATTGGAAGGAGTCAAAACGCTTTGGATCCTGTTCAAAAGACTACTACACTAAATAGTGTGAGAACAAGCTTCAACTTGCTACAGATCAAGAGGGAAAGCTGCCAAGCAGCTTTGCCAAACAACAATACTTTATAATGACTCACAGCTAATGATTTCCTGGTAGCTGCTAGCTAGCTGATGCTGCTGACACTAGCCACTAGGCATTGATACGGCACGGCATTACAGTTCTCAAAGGGTTAACGTGCCTTTACTTGGTTCAACTCTCAGTAACGTTTCTGTCTCTTCATTAGAGGAACAGCGGAGTACTGCTGCCAATATACTAAGACTTATTCATGGTAAGAAAACATTCATAATATGATCCACCCCCCGTCTGCTAAATGACTAAAATGTAAAGATATAAGATGATACTTTGGGGAAATGATTAGCCCTTTGAGTGGTGTCCTGAGCATTATAAAACTGCTTAATGTTAAGGTCATCTGTTGTGCTGAGGTCTGTCTGTGTGTTGCAGACCCCCTGACCAGCCACATGGAGATGGTAACAGAGGTAGTGGTCCCCACGGTGTGCACCCTGTGTATCCTCCTCTCTGCCGTCTTCCTGATGTTCCTGCTACGGAGACACAACTAGATCTACTACTACTACTACTACGGAGACACAACTAGATCTACTACTACTGCTACTACTAGATCATCTACTACTACTACTACACAACTAGATCTACTACTACTGCTACTGCTACTACTACTACTACTACTGCTACTACTACTACTAGATCATCTACTACTACTACTACTACTACTACTACTACTACTACTACTACTACTACTACTACTACTACTACTACTACTAGTACTACTACTGCTACTACTGAGACACAACTAGTACTACTACTACTACTACTACTACTACTACTACTACTAGTACTACTACTGCTACTGCTACTACTACTGAGACACAACTAGATCTACTACTACTACTACTACTACTACTGCTACTACTACTGCTACTACTACCACTACTACTACTACTACTACTACTGCTACTACTACTAGTACTACTACTGCTACTTCTTCTACTACTACTACTACTGCTACTTCTTTACTACTACTACTACTACTACTACTACTACTACTAGTACTACTACTGCTACTACTACTGAGACACAACTAGATCTACTACTACTACTACTACTACTACTGCTACTACTACTGCTACTACTACTACTACTACTACTACTAGCTACTACTACTACTACTGCTACTACTACTACTACTACTACTGAGACACAACTAGATCTACTACTACTACTAGTACTACTACTGCTACTACTACTACTACTACTACTGAGACACAACTAGTACTACTACTACTACTACTGCTACTACTACTACTACTACTACTACTACTACTACTGAGACACAACTAGTACTACTACTACTACTACTGCTACTAGTACTACTACTACTACTACTACTACTACTGAGACACAACTAGTACTACTACTACTACTACTACTACTACTACAACAACTAGTACTACTAATACTACTACACAACTAGATCTACTACTACAACTACACAACTAGATCTACTACTACAACTACTACACACAACTAGTAATACTACTACTACACTCAACTAGTACTACTACTACTACTACACACAATAGTACTACTACTACACACAACTAGTACTACTACACACAAGCTTTATATAACCCCGTGGACCAAGCAATTCCAATTCAACCAGATGAATAAAATAAATTAAAGTTTGATGTGAAGTAAATGAAGCTGTTTGCTTTATCCATGATATTTAGCTTCTTGTACAGGCCATTTCCTCAACTGATTCAGGTGAGACTTGAAGGTATTTGCATGTTCACATCTTCACACACAGTGGGGACCTAACAGTAGTGACGGGGATGATGGGATATTTTCATTTAGAAGCACTTAAAATTGTGTTGTTTTTCTAAATTAAAACAATGAAAGATAAACCTTTTAAAACATACTTTAACTTGTCTGTAGCGATGTTTGACTTACTGGATCTAAGCAGCGAAGTTGACCAGGCTGCAACACACCATGGTGGTGAAATAGGCAGCCTCCTCGCCATCGCCGTTCACTGTCATCTCATTATGGAAGTCTGCAACACATTTAACCTTTACTTGCAAAGGGAAGACTTCCCAGGAAAGTCCATATTTTGCAAGGGAGCCGTGCTTCACAAAAAAATTCTGAAAATACAATTGCCTTGAGAAAGTATTCATACCCCTCGACTTATTCCACATTTTGTTGCGTTTCAGCCTGAATTCAAAATTAATTAAATAGTGTTTTTTTTTTCTCATCCAGCTACACACAATACCCCATAATGACAAAGTGAAAACATGTTTTTTGAAATTTTAGCAAATTCATTGAAAATGAAATACAGAAATATCTCATTTACATACATAAGTATTCACACCCAGGAGTCAATACATGTTCAAATCACCTTTGGCAGCGATTACAGCTGTGAGTCTTCCTGGGTAAGTCTCTAAGAGCTTTGCACACCTGGATTGTACAATATTTGCACATTATTCTTTTTTAAATTCTTCAAGCTCTGTCAAGTTGGTTGTTGATCAACGCTAGACAGACATTTTCATGTCGGTTTATGTCAAAACTGTAACTGGGCCACTTTAGAACATTCGATGTCGTCTTGGTAACCAACTCCAGCGTATATTTGGCCTTGTGTTTTAGGTTATTGTCCTGCTGAAAGGTGAATGTGTCTCCCAGGTTTTCCTCTAGGATCTTGTCTGTGCTAAGCTCTCCTCCCGAGTGGCGCAGTGGTCTAAGGCACTGCATCGCAGTGCTAGCTGTGCCACTAGAGATCCTGGTTCGAGTCCAGGCTCTGTCGCAGCCGGCCGCGACCGGGAGACCCATGGGCGGCGCACAATTGGCCCAGCGTCGTCCATGGTAGGGGAGGGAATGGCCGGCAGGGATGTAGCTCAGTTGGTAGAGCGTGGCGTTTGCAACGCCAGGGTTGTGGGTTCGATTCCAGTATGAAAAATAAATAAAAATGTATGCACTAACTAACTGTAAGTCGCTCTGGATAAGATCGTCTGCTAAATGACTAAAATGTAAATGTAAATATTCTGTAGTCCTTGCTGATGACAAGCATACCCATAACATGATGCAGCCACCACTATGATTGAAGATATGGAGAGTGGTACTCAGTGATGTTGTTGTGTTGGATTTGCCCGAAAAATAACACTGTGTTCAGGACAAAAAGTTCATTTCTTTGCCACATTTTTTTGCTGTTTTAATTTAGTGCCTTGTCGCAAACAGGATGCATGTTTTGGAATATTTTTATTCTGTAGATACTTCCTTCTTTTCACGCTGTCATTTAGGTTAGTATTGTGGAGTAACTACATTGTTGTTGATCCATCCTCAGATTTCTCCTATCACAGCCATTAAACTCTGTAACTGTTTTAAAGTCACCATTGGCCTCATGGTGACATCCCTGAGCAGTTTCCTTCCTCTCCGGCAACTGAGTTAGGAAGGACGCCTGTATCTTTGTAGTGACTGGGGTGTATTGATACACCATCCAAAGTGTAATTAATAACTTCACCATGCTCAAAGGGATATTCAATGTCTGCTTTTTACATTTTTACCCATTTCTACCAATAGGTGCCCTTCTTTGCGAGGCTTTGGAAAACCTTCCTGGTCTTTGTATCTGTGTTTGAAATTCACTTCTCGACTAAGGGACATTACAGATAATTGTATGTGTGGGGTACAGAGATGAGGTAGTCATTCCAAAATCATGTTAAACACTATTATTGCCCACAGAGTGAGTCAATGCAACTTATTATGTGACTTGTTAAGCAAATCTTTACTCCTGAACTTATTTAGGCTTGCCATAACAAAGGGGTTTAATACTTATTGACTCAAGACATTTCAGCTTTTCCTTTTAAATTAATTTGTAAAAATATCTAAAAATATAATTCCACTTTGACATTATGGGGTATTGTGTGTAGATCAGTGACAACATCTCAATGTCATCCATTTTAAATTCAGGCTTTAACAACATTTGGAAAAAGTCAAGGGGTGTGAATACTTCCTGAAGGCCCTGTACATAATAAGGAATTAGCTACAACAATAAAAGGTGGAATCAAGAGAAATACAATTATAAGTTGAAGTTAACATAACAATTTATTTAACTTCTATAGTGCTTTTAATTACAGAAATCTGCAAGTGCTTATTCCATACATGAGTAATATCTCATGGACTGACGCACATAACATAAATGGTATCTGTCAACAGACTGTGGGATGTGGAGACTAACGACCACTATAGCCATCAGGAGACTAACGACCACTATAGCCATCAGGAGACTAACGACCACTATAGCCATCAGGAGACTAACGACCACTATAGCCATCAGGAGACTAACGACCACTATAGCCATCAGGAGACTAACGACCACTATAGCCATCAGGAGACTAACGACCACTATAGCCATCAGGAGACTAACGACCACTATAGCCATCAGGAGACTAACGACCACTATAGCCATCAGGAGACTAACGACCACTATAGCCATCAGGAGACTAACGACCACTATAGCCATCAGGAGACTAACGACCACTATAGCCATCAGGAGACTAACGACCACTATAGCCATCAATACTAACGACCACTATAGCCATCAGGAGACTAACGACCACTATAGCCATCAGGAGACTAACGACCACTATAGCCATCAGGAGACTAACGACCACTATAGCCATCAGGAGACTAACGACCACTATAGCCATCAGGAGACTAACGACCACTATAGCCATCAGGAGACTAACGACCACTATAGCCATCAGGAGACTAACGACCACTATAGCCATCAGGAGACTAACGACCACTATAGCCATCAGGAGACTAACGACCACTATAGCCATCAGGAGACTAACGACCACTATAGCCATCAGGAGACTAACGACCACTATAGCCATCAGGAGACTAACGACCACTATAGCCAACAGGGGACTAACGACCACTATAGCCATCAGGAGACTAACGACCACTATAGCCATCAGGAGACTAACGACCACTATAGCCATCAGGAGACTAACGACCACTATAGCCATCAGGAGACTAACGACCACTATAGCCATCAGGAGACTAACGACCACTATAGCCATCAGGAGACTAACGACCACTATAGCCATCAGGAGACTAACGACCACTATAGCCATCAGGAGACTAACGACCACTATAGCCATCAGGAGACTAACGACCACTATAGCCATCAGGAGACTAACGACCACTATAGCCATCAGGAGACTAACGACCACTATAGCCATCAGGAGACTAACGACCACTATAGCCATCAGGAGACTAACGACCACTATAGCCATCAGGAGACTAACGACCACTATAGCCATCAGGAGACTAACGACCACTATAGCCATCAGGAGACTAACGACCACTATAGCCATCAGGAGACTAACGACCACTATAGCCATCAGGAGACTAACGACACTATAGCCATCAGGAGACTAACGACCACTATAGCCATCAGGAGACTAACGACCACTATAGCCATCAGGAGACTAACGACCACTATAGCCATCAGGAGACTAACGACCACTATAGCCATCAGCAGACTAACGACCACTATAGCCATCAGGAGACTAACGACCACTATAGCCATCAGGAGACTAACGACCACTATAGCCATCAGGAGACTAACGACCACTATAGCCATCAGGAGACTAACGACCACTATAGCCATCAGCCATTTCCATCATTGAGGGAATGGTTCCTTTGAAATCAATGAAAGCGGTTATACTGCTCGCGTTGCATCACATCCAATAGCAGCGTCCAAGCTCAAGAATCGCAGAGGTTCAATTCTCGATGGCTGACGCGACCGTTCATTTATTTATTTTTTTAGTCATTTAGCAGACGCTCTTATCCAGAGCGACTTACAGGAGCAATTAGGGTTAAGTGCCTTGCTCAAGGGCACATCGACAGATTTTTCCCCTTGTCGGCTCGGGGATTAGAACCAGCGACCTTTCGGTTACCGGCACAACGCTCTTAACCTGCCGCCCCGTGTGCTTGTGGAAGACACAGAGGATATTTCAAAGATATTTAAAGGCCCAGTGCAGTCAAAATTATGTTTTTCCTGTATGACTAGAGCATAACATAACATCTATAGTAATTCACCTGTTTCAAAGACAATGTGTTCCACCAGGGGCTTTTCACTCAGCTGCCAGGATGTCTTCACCTCTCTGGGGCCGTTACCACTCGACACTTCCACCCCCCAGGACACCGCCTGCTCCCTATAGGGAACAACAAACACATGACATACATTACTAACCCCACCCAGACCGCTAGACGTCTCCACCCCCCCAGGACACCGCCTGCTCCCTATAGGGAACAACATACACATGACATACATTACTAACCCCACCCAGACCGCTAGACACCGCCTGCTCCCTATAGGGAACAACATACACATGACAATACATTACTAACCCCACCCAGACAGCTAGACACCGCCTGCTCCCTATAGGGAACAACATACAGTGCCTTCAGTAAGTGTTCAAACCCCTTCACTTTCTCCACATTTTCCACAGCCTGAATTTAAAATGGATACAATTGAGATTTGTCACTGGCCTACACACAATACCCCATAAAGTAAAATTACAAATGAAAAGCTATTATGTGACTTGGCCATAACAACTTGCATGGATTCACTCTGTGTTCAATAATAGTATTTAACATGATTTTGGAATGACTACCTACTACTCTCTGTACCCCACACATACAGTTATCTGTAAGGTCCCTCGGTCAAGCAGTGAATTTCAAATACAGATCCAACCACAGAGACCATGGAAGACGGGTCAAAATTTAAAAAAAGCAGACACTGAATATCCCTTTAAGCATGGTGAAGTTATTCATTACACTTTGGATGGTGGTATCAATACACCCAGTCACTACAAAGTTGCCAGAGGAAGGAAACCGCTCAGGGATTTCACCATGAGGCCGATGGTGACTTTAAACCAGTTACAGTTTAATGGCTGTGATAGGAGGAAACTGAGGATGGATCAACAACATTGTAGTTACTCCACAAACCTAATTGACAGAGTGAAAAGAAGGAAGCCTGTTCAGAATAAAAATATTCCAAAACATGCGTCCTGTTTGCAACAAGGCCGTAAAGTAATACTGCAAAACATGTGGCAAAGCAATTAACTTTTTCTCCTGAATTAAAAGTGTTATGTTTGGGGCAAATCCGTTATGACACATTACTGAGTACCACTCTCCATATTTTCAAGCGTAGTGGTGGCTGCATCATGTTATGGGTATGCTTGTAATCGTTAAGTTTTTCAGAATAAAAAATAAACAGAATGGAGCTAAGCACAGACAAAATCCTGGAGGAAAACCTGGTTCAGTCTGCTTTCCACCAGACACTGGGAGATGAATTCACCTTCCAGCAGGACAATAACCTAAAACACAAGGCCAAATATACACTGGAGTTGCTCACCAAGAAGACATTGAATGTTCCTGAGTGGGCGAGTTACAGTTTTGACTTAAATCTGCTTGAACATGTATGACAAGACATGAAAATGGTTGCAGAGCAATGATCAACAACCAATTTGACAGATCTTGAAGAATTTTGAAAATAATAAATGGGCAAATATTGTATAATCCTTTGTGCAAAGCTCTTAGAGACTTACCCAGAAAGACTCACATCTGTAATCGCTGCCAAAGGTGATTCTAACATGTATTGACTCAGGGGTGTGAATACTTACGTAAATTAGATTTCAGTATTTCATTTTCAATAAATTTGCAAAAAAATATATCAAACATGTTTTCACTTTGTCATTATTGGGTACTGTGTGTAGATGGGTGAGAACAAAAACATATTTAATCCATTTTGAATTCAGGCTGTAACACAACAACATGTGGAATAAGTCGAGGGACATGAATACTTTCTACTTTCATACATTACTAACCCCAACCCTAGAC
>CM072235.1:51231642-51374142 GCA_036851935.1 Coregonus suidteri | reverse complement strand
CATACTGCAAAGCTTTGATGACCAGTTTCAGACAGTCTCCGATGTCTTGATATGAAGTCACACCTGTGATGGAAAAAGCAGTGATGAATTAAACAGCCAATAATCTACATTCCACATCAAAGTGTTATCAATCGTATAAGGAATTGGATTAAATTTACATTTACAAAATGTCAATAAGGACTGTAGAGCTTCCTCCAAAGTGCTGTAAAACAAAAAGGCTACTCTACTATTACTGAAATGTACTAAACTCTACTCACTGTTCCTCATGCGAACCCAGAGCTGTTCTATGAAGTCCAGGTCTCCTCTCTCCATCAGAGAGTTGAATATGGACATCTCTGATGTTCCCGTCTCAGTCTTCCCCTTCACTGTCTGGGGGATAGAACCACGACCAACACAGTCAGATAAAGCATTATGACGACATGTATTTAAATAGCTCACGTTTTTTTTTTTTTACAATTTTATAATACAGTGCCTTCAGAAAGTATTCACACCCCTTTACTTTTTTCACATTTTGTTGTGTTATAAAGTGGGATTCAAATAGATTTAATTGTAATTTTTTTGTCAACGGTCTACACAAAATACTCTGTAATGTCAAAGTGGAAGACAAAATTCTAAAATTTGTAGAAAATCCATGACAAATAAAAACACCAATATCTTAATTATCTAAGTATTTAACCATTTCATGTCTTGCCATCGATGTTCAAGCAGATTTAAGTCAAAACTTTAACTCGGCCACTAAGGAACATTGGTAAGCAACCCCAGTGTAGACTTGGCCTTGTGTTTTAGGTTATTGTCCTGCTGAAAGGTGAATTCATCTCCCAGTGTCTGGTGGAAAGCAGACTGAACCAGGTTTTCCTCTAGGATTATTCCTGTGCTTAGCTCCATTCCGTTACTTTTTTATCCTGAAAAACTCCCCAGTCCTTAACGATTACGAGCATACCCATAACACAGTGGCGATCGGTACCGTTTAAGATGACATTTTTTTAAGGACGACATATTTTTTTTCCCATGAGAGTTAATTATTTTACAGCATATTGGATGACTGTCATCCATATTCCATTCACCCAGTTCAATGTAACATCGATAGGTTTAGGCTACTACATGATACTCTAATGTTCCCTGTACCCATCATGAGGTTGCTACAACCTAGACTAGGAATGAAAGTTTACAACGTAGGTGCACGGGTCAAGATAAATGTATTAGTAATCTAGTCATCTTGGCATGGTTCTGTTATAATCTCCACCCGGCACAGCCAGAAGAGGACTGGCCACCCCTCATAGCCTGGTTCCTCTCTAGGTTTCTTCCTAGGTTTTGGCCTTTCTAGGGAGTTTTTCCTAGCCACCGTGCTTCTACACCTGCATTACTAGCTGTTTGGGGTTTTAGGCTGGGTTTCTGTACAGCACTTCGAGATATTAGCTGATGTACGAAGGGCTATATAAAATAAAATTGATTGATTGAGTAATCAAGGTGGCAGACAGTGACACATTCAATACCGTCTTGCACACTCTTTGCCTGGATCTAGCTGACCTAGGGTGTAATCATTAGTCCAAAGATTTGCAAACAAGACGTTTAAGAAACATTTTAACAGAATCGGCAGAATGAATACACCCCTGACCACACACAAACACAGTTCACTTTCATAGCAGCCACATACAAAACACCATCAGTTGTATAATTCCTTCTCGAGTCGACGCGCTCCTCTCACCCTTTCATTTTGTTTGTGGCCTTCAGTGCACAACACAACAGCTGTCTGGGAACAGGCGACAAATACCTCTCCAAGCAAAAACCTTCATACCATAAGCGCTACACACAGCCTACATCGTTGTCACCATATTAGCTAATGTCATAGTCAACGTAGCTACTACAACTAACGCGTTAGTAAACCCGCTACAATCATGTAGTACAGTTACCTCGACTTTAAAGAGTTCCAGCGTTGGATAGCCTTAGCCAGCTAGCTAACATAGCATCCTTCTCTGTTTGAGCCGGGTGTTTGAGTAAGCTAAACTAGCTAGCTGCATTCGTTAGCTAAGTAAGTGAAAAAAGTACTACGAAATATATAATATAGCTAAATATAAATATAGCTAGCTCTCTGCCTTGCTCTCGCTTCTCCTTCATTTTTGAAGATATGAAATTGTTCAAATCTATTCAACTATTGTCTTTCTCGGTCTTTGAGTCAACTACTCACCACATTTTATGCACTGCAGTGCTAGCTAGCGGTAGCTTATGCTTTCAGTACTAGATTAATTCTCTGATCCTTTGATTGGGTGGACAACATGTCAATTCCTGCTGCAAGAGCTCTGATAGGTTGGAGGACGTCCTCTGGAAGTGGTCATAATTACTGCGTAAGTCTATGGAAGGGGGTGAGAACCATGAGCCTCCTAGGTTTTGTATTGAAGTCAATGTACCCAGAGGAGGATGGAAGCTAGTTGTCCTCCGGCTACACCATGGTGCTACCCTACAGAGTGCTGTTGAGGCTACTGTAGACCTTCATCACAAAACAGTGTGTTTTAATCAATTATTTGGTGACATGGGAATGTATTTATACCGAACTAAAAAATCTACAAAAAAAACACAATTTCAAAGATTGAGTTACAGTTCATATAAGGAAATCAGTCAATTGAAATAAATCCAGTAGGCCCTAATCTATGGATTTTACATGACTGGGAATACAGATATGCATCTGGATCAGAAAACCAGTCAGTATCTGGTGTGACCACCATTTGCCTCATGCAGCGCGACACATCTCCTTCGCATAGAGTTGATCAGGCTGTTGATTGTGGCCTGAGGAATGTTGTCCCACCCTTCTTCAAATAGAAGTTGCTGGATATTGGCGGGAACGGGAACACGCTGCCGTACACGTCGATCCAGAGCATCCCGAACATGCTCAATGGGTGACATTTCTGGTAAGTATGCAGGCCATGGAAGAACTGGGACATTTTCAGCTTCCAGGAATTGTGTACGGATCCTTGTGACATGGGGCCGTGCATTATCATGCTGAAACATGAGGTGATGGTGGCGGATGAATGGCACGACAATGGGCCTCAGGATCTCGTCACGGTGTCTCTGTGCATTCAAATTGTCATCGATAAAATGCAATTGTGTTTGCTGTCCGTAGCTTATACCTGCCCATACCCTAACCCCACCACCACCACGGGGCACTCTGTTCACAACGTTGACATTAGCAAACCACTCGCCCACACAACGCCATACACATGGTCTGCAGTTGAGGCCGGTTGGACGTACTGCCAAATTCTCTAAAACGATGATATGGTAGAGAAATTAACATTAAATTCTCTGGCAACAGCTCTGGTGGACATTCCTGCAGTCAGCATGCCAATTGCACTCTCCCTCAAAACTTGAGACATCTGTGGCATTGTGTTGTGTGACAAAACTGCACATTTTAGAGGGGCCTTTTATTGTCCCCAGCACAAGGTGCACCTGTGTAATGATCATGCTGTTTAATCAGCTTCTTGATATGCCACACCTGTCAAGTGGATGGATTATCTTGGCAAAGGAGAAATGCTCACTAACAGAAACATGGGACCAACACTTTGTAGTGACATTGATACACCATCCAAAGGGTTATTAATAACTTCACCAAGCTCAAAGGGATATTCAATGTCTGCTTTTTTGCGAGGTAGAAGGAAGACCTCCCTGGTCTTTGTGGTTGAATCTTTGCTTGAAATTCACTTCTTGACTGAGGTACCTTACATGCAATTGTATGTGTGGGGTACAGAGAGGAGGTAGTCATTTAAAAATCATGTTAAACACTATTACTGCACACAGACTGAGTCCATGCAACTTTTTATGTGACTTGTTAAGCACATTTTTACTCCTGAACTTATTTAGGCTTGCCATAACAAAGGGGTTGAATACTTATTGACTCAAGACATTTCAGCTTTTCATTGAATTAATTTGTAACAATTTCAAAAAACATAATTCCACTTTTGACATTATGGGGTATTGTGTGTAGGCCAGTGACAACAATTTAATTCATTTTAAATTCAGGCTGTAACACAACAAAATGTGGAAAAAGTCAAGGGGTGTGAATACTTTCTGAAGGCACTGTATGTTGTTCCCCCAGAGAGCTCTCCTCCATCTACTGCTGTAGATACAGTTGAAGTCGGAAGTTTACATACACCTTAGCCAAATGACATTTAATCCTAGTAAAAATTCCCTGTCTTAGGTCAGTTAGGATCACCACTTTATTTTAAGAATCTGAAATGTCAGAATAATAGTAGAGAGAATGATTTATTTCAGCTTTTATTTCTTTCATCACATTCCCAGTGGGTCAGAAGTTTACATACGCTCAATTAGTATTTGGTAGCATTGCCTTTAAAATGTTTAATTTGGGTCAAACGTGTCAGGTAGCCTTCCACAAGCTTCCCACAATAAGTTGGGTGAATTTTGGCCCATTCCTCCTGACAGAGCTGGTGTAACTGAGTCAGGTTTGTAGGCCTCCTTGCTCACACACGCTTTTTCAGTTCTGCCCACAAAGTTTCTATAGGATTGAGGTCAGGGCTTTGCGATGGGCACTCCAATACATTGACTTTGTTGTCCTTAAGCCATTTTGGCACAACTTTGGAAGTATGCTTGGGGTCATTGTCCATTTGGAAGACCCATTTGCGACCAAGCTTTAACTTCCTGACTGATGTCTTGAGATGTTGTTTCAATATACAGTGGGGGAAAAAAGTATTTAGTCAGCCACCAATTGTGCAAGTTCTCCCACTTAAAAAGATGAGAGGCCTGTAATTTTCATCATAGGTACACGTCAACTATGACAGACAAAATGAGGGAAAAAAAATCCAGAAAATCACATTCTAGGATTTTTAATGAATTTATTTGCAAATTATGGTGGAAAATAAGTATTTGGTCACCTACAAACAAGCAAGATTTCTGGCTCTCACAGACCTGTAACTTCTTCTTTAAGAGGCTCCTCTGTCCTCCACTCGTTACCTGTATTAATGGCACCTGTTTGAACTTGTTATCAGTATAAAAGACCACATAAATGTCCTTCCTCATGATGCCATCTATTTTGTGAAGTGCACCAGTCCCTCCTGCAGCAAAGCAACTCACAGCATGATGCTGCCACCCCCGTGCTTCACGGTTGGGATGGTGTTCTTCGGCTTGCAAGCCTTCCCCTTTTTCCTCCAAGCATAACAATGGTCATTATGGCCAAACAGTTCTATTTTTGTTTCATCAGTCCAGAGGACATTTCTCCAAAAAGTACAATGTTTGACCCCATGTGCAGTTGCAAACCGTAGTCTGGGTTTTTTATGGTGGTTTTGCTGAGCGGCCTTTCAGGTTATGTCGATAAAAGTACTTGTTTTACTGTGGATATAGATACTTTTGTACCTGTTTCCTCCAGCATCTTCACAGGGTCCTTTGCTGATGTTCTGGGATTGATTTGCACTTTTCGCACCAAAGTACGTTCATCTCTAGGAGACAGAATGCGTCTCCTTCCTGAGCGGTATGACGGCTGTGTGGTCCCATGGTGTTTATACTTGCGTACTATTGTTTGTACAGATGAATGTGGTACCTTCAGGCGTTTGGAAATTGCTCCCAAGGATGAACCAGACTTGTGGAGGTCTACAATTATTTTCTGGGGTCTTGGCTGATTTCTTTAGATTTTCCCATGATGTCAAGCAAAGAGGCACTGAGTTTGAAGGTAGGCCTTGAAATACATCCACAGGTACACCTCCAATTGACTCAAATGATGTCAATTAGCCTATCAGAAGCTTCTAAAGCCATGACATCATTTTCTGGAATTTTCCAAGCTGTTTAATGGCACAGTCAACTTAGTGAATGTAAACTTCTGACCCACTGGAGTTGTGATACAGTGAATTATAAGTGAAATAATCTGTCTGTAAACAATTGTTGGAAAAATTACTTGTGTCATGCACAAAGTAGATGCCAATTGCGCTCTCCCTCAAAACATCTGTGTCATTGCCAAAACTATAGTTTGTTAACAAGACATTTGTGGAGTGGTTGAAAAACGAGTTTTAAGGACTCCAAACTAAGTGTATGTAAACTTCAGACTTCAACTGTTAGTATTGTATGAATCCCCTAAATCGAAATAATATACATTTGATGTGAAAAAAAAGTTTCACATCAGGATATTGATACTAGTCATACCTCTTTGGTAGACTGATCCTGCAGAGTCTTTACACTGTTCTGCAGTTCTGAAAAGGAGAATGAAATGTGATTGACAGATGATAAAATAAAAGAAACACGTTTATTTCAATGGTCCTCAACGTGTTAACCTCTTAAATGTAAATGGCAAAATTTAGATATCCGTCTAAATCGACATACCCAAAAGTAACTGCTATTCATGTGTAATTACATGATTCTGACCTGCCAAAACTTGGTATATTTGGAAAGACGACATCTGGGAGACGATGAGGAAATGATCAGAAGATAGATAGGAGTTCCATAGTTCAGAATACACCAGATCAAAACACAAACTATGCATTTTTTTATTTTTTATTTATTTTGAAAGTCTTCTTTCTTTGACAAGCTATAAGTGAATTATTGATTCCCAGAGCTGGAAACACATCCGATGGCTTCCACAACATGTGAACAATATCCGATTTTTTGACCAGCGGGGGGGGGGGGGGTGGAGACCTTGACCAGCGGGGGGGCGCTTGCTGGGGAGGAGTGGCTCCAAAATGTAATCGTCCAAATCCTCTGCATCCTCCACTCTGTGGTGAATAAAAATAAAGGGATATATTGTTGTAAGACACACACAGAATTACAGTTTACTAAATTTACAGAACTAACATTACTGTAAAGTAAAAACACCAAGCCTAAACTTTATCTGTACAGTGACTCATACAGAAGGTGTGAAACACACACAAAGAAAACAGAAACACTTTGGAGACAAAGGCAGAGGTGAGAACCACAAATAAACAATGGCCATAAGAGAGTTTAGTGGCCTCTCCAAAGTTACAAAGATGAAACTTAGAACAGCAAACAGTGAACTAATTTAACATAGACAATAACTACTTTGGAATTATACATTTAATAAATAAATGAAATGAATAAATTATAAAATTGATTTAAATGAATAAATTATATAACATTGAAATTACTTGTTACATAGGCTTATGTAAACTAAATCCAAAGCACAAAAAGCAGACAACTCATTAAAAAAACGAAATACATACAGGAAATGAGCTATATAAAGTAATGACAATAATTTACTTACAGATCTAAAAGTGGATCCATTTCCTTCTAGAAAGCAATCTTTGTCGGCCGAGTCGAAATCCTCGTTGTCCTAATCGCTCCCTTGATCCGAGTCCGACCAGTATTTTATTCAAAGCTGCTGTCGGTATACTTATTCATAGCTGCCTTCTTTTTAGCTTCCTGTTCGATATTGTTAGTTTTACCTTTTTTTACCCCCCTTGAGCAGCCATCTTTTATGCTAAAGCGATGAAATTAAAGCGATGAAATCTGTTTACAATGTATTGAAAAAATAAATAAAAAATAAATGTATGCTATAAATGAAAGCTTCTCATTGGCTACAAGACTGTCAAGGTGCCATAGTAGCCAATCCCCTGTGTTATGGACGCCTTCTCATTGGCTACAAGACTGTCAAGGTGCCATAGTAGCCAATCCCCTGTGTTATGGACGCCTTCTCGTGCCATAGTAGCCAATCCCCTGTGTTATGGACGCCTTCTCATTGGCTACAAGACTGTCAAGGTGCCATAGTAGCCAATCCCCTGTGTTATGGACGCCTTCAGCGCATAAGCAGGCGATGTCATATCGGTGGACATTTGATGTTGCCATTCAGTCATACGTCATCAGATAACATAGATGTGTTCCTACCAACCTAAGGATTAATTTCATACCCCCCCCCCCATGTAGCTATAGCTCAAACACAGACCAAATCGAAGTTTACCTTGTAAGATGTTTGCTGTTTGGTGAAAACGTTGTGTAAAATAAACATTTTGACTCTCGGGGCTGGTGATCAATAACGGTAGGTCACAGGCAGACAAATAAGACCTCCTCGTGATCTGTGGAGTCCCGGCTTTCGGTGCGTATCGACGTATTCCGTGTTTATTTCCTTTATGCTTCACAACGCTAACCGGAATGTAGGTAGCAGCCATCTTGAAATGAGGTCATCGGCTCGGCCTGTCCTTCTACATTCGTGTGCCCATATGTGGTAGTAAATCACACCGAAGATTTTAAAGGCACAGGTCAATAACCAAGATACTCAGCATTCCGCAGACACCCTGCTTTTGAATATAGAGGCTACCGTTCTCATACCAGACTGAATTGAATTAAAAACAAAATACATTTAAGAGGTTAAAAAGCAATATATAGTAAAACATGTTTATTTCAGTCGTCCTCAACATGTTAAAAAGCAACTCATTTCATATAGGATGTGAAAAGTTGTTTTTCTAATACATTTTTGCTTGATTTTGGAGATATTTAATGACTAAATTACTCAAATGTAAAATGTAAAATACCCTACCATCAAGGTATTCCCTTGTCAGCTGCACAGCAGACCTGGTCTCCAGGGGTTCCATCCACTCCGTCTCTCCTGTCCTCAGACCATCAGCCAGGATCTGACAACCACAACCAGCAACAGGCTAAGTAGTACTATGTTACAGTAGGTCTATATATTGTGATAGCCTGGTTACGTCACAGTAGGTCTATATATTGTGATAGCCTGGTTACGTCACAGTAGGTCTATATATTGTGATAGCCTGGTTACGTCACAGTAGGTCTATATATTGTGATAGCCTGGTTACGTCACAGTAGGTCTATATATTGTGATAGCCTGGTTACGTCACAGTAGGTCTATATATTGTGATAGCCTGGTTACGTCACAGTAGGTCTATATATTGTGATAGCCTGGTTACGTCACAGTAGGTCTATATATTGTGATAGCCTGGTTACGTCACAGTAGGTCTATATATTGTGATAGCCTGGTTACGTCACAGTAGGTCTATATTGTGATAGCCTGGTTACGTCACAGTAGGTCTATATATTGTGATAGCCTGGTTACGTCACAGTAGGTCTATATATTGTGATAGCCTGGTTACGTCACAGTAGGTCTATATATTGTGATAGCCTGGTTACGTCACAGTAGGTCTATATATTGTGATAGCCTGGTTACGTCACAGTAGGTCTATATATTGTGATAGCCTGGTTACGTCACAGTAGGTCTATATATTGTGATAGCCTGGTTACGTCACAGTAGGTCTATATATTGTGATAGCCTGGTTACGTCACAGTAGGTCTATATATTGTGATAGCCTGGTTACGTCACAGTAGGTCTATATATTGTGATAGCCTGGTTACGTCACAGTAGGTCTATATATTGTGATAGCCTGGTTACGTCACAGTAGGTCTATATATTGTGATAGCCTGGTCAATTCAGAAAGTAACCCAAATTCCAATTCGAATTTCCTCATTGAAAAGCATTGAAGAGAATTCGAATTGGATTGTCAGTTTACTTCCTGCATTGGCCCCAACCCCAGTGCACACCACTGTAATGTAGGTTTAACCAGGCTAATATTGGGTTGCTAAAAAAGGCATTTCAAAAGTATTATTTTTTTGGCACCAACCTGTAGAAACTCCAGCTCCCTGTACATCGGATACATGGGACTCCTCATGTCTCCACTGGACACCTTGATATTCTGCAGGAGTCGGGGGGGGGGGGGGTTAACAAGCAGTCCCTTCATCCTGGGTACTAGTCTAGCTCTGAGAGAAACAGTCCCTACATCCTGGGTACTAGTCTAGCTCTGAGAGAAACAGTCCCTACATCCTGGGTACTAGTCTAGCTCTGAGAGAAACAGTCCCTACATCCTGGGTACTAGTCTAGCTCTGAGAGAAACAGTCCCTACATCCTGGGTACTAGTCTAGCTCTGAGAGAAACAGTCCCTACATCCTGGGTACTAGTCTAGCTCTGAGAGAAACAGTCCCTACATCCTGGGTACTAGTCTAGCTCTGAGAGAAACAGTCCCTTCATCCTGGGTACTAGTCTAGCTCTGAGAGAAACAGTCCCTTCATCCTGGGTACTAGTCTAGCTCTGAGAGGGTTGGATAGTTGTAAGCAGGGGTTGGAACCGGTTAAGGGAAGACAACCGAAAGCAACAAAAAAATTTGAGGAACAGAATCAGAACCGGGAACGAAAGTGATATATACTGTTCTGGAACAGAATGGAACAGAACCCTTATTTTAAAAGCATGGGAACCGGTTAAAAACACACCGCCCATTTTTTCCCAGTCCCACAAAAAAAAAAACGCAACAAAGCCCTCACTCTGAGAGTTTTAAAAAACCGGAAGGAAGATGGCGTGAAGAAGGCTGCTCCAAATGAGTAAACGTCTACCAAAACGAACTCAATAGTACCTCTTTACGTCGACACTGATCTGCTGACTTGCGAGCTGGATAACAACCCAAAACAACTTTAAAAAGGTTTGAGAGGTTTATTGACATACTGTCAATGCTGTGAATGCCAAAACCATGTTGGAGGATGACACAAACACACCCCTTGGTAAACATGGAGACCCAAGAGCAAAAACACAACAGCTGGACTCCAGACAGATGATCTATGCCTTTCACCAGTCTGTATGCGTAGAAACCAACCTGCTGTCGTTTTACATTTACATTCACGTCATTTAGCAGACGCTCTTATCCAGAGCCACTTACAGTTAAGTGAGTGCGTACATTATTATTTTTTTCATACCCCCCGTGGGAATCGAACCCACAACCCTGGCGTTGCAAACGCAATGCTCTACCAACTGAGCTACATCTCTGCCGGCCATTCCCCTCCCCTACCCTGGACGACGCTGGGCCAATTGTGCGCCGCCCCATGGGTCTCCCGGTCGCGGCCGGCTACGACAGAGCCTCGATTCGAACCACTCGGGAGGTCATCAAGGCAAAGGGTGGCTATTTGAAGAATCTCAAATATATTTTGATTTGTTTAACACTTTTTTGGTTACTACATGATTCCATGTGTCATTTCATAGTTTTGATGTCTTCACTATTATTCTACAATGTAGAAAATAGTAAAAAGAAAAGAAAAACACTGGAACGAGTAGGTTTGTCCAAACTTTTTACTGGTACTGTATACAAAATAGCCTACTAGAAGGATTACATTTACATTACATTTTAGTCATTTAGCAGACGCTCTTATCCAGAGCGACTTACAGTTAGTGAATAATATTTATTTTATTTTATTTTATACTGGCCCCACGTGGGAATCGAACCCACAACCCTGGCGTTGCAAACGCCATGCTCTATCAACTGAGCTACATCCCTGCCGGCCATTCCCTCCCCTACCCTGGACGACGCTGGGCCAATTGTGCGCCGCCCATGAGTCTCCCGGTCGCGGCCGGCTACGACAGAGCCTGGATTCGAACCAGGATCTCTAGTGGCACAGTTAGCACTGCGATGCAGTGCCTTAGACCATTGCGCCACTCATATTTATTGTTTACAGGAAACTCATTCAATATATTAATGCTCAAGTAGCTTGGAGAAAAAGAATGGGTACGTAAAATCTATTTCTGTCATCGGCTAAAGAATTCAAAAGATGTTATGATCCTATTAAAAAACAAATCTAGATCTTGCGGTGAAATCCGTTAAAACTGATCCTCAAGGAAAATGGATTGCTTTGAATATACTGCTTGAGGATACACCGATATGGCTCATAAATCTATATGAACCGATTCAATGACGATTCAAACTTCTAATTAGTCTCTAATATACAAATAACTAATATAAAGTGGTAGGGGACTATAACTAATATAAAGTGGTAGGGGACTATAACTAATATAAAGTGGTAGGGGACTATAACTAATATAAAGTGGTAGGGGACTATAACTAATATAAAGTGGTAGGGAATGAAAAAAAGAACGGTACTGTTCAGAACTGAACCCCTGGTTGTAAGTAATATGCTGCCACCTTACACCTACCCAACCCGTCAGATCTACACAAATGCCTAAAGCGTAGGGCCTAGGGCGTAGGGACTAGGGCGTAGGGACTAGGGCGTAGGGACTAGGGCGTAGGGACTAGGGGGTAGGGACTAGGGGGTAGGGACTAGGGCGTAGGGACTAGGGCGTAGGGACTAGGGCGTAGGGACTAGGGCGTAGGGACTAGGGCGTAGGGACTAGGGCGTAGGGACTAGGGCGTAGGGACTAGGGCGTAGGGACTAGGGCGTAGGGACTAGGGGTTGATTTGGGGTGCAAGTGTAACCTGACTACTCACCAGAGTGGCCATAGAGGAGAGAGGTGGCGTCTCCAGGATGCTCTCTACGTGGCTCCATCTGAAGTCCACTGTGACACTGCTCTGAGATTCTATAGTGGTGTTCTCCACCACAGTAGACCCAAACAGGTTGTACTGGGCTGTGCCTCTTGCCACCATCTGGAGGGAATCAGGGAAGTGATGAGGACAACATAGACAGTCTGGGTTTTGGTCTGTTTCAGTTATATATGAAATGGAGGAGAACATCAGAAAAACGGTAAACAGTCGGCAGTACACCTAGCTGGACACTGACAGTCTTAGCCAGTCGGCAGTACACCTAGCTAGACGCTGACAGTCTTAGCCAGTCGGCAGTACACCTAGCTAGACGCTGACAGTCTTAGCCAGTCGGCAGTACACCTAGCTAGACGCTGACAGTCTTAGCCAGTCGGCAGTACACCTAGCTAGACGCTGACAGTCTTAGCCAGTCGGCAGCACACCTAGCTAGACGCTGACAGTCTTAGCCAGTCTTAGCCAGACGGCAGCACACCTAGCTAGACGCTGACAGTCTTAGCCAGACGGCAGTACACCTAGCTGGACGCTGACAGTCTTAGCCAGACGGCAGTACACCTAGCTGGACGCTGACAGTCTTAGCCAGTGAAAATATCTGAGAAACAGGGAGGACTAGGAGTTAGGCCTTACCAAGGACGGATGATGTCTTTTCTTGTGTTCCTGTTTCAGCTCATCTACAGTGATGAATGTGCCCTTGTCCACAGTTGAACCTGAACATGGAGGACAAACATCAAAGATCAGTAAACTTTTGAAACTGTGTATTTCAATGTTTTTGATATGAGCTCTTAAATGACTGTCTCTACTCTTACCTGTACACGTGACAGAGTATAGCTTCACCCCGGAGACTTTGTTGCCGGTGCAGACGGTCTCTGCTCCTAACCAGGTGGTACCAGCAGGGTCGGCCATGTCACAACGTACCCAGAGAGGGAGCAGCGGGGCTGGGGAGAGCGCTGGAGGAAGCAGCGGAGCTGAGGACACCGCTGGAGATACGTTGGTGTTCTGCGACATGGTGTACCAAGACAACAGCTGCCTGTAAGCAGAGAACACAGTTCAACATCTGAACAGGTATAGGGACAAACAGACAGGGTACTATTACCATGGTTTCATATTAACAGACAGGGTACTATTACCATGGTTTCATATTAACAGACAGGGTACTATTACCATGGTTTCATATTAACAGACAGGGTACTATTACCATGGTTTCATATTAACAGACAGGGTACTATTACCATGGTTTCATATTAACAGACAGGGTACTATTACCATGGTTTCATATTAACAGACAGGGTACTATTACCATGGTTTCATATTAACAGACAGGGTACTATTACCATGGTTTCATATTAACAGACAGGGTACTATTACCATGGTTTCATATTAACAGACAGGGTACTATTACCATGGTTTCATATTAACAGACAGGGTACTATTACCATGGTTTCATATTAACAGACAGGGTACTATTACCATGGTTTCATATTAACAGACAGGGTACTATTACCATGGTTTCATATTAATACAATTGTAAATGTAGAAACACTACTAACACTGGAAGAAGAACAAGAAGAACAAGATGGAGGAGAGAGAAGAAGAAGAAGAAGAAGAGGAAGAACAAGATGGAGGAGAAGAACAAGATGGAGGATGAGGAGAAGAATATGAAGAACAAGATGGAGGAGGAGGAGAAGAATATGAAGAACAAGATGGAGGATAAGATGGGGGGAGGAGGAGGAGGAGGAGATAGAAGTTGGAGAAGAAGATGGAGGAGGAGGAGATTGAGGAGGAGGAGAGAAGAAGACCTTGCTTTCATGATGGTGAGAGGCTGCGGCCCCAACTCTATCTTGGCTTCATGATTTGTCTCATCATCAGAGTGCGTCTCATCCATTTTCTCATCTTCAGGGTCAATCTGTGGGGCCTTGTCACATGACAATACAGTAAAATAGTGGATCAATATTGGAACGATTGGGTGAATTGATTGCCTAAATGGAAATACAGTCCAGTAATACAAACGAATAATGCAAAGATACTCATAAATAGGATGGATTGACAGAGCAGAACTTACAGTTCTCTCACAGATGAAGACTGGTTTGTCACCACTGTAGATGTAGTGTAGATGTTTCTCTCCATTCACTCTCAGTATCTGAATGTCTTCCTCATATATACTGGAGTCTTCGCATTCCTCTTGAAGAGTCCTAAAAATCATAAATGCATTAAAAAAAAAAAAACATTGATGATTAGCTGAACCAGTATCTGGACAGAGGAGGAGATCATGAACATGACATCTCTCCTCTCTAGCCCAGTTAGCTACCCAGTAATTGTCCCATTAGACAGCTCTGCAAGCATTATAAAAATGTCAAAATAACTTAGTTACAATACTCACCAAATATGGAGTTTTGCTGAGCAACTATTGTCATTTACCATTTACTACAGTCACTCCCTGTACATACTTCCAAAAAAAGGTCTAAATAAAACTGCACAAGCAACCACTGGAGACACATACACACTTGGTCAGAAAACAATATAGATTATTTCCAGACAATAAATTTTTTGGGTTGCTTGTAGCGCAATTTTTATTTACATATTTTTTTGTAAGTCCATACCTTGCATGACTAGCCTCGGTACTAGTCTCTTTAGCTAACATTCCACTCAACGTTCAGTTGCTGATTGGTAGTTGGAAACAACATTAATATTTTCCATGACAACGTTATGGAACATGGGGGCGTACGCAAATTTGGCGCAAACTTTTTAGAACGACAACAAAAAACACCCTTACGACCTGCTGCGGTAATTCCCTTGTGAGAAGGCACGTGTCAATGCAAGATCATGTTGTACAAAGTGGCTAGAGGACTTCGTAACGAGAGAGAGATGAATAATATGGAGAATATTAGCCTACAAGATTAAATCTACCGTAACTACATTTGCATCCCATTAACGAGAGGAAGGAAACGCAAAACTGGCACCTGTTGTCATTCCTCGCACATATTTTTATTTTTATTTAACCTTTATTTAACTAGGCAAGTCAGCTAAGAACAAATTCTTATTTACAATGACGCCTACCCCGGACGACGCTGGACCAATTGTGCGCCGCCCTATGGGACCAACAATCACCACCAGATTGAGATTCAGCCTGGAATCGAGATGCAGTGCCTTAGACCGCTGCGCCACTCGGGAGCCCACATATGCAGAACACAATGACTTGTTTACATTTTTTACAATTTGCTATGCTCATTTCAGTTATATTATTTGTCCCTCTCTTATTAAGAGATGGAGTCCAGACAGGCTACTTTAGGAAACGTTATATTTAGGCCTATAGCATAATGCTAACATAATGTAGCTAGCATATCAAATGAATTGACAATTAGAGTTTGAATGGACGTTAGTTATGGAATTATTATCCCAGCATGTGCCTTATTCTCTCTTATTAAGAGATGGAGTCCAGACAGGCTACTTTAGGAAGCTTTCTGAACAAACAGAGAGAATTAGCGAACTCACACACACCCTAAAAGGATCCATCAATCAAAGCCACCAAACACACACACACACACATCACATTTCTCCTAAAAACGTATTCAAAAACCTCGTACACCTTCAAAATCTGACCTGTAGTCCATCAGAAAGTAGGCACACTCTACATAATAGGCCTAGTATTTAAAATTGAGGAGATGTGATCATAATCATTGTTTTAGCGATCCCACGTTAGACGTCCCTCCTAATGAAAAGCACCCCCCCATCCTGCTGGTGTGAGCTGACCTGTCATCTTTTCACTCCCTCCTCTCTACATTTTCTTCCTCTGTTTCTGCTGCTAAAGCCACTTTCTACCACTCTCAATGTCAAGCCTCTGCCTCTAACCCTAGGAAGCTCTTTGCCACCTTCTCCTCCCTGCTGAATCCTCCTTCTCCTCCCCCTCTGTGGATGACTTCGTCAACCATTTTGAAAAGAAGGTTGACGACATCCGATTCTCATTTATTAAGTCAAATGACACCGCTGGTCCTGCTCACACTGCCCTACCCTATGCTTTGACTTCTTTCTCCCCTCTCTCTCCAGATGAAATCTTGCGACTTGTGACGGCCGGCCGCCCAACAACCTGCCCACTTGACCCTATCCCCTCCTCTCTTCTCCAGACCATTTCCGGAGACCTTCTTCCTTACCTCACCTCGCGCATCAACTCATCCTTGACCGCTGGCTATGTCCCTTCCGTCTTCAAGAGAGCGAGAGTTGCACCCCTCCTCAAAAAACCTACACTCGATCCCTCCGATGTCAACAACTACAGACCAGTATCGCTTCTTTCTTTTCTCTCCAAAACTCTTGAGCGTGCCGTCTCTAGCCAACTCTCCTGCTATCTCTCTCAGAATGACCTTCTTGATCCAAACCAGTCAGGTTTCAAGACTGGTCATTCAACTGAGACTGCTCTTCTCTGTGTCACTGAGGCTCTCCGCACTGCTAAAGCTAACTCTCTTTCCTCTGCTCTTATCATTCTAGACCTATCCGCTGCCTTTGATACAGTGAACCATCAGATCCTCCTCTCCAACCTCTCCGAGTTGGGCATCTCCGGCGCTGCTCACTCTTGGATTGCGTCCTACCTGACAGGTCGCTCCTATACAGGTGGCGTGGCGAGAATCTGTCTCCGCACCACATGCTCTCACCACTGGTGTCCCCCAGGGCTCAGTTCTAGGCCCTCTCCTATTCTCTCTATACACCAAGTCACTTGGCTCTGTCATATCCTCACATGGTCTCTCCTATCATTGCTACGCAGATGACACACAATTAATTTTCTCCTTTCCCCCTTACATTTTCATTTTAGTCATTTAACAGACGCTCTTATCCGGAGCGATTTACAGTTAGTGAGTGCATACATTTTCATACTGGCCCCCCTGGCTCCCCGTGGGGAATCGAACCCACAACCCTGGCGTTGCAAGCGCCATGCTCTAACAACTGAGCTACACGCATCTCTGCATGTCTGGCAGACATATCAGTGTGGATGTCGGATCACCACCTCAAGCTGAACCTCGGCAAGACGGAGCTGCTCTTCCTCCCGGGGAAGGACTTCCCGCTCCATGATCTCACCATCACGGTTGACAACTCCATTGTGTCCTCCTCCCAGAGTGCAAAGAACCTTGGCGTGACCCTGGACAACACCCTGTCGTTCTCCGCTAACATCAAAGCGGTGACCCGATCCTGCAGGTTCATGCTCTACAACATTTGCAGTGTACGACCCTACCTCACACAGGAAGCGGCACAGGTCCTAATCCAGGCACTTGTCATCTAAGGTCTGGATTACTGCAACTCGCTGTTGGCTGGGCTCCCTGCCTGTGCCATTAAACCCCTACAACTTATCCAGAACGCTGCAGCCCGTCTGGTGTTCAACCTTCCCAAGTTCTCTCATGTCACCCCACTCCTCCGCACACTCCACTGGCTTCCAGTTGAAGCTCGCATCTACTACAAAACCATGGTGCTTGCCTACGGAGCTGTGAGGAGGAACAGCACCTCCTTACCTTAGGCTCTGATCAGACCCTACACCCAAAGGAGGGCACTACGTTCATCCACCTCTGGCCTGCTAGCTCCCCTACCTCTGCGGAAGCATAGTTCCCGCTCAGCCCAGTCAAAACTGTTCGCTGCTCTGGCACCCCAATGGTGGAACAAGCTCCCCCACGACGCCAGGACAGCGGAGTCACTGACCACCTTCCGGAGACACTTGAAACCCCAACTCTTTAAGGAATACCTGGAATAGTATAACAGTAATCATTCTACCCCCCACCATTTAAATTTTTAAAAAAGGGAGTGGTTGTCCCACTGGCTATCCTAAATTGAATGCACCAATTTGTAAGTCGCTCTGGATAAGAGCGTCTGCTAAATGACTTAAATGTAAATGTATGCCAACAGCCAGGGTTTCATTAAATATGCCTAGACATTATACTTTTTTAAATTGCACATGTAATTAAACTGGAAGCATTTAGCGATGTTCAACTTAAATTAAATGGCACAAAACGTGCTTCAAAAACCTTTATATTTTTTTTTATTTAACCTTTATTTAACCAGGTAAGCCAGTTGAGAACAGGTTCTCATTTACAACTGCGACCTGGCCAAGATAAAGCAAAGTAGTGCAATAAAAACAACACAGAGTTACATATGGGGTAAAAAACATAAAGTCAGAAATACAACAGAAAATATATATACAGTGTGTGCAAATGTAGCAAGTTATGGAGGTAAGGCAATAAATAGGCTATAGTGCAGAATAATTACAATAGTATTAACACTGGAATGCTAGATGTGCAAGAGATTATGTGCAAATAGAGATACTGGGGTGCAAAATAGCAAAAATAAATAACAATATAGGGATGAGGTAGTTGGGTGGGCTAATTTCAGATGGGCTGTGTACAGGTGCAGTGATCGGTAAGGTGCTCTGACAACTGATGCTTAAAGTTATTGAGGGAGATAAGAGTCTCCAGCTTCAGAGATTTTTGCAATTCGTTCCAGTCATTGGCAGCAGAGAACTGGAAGGAATGGCGGCCAAAGGAGGTGTTGGCTTTGGGAATGACCAGTGAGATATACCTGCTGGAGCGCAGACTACGGGTGGGTGCTGCTATGGTGACCAATGAGCTAAGATAAGGCGGGGATTTGCCTAGCAGTGATTTATAGATGGCCTGGAGCCAGTGGGTTTGACGACGAACATGTAGTGAGGACCAGCCAACAAGAGCGTACAGGTCACAGTGGTGGGTAGTATATGGGGCTTTGGAGACAAAACGGATGGCACTGTGATAGACTACATCCAATTTGCTGAGAAGAGTGTTGGAGGCTATTTTGTAAATTACATCGCCAAAGTCAAGGATCGGTAGGATAGTCAGTTTTACGAGGGCATGTTTGGCAGCATGAGTGAAGGAGGCTTTATTGCGAAATAGGAAGCCGATTCTAGATTTAACTTTGGATTGGAGATTCTTTATGTGAGTCTGGAAGTTGAGTTTACAGTCTAACCAGACACCTAGGTATTTGTAGTTGTCCACATACTCTAGGTCAGACCCGTCGAGAGTGGTGATTCTAGTCGGGGTGGGCGGGTGCCAGCAGCGTTCGATTGAAAAGCATGCATTTAGTTTTACTAGTGTTTAAGAGCAGTTGGAGGCTACTGAAGGATTGTTGTATGGCATTGAAGCTCGTTTGGAGGTTTGTTAACACAGTGTCCAATGAAGGGCCAGATGTATACAAAATGGTGTCGTCTGCGTAGAGGTGGATCTGAGAGTCACCAGCAGCAAGAGCGACATCATTGATATACACGGAGAAAAGTGTCGGCCCAAGAATTGAACCCTGTGGCACCCCCATAGAGACTGCCATAGGTCCAGACAACAGGCCCTCCGATTTGACACACTGAACTCTATCTGAGAAGTAGTTGGTGAACCAGGCGAGGCAGTCATTTGAGAAACCAAGGCTATTTAGTCTGCCAATAAGAATGCGGTGGTTGACAGAGTCGAAAGCCTTGGCCAGGTCGATGAAGACGGCTGCACAGTACTGTCTATTATCAATCGCGGTTATAATATCGTTTAGGACCTTGAGCGTGGCTGAAGTGCACCCGTGACCAGCTCGGAAACCGGATTGCATAGCGGAGAAGGTACGGTGGTATTCGAAATGGTCGATGATCTGTTTGTTAACTTGGCTTTCGAATACTTTCGAAAGGCAGGGCAGGATGGATATAGGTCTGTAGCAGTTTGGATCTAGAGTGTCACCCCCTTTGAAGAGGGGGATGACCGCGGCAGCTTTCCAATCTCTGGGGATCTCAGACGTTATGAAAGAGAGGTTGAACAGACTAGTAATAGGGGTAGCGACAATTTCGGCGGCGGCTAGTTTTAGAAAGAAAGGGTCCAGATTGTCTAGCCCAGCTGATTTGTAGGGGTCCAGATTTTGCAGCGCTTTCAAAACATCAGCTGTCTGAATTTGTGTGAAGGAGAAGCGGGGGGGGGCATGGGCAAGTTGCAGCAGAGGGTGCAGAGTTGGTGGCCGGGTTAGTGGTAGCCAGATGGAAAGCATGGCCAGCTGTAGCAAAATGCTTGTTGAAATTCTCGATTATTGTAGATTTATCGGTGGTGATAGTGTTTCCTAGCCTCAGTGCAGTGGGCAGCTGGGAGGAAGTGCTCTTATTCTCCATGGACTTTACAGTGTCCCAAAACTTTTTGGAGTTAGTGCTACAGGATGCAAATTTCTGTTTGAAAAAGTTAGCCTTTGCTTTCCTGACTGCTTGTGTATATTGGTTCCTAACTTCCCTGAAAAGTTGCATATCGCGGGGGCTATTTGATGCTAATGCTGTACGCCACAGGATGTTTTTTGTGCTGGTCAAGGGCAGTCAAGTCTGAGGAGAACCAGGGGCTATATCGGTTCTTAGTTCTGTATTTTTTGAATGGGGCATGTTTATTTAAGATTGAGAGGAAATTACTTTTAAGGAACAACCAGGCATCCTCTACTGACGGAATGAGATCTATATCCATCCAGGATACCTGGGCCAGGTCAATTAGGAAGGCCTCCTCGCTAAAGTGTTTTAGGGAGCGTTTGACAGTGATGAGGGGTGGTCGTTTGACCGCGGACCCGTTACGGACGCAGGCAATAAGGCAGTGATCGCTGAGATCCTGGTTGAAGACAGCTGAGGTGTATTTAGAGGGTATGTTAGTCAGGATGATATCTATGAGGGTACCCATGTTTACGGATTTAGGGTTGTACCTGGTAGGTTCGTTGATAATTTGCGTGAGGTTGAGGGCATCTAGCTTGGATTGTAGGATGGCTGGGGTATTAAGCATATCCCAATTTAGGTCACCAAGCAGTACAAACTCTGAGGATAAATGGGGGGCAATCAATTCACATATGGTGTCCAGGGCACAGCTGGGGGCTGAGGGGGGTCTGTAGCAAGCGGCAACAGTGAGAGACTTATTTCTGGAAAGGTGGATTTTTAGAAGTAGAAGCTCAAACTGTTTGGGCACAGACCTGGATAGTATGATAGAGTTTTGTCTCTGGCTTGCATTGCACAGGTGGTTGTCGTCTAAATTCACTGTAGTAGGCTAGGCCTAATATATAGGCTAACATACGAATAGTGGATTAACAGCAGAGCCTATGAATTAACATTAATTTACACATACATCTCGGTCTTCACTGTTCCTTTCTTGCTCAATTCATTCATCTCCGCTGGCCACTCTCTCTCCATCCTCTGTATTCCTCTTATACACTATTCACTGTCGCCACAAACTTGGAAGCACATAATCGCCCTAGAATGTAATTGTATACTGTAGCGTTAAGATTTCCCTTCACTGGAACTAAGGGGCCTAGCCCAAACCATGAAAAACAGCCCCAGACCATTATTCCTCCTCCACTAAACTTTTGCTGGCACTAATCAGTGTTTAGTTAACTTAGTTACGTTAGCTAGCTAGCTAAGTAAAGAATATCAAACAGGAGACAGAGTAGCTAGCCACACATTTAAAAAACGTGAACTCACCGAAGCATTTTCGAAAACTGTAAAGCGTCGGCGATGATCTTGGAGCCCATTTCATTAGGTAGCTAGTTACCAAAAATAGTAATGCTAGTTGGTGTTATGAAGTTTAAAAAAAACGTTAAATAAAAGTTGGAGCTACGATTGAATTTGACGTTTCGCGCCAATACAGCCAGTGAACGCTTGACGTCATCAGTCGGCACTACGAACACAAACTATTTTTGATCTATTAATATTTTTACAAAAAAAAGTGTAAGACAAAATACGTATTGTCACGCAACTGGCTCGTGTGGTAGCTACATTTAAGAAAAAAATATATAATTTCAGGAAATAATTATTACGAAAGTAGTCCGGTCACCACACTTGTTTCCTCCGCCGTACTGCGCAGTAAGGACCTAGGTAATCCCATTTATGTACTTTTTTTTTCCGCCGTTGTATAGTATTTCCAAGTTCGATATTAAATGTTCATAAATTGAAAGAGTACATATATAGACTTAGAATCGAAAAAATATGCCTCTATGTAGTATTGAATGTATTGAAAGTTTCAGTTGTCGGAAGTGTGACGTTGTCGGAAGCATGTATCCTGTGAGTTGCCTTGCCAACTTCCTTTTCCACTGTGGCCGCCATTGAGTAAGGAGCGTGGTTCCAGGCGAGCCGAGACAAAACATATAAAAATGGTGAGAATTCTAGCTTCTTTCATCAGCAAATACCATTTTAATATTAGCGATTAATCTATATTGCAAAAACAAAAGACTTCTCAAGCCAATGTGTTTGTTAGACAATACAATTTAACTTATTCTATGGTAATCTTTGAACGAAGTTTGACACGTGGAGCCGTTTTGGGCTCTTCAACCACAGGCCGTATAGCCGGGTTTTCTCAAATATACGTGAAGTTCGTAAACCAGTACACATTTCTTCACGCAAATGTTTTGAATATGTACTTAGTAAACTGTAGATCACTTACATATTTGCGGAAGCTAGCCAACTAGCTAGCCAACTACAGATAATTAATCCGAAACTGACAAATGATCTGGTTAGCGTGCTAGCTAGCTAGGTACTAGCATGGCGGCTAGCGGGACTGAGAAAATCAGGATTTTACACGTACTTGCTATGATGGTGTAATTTGCGTCCTACTTTGCAATCAGTCGACAGATGCCTACTGTCATATACTGGCGCAAGTGAATGACGATAACTGAGTCTGAGCAAGATGATCATTAGCTACATGTAGCTAGGTAACGTTAATAATGTGACATGTAGCGTGTCGTTGGCTAATTAGCAACATACGATTAGGTACGTTGTAAGAACTTGCATCTGATTTTGACTTTTTTTTCTCTCCCGTAGGCTTGTGCCCGGCCTTTAATCTCGATCTACTCCGAGAAAGGAGAAAGCTCAGGCAAAAATGTCGTTATGCCTGCGGTGTTCAAGGCTCCCATCCGCCCCGACATTGTCAACTTCGTGCACACCAACATGCGCAAGAACAGTCGTCAGCCCTACGCCGTCAGCGGACTGGCCGGTGAGTGATCTTTTCAACATTTATTCAATCAAATAAGGAATGCTTTGTAGTTTTTGGAGACAGGTGAAAGCTTTGGTGATGAGTTTTAACTTCGGTCCGTGTTTCTGAAACCTGATTATACTAGAAGTTCTGAAGGGCTTTCACCTGTACCACTGAACAAAAAAGATAAAAGCAACATGTAAAGTGTTGATCCCGTGTTTCATGCGCTGAAATAAAATATTCCAGAAAGTTTCCATACTCATAAAGTTTATTTCTCTAAAATTGTGCCCAAATTAGTTTACATCCTTGTTAGTGAGCATTATCCATCCACCTGACAGGTGTGGCATATCAAGAAGCTGATTAAACAGCATGATTGTCACACAGCACAATGCCACAGATGTCTCAAGTTTTGGAGGGAGCGTGCAATTGGCATGCTGACTGAAGAAATGTCAATTTTAGTAGTTGCCAGAAAATTGAATGTTCATTTCTCTACCATAAGCCGCCTCCCAACGTCTGTATTCCCGGTCATTTGAAATCCTAGAATAGGGCTTAATGAATTTATTTCTATTGACGGGTTTCTTTTTTTTATATGAACTAACTCTGTAAAATATTTGTAAATTGCATTTGATATTTATGTTCAGTATATGTATCCATTGACACACAAAGGTTGTTATGTGTTCCAGGTCACCAGACCAGTGCTGAGTCCTGGGGTACAGGCCGGGCCGTGGCCCGTATACCCCGTGTGAGGGGAGGTGGTACCCACCGCTCTGGACAGGGAGCCTTCGGGAATGTATCCTCTCTGACAGGTTAACATTCCCCTTCAAGGTGAAGTCAACTTTTTACAACCAAACCTGTATTTTGGATGTAAATGGCGTGTTATAGAACTGTCCAGGCACTTAAGATTATTCTATCCAGCTTTGCCGTTCTCCCTGTAGCCCGCGGTATCGCTGAAGTCGCCCAAAAAAATGTGTAATCTCAATTTCGGGTTGACTGCTTCATGTGTACAACCTCTAAAGACCTCTATCACTATACTTAAAGCTTTGCCATTTCTAAAAGTGTGTTTTTTTTTGGAGCTTTTAATGTTTTATTATAGCCCCCATGCTGCAGGATGAGGAAGTCTATTGCTGATTGGGACGTTTAAAAATAAAATAACGTTGCATCACAAGTGTCTGGACACTCATATAACATGATATTTACATCCAAAATACAGATTTGGTTGTAAAAAAAAAAATGGTAATTTCCTTTTATCGTCCCCTTAAATCTCACAATGTCTGTGTGTATAGATATGGGCTACCTGGTCTGTGTTCATTAGGGCACATCGCAACAAAACGTTTTGCAGTGGGGAGTCAAAGTTATTGTACAAATACTGATTGCTCATAACAGTTTTTTCATCCGTTTGTCGCCTAATGAACACAGCACATGGTGGTTCATGCTGAGGCAGGCAGACATTCGGAGGCTTGCAGTGATGGTGTAATTTGCGTCCTACACTGTGATCAGTGACATTATGCCTGATGTCATATGCTGGCACAAGTGGCTGACGAACCTTGAGTCTGAGCAAGATACTCGCAAACATTTGGGCCGGTTTCCCGAACTAAAAACGCACAATCATGGCGATACCCTGGCTAAATGTGTCCAGAAGCTCTTCAAGAAGTTTCTTCATCCATTAGCGTTGCTTGCTAGATTTCCTTGACCCTGGTTGACTGTAGATGTGTCGTGGAGGCCGCATGTTCGCCCCCACCAAGACCTGGCGCCGCTGGCACCGCAGGATCAACACCACCCAGAAGCGTTACGCCATCTGCTCCGCCCTGGCTGCCTCCGCCCTGCCCGCTCTCGTCATGTCCAAAGGTACGCCGCCCACCATCCGTAGATGCACAGCTTTGTTTTCGTTTTTAGCAGTGTTATGGACCCCAAATATAGATTTTTCATTAAGTTTTTTAGTTTCTCGTTAGAGAATCATTTTGTTAGAGACCTATTCTGTGTGTGTTTATGCATCTCTAATTTTAGTTATTTTAACCAAATCAGCCCCACTGCCTCTCAACCCAGATGAAGGACTCAATCTCTACTTATGGAATCCCAATCGTTTCCAATTGTAAATATTTAGGAGTAGATATATTTCCTTTCTTAGATAAGCCGTTGCCAGAAACGTTAACAGAACGCTCAAATCAATTAAATCCCATCTCCATAGATGGATTGACGTCCCAGTTGCTTTAACTGGCAGAATATATCTATTGTCAAAATGAATATATTGCCACGGCTTAATTTCTGTAGTTTAATGCTTCCCGTGGCTCCCCCTTCAGGCTATTGGAATAAACTTCATAGTGCGGTTTCAAAATGTATTTGGCAAGGTATGGTAAGAGAACATTAACAAACCTACAAATAGGGAAATACTTAGGACTATCCGTAGCAAACTTAGTTATGTATGTGAAATACAACTAATGGAAAATACTATATTAATTAATATTTTGTGCCTTTACAAAATATTAACAAACAAAAAAAAAAAATCCCGATGAATAAAAATGTGGCTACAATCGCAGGCTCTTGTAATGTCCATCCAGACTTGCTATGATGGTGTAATTTGCGTCTGACTCTGTGTGCGGTGACGGTTTGCCGACTGTCTTACAGCTGCCACAGTGGGTTGACGAAATAATAATTCTGAGCAAGATGTCTTTTTAACATTAACAGCCTGTACTAGAGAAGCTGTACATGTTGCAACATAAATGTGGCGGCAGGTAGCTTAGTGGTTAAGAGCGTTGTGCCAGTAACCGAAAGGTCGCTGGTTCTAATCCCCGAGCCGACTAATCTGTGTATCCTTGAGCAAGGCACTTAACCCTAATTGCTCCTGTAAGTCGCTCTGGATAAGAGCGTCTGCTAAATGACTAAAATGTAAAATAATAAATAATAATGTAGCTGTTACTTGAGTAGTAGCCATTAGTGTTGCATAACAAAAGCTCAGTACTTCACTAGCTACTAGAACGTGATAAACGGTTCGGTACTAGAATTTGTTACTTTCTGTACTTCTGTCAAATGTCTCGCGTCATATAATATAATAATATGACATTTAGCAGACGCTTTTATCCAAAGCGACTTACAGTCATGCGTGCATACATTTTTGTGTATGGGTGGTCCCGGGGATCGAACCCACTACCGTGGCGTTACAAGCGCCGTGCTCTACCAGCTGAGCTACAGAGGACCACCATATGCGGATTGAGTTTGTCTGAACCTTTTTCGTGGGCAGTATTAATATAAAATACGTTTTCTTAACATGACATTTGCATTGTAACGTTATTCTACTAGGAACTAAATTTTGAGTGACAATGACATTTAACATTAACATATATTCATGTGAGCATTATGATTACAACCCAAAAGTAATGTGAGATGTACCTAGTACGGTACAGAAACGGTATGGCGATCTGGATACTGCTCAACCCTGATTAGAAAGGTTCTAATCTTGTCATTTTTCCTTCAGGACATGTAGATGTATAAAAAGTCTGAGCTAAATAACTTGTAGCATTTAGAACATAAAGGATCTGTATAACAATCTGAAGCCCGTACTGGATGGTCTCCTTCCTCCAGGACACCGGATTGAGGAGATCCCAGAGGTTCCCCTGGTAGTTGAAGATAAAGTGGAAGGTTACAAGAAGACAAAGGAGGCTGTGCTTCTGCTGAAGAAACTCAAGGCCTGGAACGACATCAAGAAGGTTAATAATATTAGCTATACTTAATACTGTCTCACTGGTCCTCGTTGACTTTTCGTGCGTTGTTCTGTATAGTGTTATGAAGCCATGATGAGGTTCCACTTCAGGTCCGTGTTTCTGAATCCTGATTTTTAATGTGAAGTCCTGAGCATAACAAATCCCTGATATTAGCAACATAAAAGCACGGCTGTTGTCTCCTTTTGTTGACATGAGATGGTCCGTGATATTGTGGATCTGTGCAGGTGTACGCGTCCCAGCGCATGCGTGCCGGTAAAGGTAAGATGAGGAATCGCAGGCGTATCCAGCGCAAAGGACCGTGCATCATCTACAACCAAGACCAAGGCGTCACCAAGGCATTCAGAAAACATCCCTGGTATGTATTGGTAGGGTCTACCCTGGTGTGGGTGGGTGGGGTCTACCCTGGTATGGGTGGGTGGGTGGGGTCTCCCCTGGTGTGGGTGGGTGGGGTCTCCCCTGGTGTGGGTGGGTGGGGTCTCCCCTGGTATGGGTGGGTGGGGTCTCCCCTGGTGTGGGTGGGTGGGGTCTCCCCTGGTGTGGGTGGGTGGGGTCTCCCCTGGTATGGGTGGGTGGGGTCTCTCCCCTGGTGTGGGTGGGTGGGGGTCTCCCCTGGTGTGGGTGGGTGGGGTCTCCCTGGTGTGGGTGGGGTCTACCCTGGTGTGGGTGTGGTGGGGTGTACCATGGTGTGGGTGGGGTGGGGTCTCCCCTGGTGTGGGTGGGTGGGGTCTCCCCTGGTGTGGGTGGGTGGGGTCTCCCCTGGTGTGGGTGGGTGGGGTCTCCCCTGGTGTGGGTGGGTGGGGTCTCCCCTGGTGTGGGTGGGGTCTACCCTGGTGTGGGTGGGTGGGGTCTCCCCTGGTATGGGTGGGTGGGTGGGGTCTACCCTGGTGTGGGTGGGTGGGGTTCTCCCCTGGTGTGGGGTGGGTGGGGTCTCCCCTGGTGTGGGTGGGTGGGGTCTCCCCTGGTGTGGGTGGGGTCTACGACTGATTTCTGATAACAATCAGCTCTTAATTGTGAGGCTGCATGTCTACAGCATCAGGGTCATTTAAAAAGGCTAACAAGCTTTTTATGTCAGTGAAGAAAGAGCTAGCTAGCTATACTACATAACCAAAAGTATGTGGACACCTGCTCGTCGAACATCTCATTCCAAAATCATGGGCATTAATATGGAGTTGGTCCCCCCTTTGCTGCTATAACAGCCGTTGTTGCTCCTAGACGTTTCCACTTCACAATAACAGCACTTACAGATCTAGCAGGGCAAACATTTGACCAACTGACTTGTGGGAAAGGTGGCATCCTATGACGGTGCCACATTGAAAGTCACTGAGTTCTTCAGTAAGGCCATTCTACTGCCTGTGTTTGTCTATGGAGATTGCATGGCTGTGTGCTTGATTTTTATACACCTGTCAGCAACGGGTGTGGCTGAATCCACTAATTTGAAGGGCTGTCCACATACTTTTGGCCATGTAGTGTATGGTGACTTGGCACGTCAGGTCCATGTTTCTGAACACTGTGATTTCAATGGACGTTCTGAGCCCAACCTTTTCACTCATGAAACTGAATACAAAATGTCAATGGATACTAGTTCTCTGTAAAATAATGAATACTTTTTTCTTTTTGATGGCATATTTTCCACTGTAGATTTAAGCATCGGGTTAAATTGGCACAATGTTTATTAATTTGTATTTGATGGTCGTTCTCCCAGGTATCACCCTGCAGAACGTGAACAAGCTGAACCTGCTCCGGCTCGCCCCCGGCGGTCACGTCGGTCGCTTCTGTATCTGGACCGAGTCCGCCTTCCGCAAGCTGGACCAGCTCTACGGAACCTGGCGCAAATCTGCCTCTCTCAAGGTGGACTACAAGTGAGTCAAATGAGGGTTATGTAGTGTCCCAGCCAGTAAAACTGGTTGAAATTTGAAAGTTGCTAATCTGGGGTTGTAGTGAGCAGAGTTAGTAACAGATTTGAGAGCTTTTTAATTTTCTACAGTGATGAGCTTCCACTTCGGTCCGTGTTTCTGAATCCTGATATCTACCAGAAGTTCTGAGTTTTGGTGAAAGGCTCTATAATGGTCTGCTGCTAAACCACATGCTGCTCACTAACAATCATAAGAGGTAAATTATGTTCTGACCTGACCGTTGGCATCTCTCTCCCTCTCTCTCTCTCTCTCTCTCCCTCTCTCTGTCTCTGTCTCTCTCTCTCTCTCTCTCCCTCCTCTCTCTCTCTCTCTCTCTCTCTCTCTCTCTCTCTCTCTCTCTCTCTCTCTCTCTCCTCTCTCTCTCTCTCTCTCTCTCTCTCTCTCTCTCTCTCCCTCTCTCCCTCTCTCTCCCCTCTCTCTCTCTCTCTCTCCAGTCTGCCCATGCACAAGATGACCAACACAGATCTGAGCAGGATTCTGAAGAGTGAGGAGATCCAGAAAGCACTTCGTGCACCAAAGTAAGCCCTGCTCACTTTTATATATTACATAGCATTATGGGTACTGTAGTACAGAGCATTGTGGGTACTGTAGTACGTTATTGCTCCACTGTGATATGAAGCCATGATGAGGTTCCACTTCAGGTCCGTGTTTCTGAATCCTGATTTTTAATGGAAGTCCTGAGCATGACCGTACAGCCAATTTTGGCTTTGGTCAAAAGTAGTGCACTTTATAGGAAATGGTGTGCTATTTTGAGGTGCAACCATTCTCAACACATGGACCACAGAATATCAACAGATTCTCCCTCCTACTGACCCAGTCTCTCCTGTCTCCTCACAGCAAGAAGATCAGGCGCCGGGTCCTGAAGAAGAACCCCCTGAAGAACCTGAGAATCATGATGAAGCTGAACCCCTACGCCAAGACAGCCAGACGTCAAGCCATCCTGCTGCATGACCCGGCTGTGAGTATAAATATAAATAAAACATTACATTATTACTCTACTGATGTACCATGTTTGTGGGGGGGGTAAGCCTACATGAAACACAGACCTTATTTTGAAGTGTTTCTATAAAAAAAAATCCCCCTATGGGAAAAATGAAATGGTGGAGAAGCTATTGGAACCAATTCTCTGTTTGACTGCTAGGTTTTATGGGTATTATGACCCATAATGCGGTACTCGGTGACTACTAGTATGAATACCATATGTGTACATCCAGGTCCTGTCTACATGAGTGTCTCTCGCCCTACCCACAGATCAAGGCCAAGATGCTGAAGCCCAAGAAGAAGCCGGCCAAGAAGGCAGCCCCGGCCAAGACAGCCCCGGCCAAGGCAGCCCCCGTCAAGGCAGCCCCGGCCAAGACAGCCCCCGCCAAGGCAGCCCCCGTCAAGGCATAAAGCGGCTCTTCTAACAGACTGGTGTTCAGATGGTTTCAAATAAAATCTAAACAAAATCATCCTATTTGTCTTTTATTTTTTTATGTTGAATACATGGCAGGTTATGGAGAGCAGTGTGTGTTGGTTCTAGTTATGTCATTTTAATGTGTCCAATTTTAAGACCCTGACAACCAGGTGAGGGGCGTTCCTAACTCATCCTTAAGACCCTGACAACCAGGTGAGGGGCG
Organism: Coregonus suidteri; assembly: GCA_036851935.1. Lineage (NCBI taxonomy): Eukaryota > Metazoa > Chordata > Actinopteri > Salmoniformes > Salmonidae > Coregonus > Coregonus suidteri. Next base: position 51,343,685 of record CM072235.1, on the reverse strand, counting down.
TTCCTAACTCATCCTTAAGACCCTGACAACCAGGTGAGGGGCGTTCCTAACTCATACTTAAGACCCTGACAACCAGGTGAGGGGCGTTTCCTAACTCATCCTTAAGACCCTGACAACCAGGTGAGGGGCGTTCCTAACTCATCCTTAAGACCTGGACAACCAGGTGAGGGGCGTTCCTAACTCATCCTTAAGACCCTGACAACCAGGTGAGGGGCGTTCCTAACTCATCCTTAAGACCCTGACAACCAGGTGAGGGGCGTTCCTAACTCATCCTTAAGACCCTGACAACCAGGTGAGGGGCGTTCCTAACTCATCCTTAAGACCCTGACAACCAGGTGAGGGGTGTTCCTAACTCATCCTTAAGACCCTGACAACCAGGTGAGGGGCGTTCCTAACTCATCCTTAAGACCTGGACAACCAGGTGAGGGGCGTTCCTAACTCATCCTTAAGACCCTGACAACCAGGTGAGGGGCGTTCCTAACTCATCCTTAAGACCCTGACAACCAGGTGAGGGGCGTTCCTAACTCATCCTTAAGACCCTGACAACCAGGTGAGGGGCGTTCCTAACTCATCCTTAAGACCCTGACAACCAGGTGAGGGGCGTTCCTAACTCATCCTTAAGACCCTGACAACCAGGTGAGGGGCGTTCCTAACTCATCCTTAAGACCCTGACAACCAGGTGAGGGGCGTTCCTAACTCATCCTTAAGACCCTGACAACCAGGTGAGGGGCGTTCCTAACTCATCCTTAAGACCTGGACAACCAGGTGAGGGGCGTTCCTAACTCATCCTTAAGACCTGGACAACCAGGTGAGGGGCGTTCCTAACTCATCCTTAAGACCCTGACAACCAGGTGAGGGGCGTTCCTAACTCATCCTTAAGAGACTGGACAACCAGGTGAGGGGCGTTCCTAACTCATCCTTAAGACCCTGACAACCAGGTGAGGGGCGTTCCTAACTCATCCTTAAGACCCTGACAACCAGGTGAGGGGCGTTCCTAACTCATCCTTAAGACCTGGACAACCAGGTGAGGGGCGTTCCTAACTCATCCTTAAGACCCTGACAACCAGGTGAGGGGCGTTCCTAACTCATCCTTAAGACCTGGACAACCAGGTGAGGGGCGTTCCTAACTCATCCTTAAGACCCTGACAACCAGGTGAGGGGCGTTCCTAACTCATCCTTAAGACCCTGACAACCAGGTGAGGGGCGTTCCTAACTCATCCTTAAGACCCTGACAACCAGGTGAGGGGCGTTCCTAACTCATCCTTAAGACCCTGACAACCAGGTGAGGGGCGTTCCTAACTCATCCTTAAGACCTGGACAACCAGGTGAGGGGCGTTCCTAACTCATCCGTTAAGTAGAAGGTTATTGTGTCAATGACTTGAACACGCTGCGTTTGTGTTCCTTATTCAGACCCTTTCCCTTTCTCCACATTTTGTTACGTTACAGCCTTATTCTAATATTGATTAAATCGTTTTCTTCTCATCAATCTACACACAATACCCCATAATGACAAAGAAAAAACAGGTCTTTAGATGTTCTGTGAATTTATAAAAATAAATAACACATAAGTATTCAGACCCTTTACTCAGTACTTTGTTGAAGCACCTTTGGCAGCGATTACAGCCTCAAGTCTTCTTGGATATGACGCTACAAGCTTGGCACACACCTGTATTTGGGGAGTTTCTCCCATTCTTCTCTGCAGATCCTCTCAAGCTCTGTCAGGTTGGATGGGGAGCGTCGCTGCACAGCTATTTTCAGGTCTCTCCAGAGATGTTCGATCGGGTTCAAGTCCAGGCTCTGGCTGGGCCACTCAAGGACATTCAGAGACTTGTCCTGAAGCCACTCCTGTGTTGTCTTGGCTGTGTGTTTAGGGTCGTTGTCCTATTGGAAGGTGAACCTTCGCCCCAGTCTGAGGTCCTGAGCGCTCTGGAGCAGGTTTTCATCAAGGATCTCTGTACTTTGATGCGTTCATCTTTGCCTCGATCCTGACTAGTCTCCCAGTCCCTGCCGCTGAAAAACATTCCCACAGCATGATGCTGCCACCACCATGCTTCACAGTAGGGATGGTGCCAGGTTTCCTCCAGATGTGACGCTTGGCATTCAGGCCAAAGAGTTCAATCTTGGGTTCATCAGACCAGAGAATCTTGTTTCTCATGGTCTGAGAGTCCTTTAGGTGCCTTTTGGCAAACTCCAAGCGGGCTGTCATGTGCCTTCTACTGAGTGGCTTCCGTCTGTCCACTCTACCATAAAAGCCTGATTGGTGGAGTGCTGCAGAGATGGTTATCCGATCTCCACAGAGGAACTCTGGAGCTCTGTCAGTGACCATTGGGTTCTTGGTCACCTCCCTGACCAAGGCCCTTTCTCTCCCGATTGCTCAGTTTGGCCGGGCGGCCAGCTCTAGGAAGAGTCTGGGTGGTTCCAAACTAATTCCATTTAAGAATGATGGAGGCCACTGTGTTTCTGGGGACCTTCAATGCTGCAGACATTTTTTGGTACCCTTCCCCCAGATCTGTGCCTCGACACAATCCTGTCTTGGAGCTCTACGGATAATTCCTTCGACCTCATGGCTTGGTTTTTTGCTCTGACATACACTGTCAACTGTGGGACCTTATATAGACAGGTGTGTGCCTTTCCAAATCATGTCCAATCAATTTAATTTACCACAGGTGGACTCCAATCAAGTTGTAGAAACCTCTCAAGGATGATCAATGGAAACAGGATGCACCTCAGCTCAATTTCAAGTCTCATAACAAAGGGTCTGAATACTTATGAAATATATTTTTTTATATATATACATTTGGGGGAAAAATTAACCTGTTGTCGCGTTGTCATTATAGGGTATTGTGTGTAGATTGAGACATTTTATTTATTTAATCAATTTTAGAGTAAGGCAAGGGGACTGAATACTTTCAGAATGCACCGTAGTTAAATTACAACAAGGGAGGAGTGACACTCCCCTCCATGGAATGAATTTTACTGTGCTGTAGTAGGATATTTCTTGAAACAGTATGAGAAGTAGGCTATATACACTACTTAACAATAGTGTTAATGACAGTAAGTAGGCTATATACACTACTTAACAATAGTGTTAATGACAGTAAGTAGGCTATATACACTACTTAACAATAGTGTTAATGACAGTAAGTAGGCTATATACACTACTTAACAATAGTGTTAATGACAGTAAGTAGGCTATATACACACTACTTAACAATAGTGTTAATGACAGTAAGTAGGCTATATACACTACTTAACAATAGTGTTAATGACAGTAAGTAGGCTATATACACTACTTAACAATAGTGTTAATGACAGTAAGTAGGCTACAGTGGGGAGAACAAGTATTTGATACACTGCCGATTTTGCAGGTTGTCCTACTTACAAAGCATGCAGAGGTCTGTAATGTTTATCATAGGTACACTTCAACTGTGAGAGACGGAATCTAAAACAAAAATCCAGAAAATCACATGATTTTTAAGTAATTAATTTGCATTTTATTGCATGACATAAGTATTTGATACATCAGAAAAGCAGAACTTAATATTTGGTACAGAAACCTTTGTTTGCAATTACACAGATCATACGTTTTCCTGTAGGTCTTGACCAGGTTTGCACACACTGCAGCAGGGATTTTGGCCCACTCCTCCATACAGACCTTCTCCAGATCCTTCAGGTTTCGGTGCTGTCGCTGGGCAATATGGACTTTCAGCTCCCTCCAAAGATGTTCTATTGGGTTCAGGTCTGGAGACTGGCTAGGCCACTCCAGGACCTTGAGATGCTTCTTACGGAGCCACTCCTTAAGTTGCCCTGGCTGTGTGTTTCGGGTCATTGTCATGCTGGAAGACCCAGCCACGACCCATCTTCAATGCTCTTACTGAGGGAAGGAGGTTGTTGGCCAAGATCTCGCGATACATGGCCCCATCCATCCTCCCCTCAATACGGTGCAGTCGTCCTGTCCCCTTTGCAGAAAAGCATCCCCAAAGAATGATGTTTCCACCTCCATGCTTCACGGTTGGGATGGTGTTCTTGGGGTTGTACTCATCCTCCTTCTTCCTCCAAACACGGCAAGTGGAGTTTAGACCAAAAAGCTATTTTTGTCTCATCAGACCACATGACCTTCTCCCATTCCTCCTCTGGATCATCCAGATGGTCATTGGCAAACTTCAGACGGGCCTGGACATGCGCTGGCTTGAGCAGGGGACCTTGCGTGCGCTGCAGGATTTTAATCCATGACGGCGTAGTGTGTTACTAATGGTTTTCTTTGAGACTGTGGTCCGAGCTCTCTTCAGGTCATTGACCAGGTCCTGCCGTGTAGTTCTGGGCTGATCCCTCACCTTCCTCATGATCATTGATGCCCCACAAGGTGAGATATTGCATGGAGCCCCAGACCGAGGGTGATTGACCGTCATCTTGAACTTCTTCCATTTTCTAATAATTGCGCCAACAGTTGTTGCCTTCTCACCAAGCTGCTTGCCTATTGTCCTGTAGCCCATCCCAGCCTTGTGCAGGTCTACCATTTTATCCCTGATGTCCTTACACGGCTATCTGGTCTTGGCCATTGTGGAGAGGTTGGAGTCTGTTTTGATTGAGTGTGTGGACAGGTGTCTTTTATACAGGTAACGAGTTCAAACAGGTGCAGTTAATACAGGTAATGAGTGGAGAACAGGAGGGCTTCTTAAAGAAAACCTAACAGGTCTGTGAGAGCCGGAATTCTTACTGGTTGGTAGGTGATCAAATACTTATGTCATGCAATAAAATGCTAATTAATTACTTAAAAATCATACAATGTGATTTTCTGGATTTTTGTTTTAGATTCCGTCTCTCACAGTTGAAGTGTACCTATGATAAAAATTTCAGACATCTACATGCTTTAAGTAGGAAAACCTGCAAAATCAGCAGTGTATCAAATACTTGTTCTCCCCACTGTATATACACTACTTAGCAATAGTGTTCTAATATGGGGGGGCAGTGATTGCTCAGACAGTATCCAATACCTACTTACTGTCATTCAAATAAAGCAGACCTAAATATTGTAAGTCGCTCTGGATAAGAGCGTCTGCTAAATGATGTAAATTAAAACAGCAGACCTACATATTGTCCTTATTAAAACAGCAGACCTACATATTGTCCTTATTAAAACAGCAGACCTACATATTGTCCTTATTATTTTATTATCCTGTGTCTTTTTCCTCTCCTTCTGCCCTAATCACAGGTGTCCTGTATGTTCCTGATTGGTGGTCGTTGGGGTGTCTGCTGATTGCTAAGGTGGACCAATCAGTGAACATTCCTCTGCATTGCACCACCTGTTTTCTGGTTTTTCAATCACACATCCCATTGTTTAAAAGCCGGTCAGTTGTGTTTGTAGAGAGAGACTATTTTTCCGTATGTGAGAATGGATACTGTGGTGTTTTGTGTACTCACTCATTTGCTGGTTACTCTGTTTGGTAACTTTGTTGTGTGTTTCTGGGAAAAGGGGGATTTAAGCAAGTTGCCCTTGGGCATACATTACCCGTAGGAAGAAATCTGTCTAAAAACACTAGTTAGACCTGATCGGACCACCCACTGTATTTTTGTATGATAGCAGTAGCTTAGCGTTCTTGAGGCAGGCAAGATCAGTTTAGGTTTTTTTTACACTATTGTTTCATTTCTTGGGTCCTGCTCAGCCCTTTTTCCCAAACCTTTACCGTGTGTTCAAAAATAAACATTTTATGTTTGACGGTAGTTTTATGGTTGTCGTGTAGTTTTTGTTCTCACTGTTTCCATGTCACGATTCTAATTTGCATGAATTATGTTACGGGTCTCTTGTCCATCCACCCTAGACGTTTAAAGCATCGGGGTTCGTAACACCTAAATATTGTCCTTATTAAAACAAAGCAGTATACAAGTACCTGTAAATCCAGTGTTGTGATTATACTAGTCTGATTTGGAGGCAGTGGGAAAGTAGCAGACCTTTCTAATCACTTTCCCCACCTTAAGCGTGCCCATGTTCGGTGTCAGAGGAAGGCCCAAAGAATTGTCAGAAATCCTGCCACCCAAGCCACAGACTGTTCTTTCTGCTACCCGCACGGCAAGCGGTACCGATGCACCAAGTCTGGAACCAACAGGACCCTGAACAGCTTCTACACCCAAGCCATAAGACTTCTAAACAAAACTGCTAAATAGCTAATCAAATGGTTACCCGGACTACCTGCATGGACCCTTTTTTGCACTAACTCTCTTGCACTGACTCTATGCACACACACTGGACTCTACCCACACACTCACACATACTTACACTGACACCCCAACACACACACACGCATCCTGACGCCATACACACACGCATCCTGACGCCATACACACACTCACACACACACTTTCACACTCACCACATACACTGCTGCTAGTCACTTTACCCCTACCCATATGTACAGTACATAGCTAACTCAAGGACCTCGTACCCCTGCACATGGACTCAGTACTGCTAGTCCCTGTATACAGCCATGTTATTTTTACTCTTTATTTTGATTCCTTATTTACTGTCACCATTTCTATTTTAGTATTTTATTTTGTATCTTATTTTTAACTCTGCATTGTTGGAAAACGACCCGTAAGTAAGCATTTCACTGTTAGTCTACACCTGTTGTCTACGACGCATGTGACAAATAAATACAATTTGATTTGATTCCAGAAAGCCCCTGTTATGTAGCCTATGGCTGTCTCTCTCCAGAAAGCCCCTGTTATGTAGCCTATGGCTGTCTCTCTCTCCAGAAAGCCCCTGTTATGTAGCCTATGGCTGTCTCTCTCCAGAAAGCCCCTGTTATGTAGCCTATGGCTGTCTCTCTCCAGAAAGCCCCTGTTATGTAGCCTATGGCTGTCTCTCTCCAGAAAGCCCCTGTTATGTAGCCTATGGCTGTCTCTCTCCAGAAAGCCCCTGTTATGTAGCCTATGGCTGTCTCTCTCCAGAAAGCCCCTGTTATGTAGCCTATGGCTGTCTCTCTCCAGAAAGCCCCTGTTATGTAGCCTATGGCTGTCTCTCTCCAGAAAGCCCCTGTTATGTAGCCTATGGCTGTCTCTCTCCAGAAAGCCCCTGTTATGTAGCCTATGGCTGTCTCTCTCCAGAAAGCCCCTGTTATGTAGCCTATGGCTGTCTCTCTCCAGAAAGCCCCTGTTATGTAGCCTATGGCTGTCTCTCTCTCTGCCTGCCTGCCTTCCAAATACCTGAATTGCAGTTTTACAGGTCCAGTCTGTGCTGCTGTGTGTTCTAGTGTTCTAGTGTTCCACTCCACACCAACATTCCATAGCTCTGTCACTGAGTTTCTAAACCCAGAGGCGCAAACATCGCGAGACTTCCGGGAACGCTTGCGAAACAGACCAAACAGGAAGTCAGTGAGAGAAGTTAAAAATTATTCCTTTCTTGCCTAGATTGGAGCCAATGTCTTAAGTAGTTGAACACGTTATTACTCCAACCTCGTGAAAGTGACAAAAAACAACTTTATATCGACGGAGTGCCTTTGATTTGACGGCCTGCACATGCGCAGCTCTGCGGCGAGACGACCGTTAGACCCGAAGACCTGTTGCTACGCATGAGCTTATCTAGCCACCGTCGCCATGACGTCGACTACAAGTGTGATCTGGGATTTCTATTGGAGAAGCAGTTTTTTAGCCTATCTTCATACTGTGCCGTCTTTAGCTCTGTCCTACCCACCTGCCTCAGCCTGCCAACACCACTAAAGGAAATGTAATGTCTTCTCTCTCTGCTCTGGACATACATGGTCCTGCCGACAGCGTGTTCCTACAGTGTTGGACATGTTGGAAGAAAATAAGAAAAACAAAGCTTCAACAAGTGCAACTAAATAGATACAGGGAGGGGGAAAAACTGTATTTGATCCCTCACTGTAGGCTTAGAGGCCCTTTTTTGAAGCGTGGCGACAGTTGGCTTCAAGCAACCCTCTCATTCATGATAGAGGTGAACTATGATAGGGCATAAATTGAGCGAACCAGCCGTATGATATCGCCATATCAGATCGGTTTAGCAGCACATATAAAGTGATCCTCATTGTAATGGATCCATCGTGAAGTGATCCTCATTGTAATGGATCCATCGTGAAGTGATCCTCATTGTAATGGATCCATCGTGAAGTGATCCTCATTGTAATGGATCCATCGTGAAGTGATCCTCATTGTAATGGATCCATCGTGAAGTGATCCTCATTGTAATGGATCCATCGTGAAGTGATCCTCATTGTAATGGATCCATCGTGAAGTGATCCTCATTGTAATGGATCCATCGTGGAAGTGATCCTCATTGTAATGGATCCATCGTGAAGTGATCCTCATTGTAATGGATCCATCGTGAAGTGATCCTCATTGTAATGGATCCATCGTGAAGTGATCCTCATTGTAATGGATCCATCGTGAAGTGATCCTCATTGTAATGGATCCATCGTGAAGTGATCCTCATTGTAATGGATCCATCGTGAAGTGATCCTCATTGTAATGGATCCATCGTGAAGTGATCCTCATTGTAATGGATCCATCGTGAAGTGATCCTCATTGTAATGGATCCATCGTGAAGTGATCCTCATTGTAATGGATCCATCGTGAAGTGATCCTCATTGTAATGGATCCATCGTGAAGTGATCCTCATTGTAATGGATCCATCGTGAAGTGATCCTCATTGTAATGGATCCATCGTGGTGCCGGCTACAGTTTCCATGAAGCACTGAAGGCTGACTAGGACAGCGTCCCAAATGCCACCCTATTTCCTATATAGTGCACTTCTTTAGACCTGGAACCACGGGGGTCAAAAGTAGTGCATTATATCGGGAATAGGGTGGCATTTGGGACGCATTCCTAGGACTATACTTCTCTCAGGTCTCTGAGAACTAGTGTGTTGTCACAACAGTTCACCGCCTCCATTAATCCTTACGTTAGGTTATCACCACCTCCATTAATCCTTACGTTAAGTTATCACCACCTCCATTAATCCTTACGTTAAGTTATCACCACCTCCATTAATCCTTACGTTAAGTTATCACCACCTCCATTAATCCTTACGTTAAGTTATCACCACCTCCATTCATCCTTACGTTAAGTTATCACCACCTCCATTAATCCTTACGTTAAGTTATCACCACCTCCATTAATCCTTACGTTAAGTTATCACCACCTCCATTCATCCTTACGTTAAGTTATCACCACCTCCATTCATCCTTACGTTAAGTTATCACCACCTCCATTCATCCTTACGTTAGGCTACTGCAGGACAGCAGATGTTGTCTGGTGTGACTGGACTGACTGGAAGCGCAGGAGTACTTTTCCTCCATCTCAACACCACATGACATCATCCTATATTCCACGATCTGTCTGCCTGCAGAAGGACAGCAGCTCCTGATGACAAGACAGTAATTCCAATACAATGGGAGAAGGATGGAGATGGTTGTGCCCATGGTAGGCTCTTTGATGGGAGAAGGATGGAGATGATTGTGCCCATGGTAGGCTCTTTGATGGGAGAAGGATGGAGATGGTTGTGCTCATGGTAGGCTCTTTGATGGGAGAAGGATGGAGATGGTTGTGCCCATGGTAGGCTCTTTGATGGGAGAAGGATGGAGATGGTTGTGCCCATGGTAGGCTCTTTGATGGGAGAAGGATGGAGATGGTTGTGCCCATGGTAGGCTCTTTGATGGAGAAGGATGGAGATGGTTGTGCTCATGGTAGGCTCTTTGATGGGAGAAGGATGTTGATGGTTGTGCCCATGGTAGGCTCTTTGATGGGAGAAGGATGGAGATGGTTGTGCCCATGGTAGGCTCTTTGATGGGAGAAGGATGGAGATGGTTTGTGCCCATGGTAGGCTCTTTGATGGGAGAAGGATGGAGATGGTTGTGCCCATGGTAGGCTCTTTGATGGGAGAAGGATGGAGATGGTTGTGCCCATGGTAGGCTCTTTGATGGGAGAAGGATGGAGATGGTTGTGCCCATGGTAGGCTCTTTGATGGGAGAAGGATGGAGATGGTTGTGCCCATGGTAGGCTCTTTGAAGGGAGAAGGATGGAGATGGTTGTGCCCATGGTAGGCTCTTTGATGGGAGAAGGATGGAGATGGTTGTGCCCATGGTAGGCTCTTTGATGGGAGAAGGATGGAGATGGTTGTGCCCATGGTAGGCTCTTTGATGGAGAAGGATGGAGATGGTTGTGCCCATGGTAGGCTCTTTGATGGGAGAAGGATGGAGATGGTTGTGCCCATGGTAGGCTCTTTGATGGGAGAAGGATGGAGATGGTTGTGCCCATGGTAGGCTCTTTGATGGGGAGAAGGATGGAGATGGTTGTGCCCATGGTAGGCTCTTTGATGGGAGAAGGATGGAGATGGTTGTGCCCATGGTAGGCTCTTTGATGGGAGAAGGATCGAGATGGTTGTGCCCATGGTAGGCTCTTTGATGGGAGAAGGATGGAGATGGTTGTGCCCCATGGTAGGCTCTTTGATGGGAGAAGGATGGAGATGATTGTGCCCATGGTAGGCTCTTTGATGGGAGAAGGATGGAGATGGTTGTGCCCATGGTAGGCTCTTTGAGTTGTGTCTATTGTTACGTTCCCCAGCAAGAAAACCAAATAATGTCGCTGAAACAGAAAGGGGAACTAACAGAAGACCAACAACCAAACCAAAACAGGTGGTTTTAGGATGGGTTCTGAAAGGCACTCATGGGGGGGTCCACTGGAAGATGACTAGCAACAACACCTGGGACCTAAAAGACACCCACCATGACACCCACCATGACACCCACCATGACACCCACCATGACACCCACCATGAGACCCACCATGAGACCCACCATGAGACCCACCATGAGACCCACCATGAGACCCACCATGACACCCACCATGAGACCCACCATGACACCCACCATGACACCCAGCCATGAGACCCACTATGACACCCACCATGACACCCACCATGAGACCCACCATGACACCCACCATGAGACCCACCATGACACCCACCATGACTCCCACCATGAGACCCACCATGACACCCACCATGACACCCACCATGAGACCCACCATGACACCCACCATGAGACCCACCATGAGACCCACCATGACACCCACCATGAGACCCACCATGACACCCACCATGAGACCCACCATGAGACCCACCATGAGACCCACCATGAGACCCACCATGACACCCACGGGTGACACCCACCATGAGACCCACTATGACACCCACCATGACACCCACCATGACACCCACCATGACACCCACCATGACTCCCACCATGACACCCACCATGAGAGCCCACCATGACACCCACCATGAGACCCACCATGACACCCACCATGACACCCACCATGAGACCCACCATGAGACCCACCATGACACCCACCATGAGACCCACCATGAGACCCACCATGACACCCACCATGACACCCACCATGACACCCACCATGAGACCCACCATGAGACCCACCATGACACCCACCATGAGACCCACCATGAGACCCACCATGAGACCCACCATGAGACCCACTACATTTGCCCAAGAAGAGGTAAACTAAATTAAAACCCACACCAAACTTAAAGACATCAGATAAAGGATTGGTTTTTAGAAATCAAATAGGGAGCGCCAACTAAAGGTGTTAACCCTCCACCTCTCTCAAGACAACTGGAGCGTTGGGCCAGCCGCTCTTAAAACAACTTCTGACTAACGAGGTGACAAGCCAGCACAGGTGTAACACATACTGACTAACGAGGTGATGCCAATCGGTGCGCCACACATGCTAATGTCCAACCGCGAAATAGAAATGGCAAACCAAAGCCTGTAGCATGCTATGGTAACACACGGACGCAAACAAGCGGAGTCATATCTTTAGCCATATATCTCTTAATGTATGGCTCTGAGTGCGCCCCCCCCCCTCACACACACACATCCACTCACTCACTCACACACACACAATAAGGCAGAATAAAGAACATGTAAATAACATTGGAACACTAACTGGCTTATCCACTCACTACACTAATAACACTATAATTACAACACAAAACCATACACATCCAATTCAAGTAAAATAAAGTACAAATGGGACAAATTTTTTGGCTAAAGATTACTTTACTATTTTTACATTTTATATTTCTAATATGGGGACAGACATGATTGACATCAATCATTGCCACCACATCCAGAATGACCTATCTCTAGACTGCGCTACTCACTCAGTGGCACCGGTGCCGTTGACAGTGTTTCCATCCGGGATAGGGTTGAGTTGGATCGGTTCAGGCTTTCTTCTCTTCTTCATCCTGTCCTCTTTCACTTGTTTATAAAAACGACAAACCGATCAGACAAAATAACCGGGGTGTTGTTCTGCTCCGCTGTTTACTTTACCGCTGTCTGTCGAAAACGATCCAATTCAGCTGGGTTTAAATAACTCACCCAAATGACAGGTGAAATCGAATGTGAATCAGTAGAAATTATTGGCTAATTCACGCGGATACGCTCTGACTTTGTGCAAAAATAATCAGATATAAGAATACTGAACAGACTAGATGATATTGACAAAGATAGATGATTATTTTCTGGCTTGTCTTCTTGTTAATGTGAGGATGGCACTGGTGGTGAATGGTTGTGAGATGTTACAACGCCAATATTTACACCGATATTCCGGACAGTGTAGTGTGGAGAAGCGCGTCGCCTATTGGACCACAGTGGTATTATCGTACTGTACACGAATAGCTCTCTACAAAATAACAGAAAAATAGGATTTCTTTACAAGACCAAAACCACTCAAGCCAAGAAGCTTAATGTTTCCTAGTTGAAAATCCAGTTCGATTTTTTTTCAGACATTTTAGAAGTGTGTATGCCTAGTGCTGAACAAACTAACCTTGATTATGGTAAGATTATTGTCTCCTGAGTGGCGCAGTGGTCTAAGGCACTGCATCGCAGTGCTAGTTGTGCCATTAGAGAACCTGGTTCGAATCCAGGCTCTTTATTCGCGACCAGGAGACTCATGGGCGGCGCACAATTGGCCCAGCGTCGTCCAGGGTAGGGGAGGGAATGGCCGGCAGGGATGTAGCTCAGTTGGTAGAGCATGGCGTTTGCAACGCCAGGGTTGTGGGTTCGATTCCAGTATAAAAATATAAAACATGTATTCACTAACTGTAAGTCGCTCTGGATAAGAGCGTCTGCTAAATGACGTAAATGTAAGAGGCATGACTTAACATTAATTTCATTCTCTTTTTTTGTTGCTTTATTTCAACCTAATATCTGGCTTAGAGCGGATGGGTATTTATCTTTAATGGGCAAGTGTAACAGTGTTGCTTCCGTCCCTTTCCGGGCTTGAACCAGGGACCCTCTGCACACATCGACAACAAGTCACCCTTCGAAGCATCGTTACCCTATCGCTCATGACAAGCTGCAACTTTTGCAGAGCAAAGAGAAACAACTACTTCAAGGTCTCAGAGCGAGTGATGTTACCGATTGAAATACCACCAGCGCGCACCGCTAACTAGCTAGTCATTTCACACCGGTTACACAAGGGCTTTACTAATGTGGCTCGATGGACCAGTGGTTAAGACACCGCACTATGGACCAAAGGGTTGTGGGTTCGAATCCCCCGTGGTACATTCCGTGTTGTGGTTGATCAGTGTAATCGGCAGTACTGAGTAAGTGTGCTGTTGTCAATGACACCACAGAGAATGGTTCTGGTGCTCACCGACAGGACCTAACAAGTTATTGGGATCCCTGTGCGATGGTTCCATACAAGCTTTGTCTGTAGTTTTCAGAATAATATTTTAGCAATATAATCTCTCTCTCGCTCACACACACAACTGTTCAGAAATAAAAGTTGAAGCGTTTGACTTTCATTTCAACTCTTGGAACTAAATGTTTTGTTAGTTGATTGGTCAACAGATGTGGGTATATATGTGCTGTAGTCCAATAGAGGACGCGCTTCTCCACACGACAGGAAGTGGACGTGGGCTACTTATCTACTGTATGCGTTTGTTGAACCATACGGCTTATATGTGATATATATATACAGTATCTAATGGAGGTAACATAACAACCTCGACAGAACTGCAGGTATCAATACCGACCCACTGTATCCGTCTCTTCTATCGTACCACGGTTGAATGGGTCAAATTGACATGAGCACAAATATAGCGTCTGAATCTGAGGCATTTGATAACACTTCATTTTTATTCACACTTCTCTTCTGGGTCACTGCGGCAGAAACATATAAGAGACCATTACTGTTATTAAGCTGTCGTTCCAAGCAATTTGCCTTGCCCCTTTTAAATGTAGTGACACACAAGGTGGCACAAGTACAATGGCAACGTTTTCACATTCTATCCAATTTAGGTAACTTTGCTGCAGAAAGGAAGTACGCAATAACTTTGGAACATAAAAATATGATTATTTGTCATACCATTAACAATGCATCTCTTCTTATACCATCATATTTCTGTTCTATTATATTCTATTATGTTCTATTGTGTTCTATTGTGTTCTGTTCTATTGTGTTCTATTGTGTTCTGTTCTATTGTGTTCTATTGTGTTCTGTTCTATTGTGTTCTATTGTGTTCTGTTCTATTGTGTTCTATTGTGTTCTGTTCTATTGTGTTCTATTGTGTTCTGTTCTATTGTGTTCTATTGTGTTCTATTGTGTTCTATTGTGTTCTGTTCTGATCTATTATATTGTGTTCTATTATATTCTGTTATGTTCTATTCTGATCTGTTCTATTCTGATCTGTTCTATTATATTCTATCTCTCTCAACATATTAGCCTACTGCTCAGTTGTTTGTCAAACATAATGCAAGAATACTGTATTTTTGGCATGTTCACAAGATCAAATTAAAGACATGCTCCGGTACTTCGGCGACTAAGAAAGTGTTTTGTAAACCTCCCGCCTTGGGCTGGATCTGTCAATGTGTAGTTCATACATGCATAATCAATAAGTAGAATTACTGTCTTACCTCAATTAGCCACGAAATCCCTAGTTTGAAAGTGACTGTTTTCTTGAAGTTGTGCTGCGCCATTTTCCCTACATTTCCCCCCACATGGGCCAGCCCCCTAGCAATTAGAGTTCTAGCCAATGAGCTTCAACCCCTCGCATTTGAGCTAGCAAGAGGCCTGCCCAGCGTTATCCAATGAGGTTGCAGGGTGGGCCCAACGGCTCACTGGACACAGCAGAGACAGGGTCAGTGCTATCTAGAACCCTAAACCCTAACCCTAACCCTAACCTTAACCATAACCCTTACCTAAAACTAACCCTTACCTTGACCATTTTAATTGTCAAATTCAATGGGGGTAGGGACATCCCAAGGATCCCGGATAGCACGGACCCAGCAGAGAGAGAGAGAGAGAGAGAGAGAGAGCAGTGACGTGGTACATATATCTGCACATACAAGTATGTGACGTAGTACGCAATTTTAGGGGACAACTTTTGGCTCGTGGACTCTACTTTCAGAACTACTGGTTAAAAGGTATACAAAAATACCGGAGAATCTCTTTAATTAAGATGAAGATGAATTAATTAAGCCCTTTTGATACCCAGCCACAGACTGAATGCATTGAAAGTGACATAGATAATTCGCATCTCCAAACGGCACCCTATTCCCTATATAGTGCACTACCAGGGCCCATAGAGCTTTGGTCTAAAGTAGTGCGCTAAATAGGGAATAGGGTGCTGTTTGGGATGCACTCATGCAGATGGAGAAGTACACAACATGTTGGTCAGCTGGAACCAACACAGTAGAACCTTCCGTCCTGAATACATTATTCATAAAGAGCGGTGCCGATCTAGGATCAATTCTGCCTTTAAAAAAAAAAAAAAAATAAAAAGATGAATAAAGAGACTTGTCCTAGATTGTAGATGGGCGCTCCTAATTTGAGACTAACGTGGGGCCCTGGTGTTCTGAAGAGATCTGCCCGCCTCCCAAACCATACCATATTCTCTACATAGTGCAGCACTGTTGACCAGGGCCCATAGGGCTGTGACCGGGAGACTCATGGGGGCGCACAATTGGCCCAGCGTCGTCCATGGGTAGGGGAGGGAATGGCCGGCAGGGATGTGTAGTTGATAGAGCAGCAACGCCAGGGTTGTGGGTTCTCCCACGGGGGGCCATTATTAAAATGTACAGGGACTGTAAGTCGCTCTGGATAAGAGCGTCTGCTAAATGACTAAAATGTCTGTGACTGATACAGGGAGTAGGGTGTCAGTGTCTGTGTGAACAGGAGGTTGGTAGCGTCCTCTGTCTCTGTTACACCTCGGGGCTGATGACACAGCCTGCACCGCTGTAGATATCAGGTTGATGATTTCGTTCTGGCTGTTTTGTACGCCTGCGTCCCTTTCCCCAATTTAGTGTACAACTTTTGAACAATAGTTTACTGAGTATACCAAACGTATTAGGAACACCTTCCTAATATTGAGTTGCACCCCCTTTTGCCCTCAGAACAGCCTCAATTCGTCGGGGCATGGGCTCTACAAGGTGTCGAAAGTGCTCCACAGGGATGCTGGCCCATGTTGACGCCGATGCTTCCCACAGTTGTGTCAAGTTGGCTGGATGTCCTTTGGGGGGGGGGGGGGTGGACCATTCTTGATACACACGGGAAACTGCTGAGAGTGGAAAACCCAGCAGCGTTGCAATTCTTGACACAAACCGGTGCACCTGGCACCTACTACCATACCCCGTTCAAAGGCATTACATTTTTTGTCTTTCCCATTCACCCTCTGAATGGCACACATACACAATCCATGTCTCAATTGCCTCAAGGCATAAAAATCCTTCTTTAACCTTTTACTGCAGTGGGCTAAATCAGGGTCACAAAGTGTTTCTTGGTAGTCTTAAACAAATCTACTTTGAAACAAAAGTATACACCTCACACACATGGTTATGGGCTTATAAAAAAGAAGACACCTGCACCATGTCAGATATAGAGTAGAAATGTATTCCTTTTGAGGTTGCATCCCAATATTACACTTTATATACATCACAGAAGACTGAAACAACAGAACTGTTTGACATAGAAACACCGGATTTTTGTCGTAAAATAAAAATTAAATCTTTATTAATTATGAAATTATGAAAAATATGAATAACATTCCACCCATGAGGCCAAAGAAGGCACTTTTGGTCATTAACTGCAGGAAAGGCCTGTCTCCTCCCTTTCATCTACACTGATTTGAAGTGGATTTAACAAGTGACATCAATAAGGGATCATAGCTTTCACCTGGATTGACCCGGTCAGTCTGTGTCATGGAAAGAGCAGGTGTTTTTAATGTGTTGTACACTCAGTGTATAGCCCTAATGGTTCTCAAACCTCTCCCCGGGGACCCCCATATGTTTCACAATATTGCTGTAGCCCTGAACTAGCTCACCTGATTCACCTGTTCAAGGGTTTGACGATTGGTTGACAAGTTGAATCAGGCTCTGGAATAGATCAAATACATGGAGAGGGTTGAGAACCACTGATACAGGTCAGCTTTATTGTTAAAGATTCAGACTTTGCTCGCCATTACCTCTTCAACGGAACGTGACAAAATGATATATACTGAACAAAAATATAAAACGCAACATGCAACAATTTCAACGATTTCACTGTTACAGTTCATATAAGGAAATCAGTCAATTGAAATAAATTCATTTGGGAGCCAGGCCCAGCCAATCAGGATGAGTTTTCCCCCACAAAAAGGGGCTTTATTACAGACAGAAATACTCCTCAGTTTCATCAGCTGTCCGCGTGGCTGGGCTCAGACGGTCCTGCAGGTAAAGAAGCCGGATGAGGAGGCTCTGGGCTGGTGTGGTTACACGTGGTCTGCGGTTGTGAGGCCAGTTGGACGTACTGCCAGATCCTCTAAAACGACGTTGGAGGCAGCTTATGGTTGAGAAATGAACATGAAATTCTCTGGCAACAGCTCTGGTGGACATTCCTGCAGTCAGCATGCCAATTACACGCTCCCTCAAAACCTGAGACATCTGTGGCATTGTGTTGTGTGACAAAACTGCACATTTTAGAGTGGCTTTTTTTATTGTCCCCAGTACAAGATGCACCTGTGTAATAATCATACTGTTTAATCAGCTTCTTGATATGCCACACCTGTCAGGTGGATGGATTATCTTGGCAAAGGATAAATGCTCACTAACAAATTTGTGCACAACATTTTAGAGAAATACCGTTTTTTGTGCATATGGAACATTTCTGGGATATTTTATTTCAGCTCACGAAAACATCGGACCAACACTTTACATGTTGCGTCTATATTTTTGTTGCAGTATAAATGGGTTATTCTGAATCAGCTAACGATAGCGAACAAGTTACATCCCTTGTTTTTCAAATTCTGTGTCATATTTACTTTTTGAAGGCGAAATGTAGCTAAAACGTTGCTCTCCTCCGCTCTGTGAGGGGTTAAGGGACTGTCTTAAAATTGCAACGCCTACTATTGCATATTAAAGGTGAACTGCATGTGTTTCTTACGGTGCTCATTGTGAAATACAGCGGCCATTACTGAAGCCCGAACAAGAGTTGTCTTTGGGGTGTGGTTTAATGTGGGTGTTGTTGTTGCCATTGAATCACAACAAACAAGGGCTGTAGTGAGTAACTTAGTGAGACAGAGGTAAGCTAAGCTAGCTTTGCTATGGAGAGAAGTTTTGAAGCTGAGGACTTCTCCCCTCCTGACTGACTCGCCATCTCAAGATGATCTGCTATTTCAGTTTTATGTGTAGGCTAAAGCCTCTGCTGACCTTGTGTTTAGCCAACCTGACAGCAGCTAGCTAGCTAGCATCGTTTTGGGATAGCTACAGCTAGCTAGCTAGCATCGTTTTGGGATAGCTACAGCTGGCTAGCCTATCTAGCTATCAACATGTTGTCTGGTGGTACATGTTAGTTTTAATCCCTTCGTATGGTGTCCCATATAAGACAGTTCCCTGACATGTTTGAAGAATACACAGCCCCCCCCCCCCCCCCCACTACCATTCAATTCAATAATAACAGATGATGATGAAATGTACTAGTATCATTGTAATGCTGAGTGCAAGGTCTCTCCCAGTTCAGACATCTGTTTCAACCTGTCTTTTAGTCAGGGGACTGACTCCATGACAAACCGTCTCTCCTGTTCTCCATCTGTAGACAAACAAGGTATGGTTGATACACACAGCACTGATTACATTTTCAACGGTTAGGGCAGAATTCCAGGGCAGACGAGGGATGGTGTTTCGACCTATGACCAGATCAAACGTGACCAACCTGAAGCGTGACTGGTGCCTGGCCACGTACTGCCTCTGTGACTGGTGCCTGGCCACGTACTGCCTCTGTGACTGGTGCCTGGCCACGTACTGCCTCTGTGACTGGTGCCTGGCCACGTACTGCCTCTGTGACTGGTGCCTGGCCACTTACTGCCTCTGTGACTGGTGCCTGGCCACGTACTGCCTCTGTGACTGGTGCCTGGCCACGTACTGCCTCTGCCTTGGGCTCCTGATATGCTAGGAGGGTTCCCGCTGAACAACAAATACACCAGGTTTTGTAAGTAACCTGTCACTGTAATGAAAAAAAGATATAAATCACTCAATAAACATACAGAGATGAAAAATAACTTCTCTAGTTTGGACGTAATTATACTAATAGAGTGACTCCGTACAGTAACGCTGACACCGTTACCATGCAACCAGCTGTGTAATGTTAAACTACCGTTCAAAAGTTTGGGGTCACTTAGAAATGTCCTTGTTTTTGAAAGAAAAGCCATTTTTTTTGTCCATTAAAATAACACCAAATTGATCAGAAATACAGTGTAGACATTGTTTAATGTTGTAAATGGCTATTGTACCCGCAAAACACCAGTCTCAACGTCAACAGTGACGAGGCGACTCCGGGATGCTGACCTTCAGAGTTGCAAAGAAAAAGCCTTATCTCAGGCTGGCCAATAAAAATAAAAGATTAAGATGGGCAGTCTGAGATATGGCTTTTTCTTTGCAACTCTGAAGGTCAGCATCCTGGAGTCGCCTCTTCACTGTTGACGTTGAGACAGGTGTTTTGTGGGTACAATAGCCATTTAATAATAATAATAAATACATTTTATTATTATATATTATTTATAGCCATTTAAAACATTAACAATGTCTACACTGTATTTCTGATCAATTTGATGTTATTTTAATGGACAAAAAAATTGCTTTTCTTTCGAAAACAAGGACATTTCTAAGTGACCCCAAACTGTTGAACGGTAGTGTATTTGTAACATGTTAGCTAAAAAGACTGGTACTCAGGCTAGGCATAATAATAATAATATGCCATTTAGCAGACGCTTTTATCCAAAGCGACTTACAGTCATGCGTGCATACATTTTTTGTGTATGGGTGGTCCCGGGGATCGAACCCACTACCTTGGCGTTACAAGCGCCGTGCTCTACCAGCTGAGCTACAGAGGACCACATGTACCACCCTTCATGTATTTGTGCCCTAGAAAACACACAATAGACTTTTATGAGAACAGGCATGTTGTTTTAGCACTAGTAGACGAAGCAACCGGACGCTAGCTAGCTAGTGCTAACTAACCTAGCTGTTGATCATGACTCCCAGTCCCATTACAGTAAAAGGCAGAATGCCGCCAGGGCCTGAGTTATCGAGTGCTAACCCAAACAACATGCCTGTTCTCATAAAACGTCGCTAGCTACGCCATTTGCAAATCCGGGTTAGTTATCAGTATCTTTGTCCGAGTTGAAATGAATTGGCTAACAGGAACCTTCTCAGCTAGCCAGTTTGAGTCGAAACATTATCGACAGCAAACAAGCCCATTTTCACTCCTGTGCTGAGCTAGTGTGCGTGCGTTAATGCAGAAGTCATTCATTCCCAACCAAGGATTGTCAGTCTGGGTGAGAGAGAGGAGGCCAGAAGCCTCTCATCCTGCCTTTTTTGTTTCTTTGTGTTAGTTCAACTCTTTAGTTGGGCATGCGTTTTGTAGTTTTACTTTGGTATATATTTTTTTGTCACCATCTGAACAGATAATAATCTGTTTGTGCTGGCCGCCCAAGAGGTCAAGAGAGACAGAGCTGGCCCTGGACCAAGGTAAGGTTGCTGTCTCCCTGGGCACATGTATATTCACACTTACTTCTCACATGTATACACACATCAAATCAGGGCACAGACCTTTCAGGGGGCAGGTGCTCAAAATGAAAAAAAGTACTTTAATAATTCATATCGCCAAATTCATAACATACCAAATGTTTCTGTAGTGAAAATGTGAGATTTTTTATTATAATTTTTTTGCATAGGTCTATATATTTCTGCAACAACACACTCACTCATCATCACAAACTGTCAGCCAGCTAGTTACACTGCCTCCTGAAGACAGGATTGACATGGGAAAAGAGGGTGGGCTATAAGCTGATCATTGATGTTGATGATTGATGTAAATCTGCTAGTTAGCTAGCTCCATTTCTTTCTGCTGCAGAGAGAGTCAGGAAGACAGAGGTCTGGTTGGCTGACGCGTGCAGCAGAGAGAGTCAGGAAGACAGAGGTCTGGTTGGTTGACGCGTGCAGCAGAGAGAGACAGGAAGACAGAGGTCTGGTTGGCTGACGCGTGCAGCAGAGAGAGTCAGGAAGACAGAGGTCTGGTTGGCTGATGCGTGCAGCAGAGAGAAAGCCTTATCTCTCTGCTGCACGCGTCAGCCAACCAGACCTCTGTCTTCCTGCCTCTCTCTGCTGCACGCATCAGCCAACCAGACCTCTGTCTTCCTGATTCTCTCTGCTGCACGCGTCAGCCAACCAGACCTCTGTCTTCCTGCCTCTCTCTGCTGCACGCGTCAGCCAACCAGACCTCTGTCTTCCTGTCACTCTCTGCTGCACGCGTCAGCCAACCAGACCCAATATTGATGATGTAGGCTAAATCAAGTGTTAATCAAATGTTATGCTGCTGTGGCAGTACTGTTGATATTAAAACTAAGTAGCTAGCTACACACACTGACCGGTGACCGCATCTCTCAAACCATGCATGTTTGGATACCGGGTGCGCTCCATCTCTGTACAGGGCAGATTGGGGGAAAAAGGTGCAACAGGGCACCCGCAAGCGCTGTAAGGGGCAGAATCAAAAGACTGGGTTGGGGCCAGGCGCTGTAAGGGGCAGAATCAACAGACTGTGTGGGGGCCAGTGGCGAACTTGAGAATGACTTACAGGCAGTGGGTTCCGAACAACAATGACAAAACATGTATACAAAAAAAATTTTGGGGGGGGGAAATTCTACCACCACCCAAAAGGGCACTTTGGAGACTGGAAGGGCAAAGGGGCATGTGCTCTGTCAGGGAGAGCCCTGTCTGTCCACGTGCCTGCAGACCATGTAGCTAGGACTAAGACCCCTAGACATCATTTGTATAGTTAATGGTTTTGTAACACAAGTCATATTGGGTTGAAGCATATGTGGGAACTCCTTCAAGACTGTTGGAAAAGCATTCCAGGTGAAGCTGGTTGAGAGAATGCCAATAGTGAGGGTGGCCAAGGGTGGCTATTTGAAGAATCGAAAATATAAAATATAATTTGATTTGTTTAATACTTTTTTGGTTAGTACATGATTCCATGTGTGTTATTTCATAGTTTTGATGTCTTCACTATTATGCTACAATGTAGAAAATAGTAAAAATAAAGAAAAACCCTTGAATGAGTAGGTGTTCTAAAACCTTTGAGCAGTAGTGTACATCTCAGATTGATAGCCAGGGAGGGTTGGATGAGAGAATATATATATCTTAGGAGTCTCTCTCTCTCTCTCTCTCTCTCTCTCTCTCTCTCTCTCTCTCTCTCGCTCTCTCTCTCTCTCTCTCTCTCTCTCTCTCTCTCTCTCTCTCTCTCTCTCTCCCTCTCTCCCTCTCTCTCTCTCTCTCTCTCTCTCTCTCTCTGTCCCTCTCTCTCTCTCTCTCTCTCTCTCTCTCTCTCTCTCTCTCTCTCTCTCTCTCGCTCTCTCTCTCTCCTCTCTCTCTCTCTCTCTCTCTCTCTCTCTCTCTCTCTCTCTCTCTCTCTCTCTCTCTGTCTCTCTCTCTGTCTCTCTCTCTCTCTCTCTCTCTCTCTCTCTCTCTCTCATCTCTCTCTCAGCAGCAGTATAATGAGCAGGAGTCAGAGGAGGGAGGTGAATATTATTCAGGCCAGCCAGCAGTGTGCGTTGGCAGTTTGCCCTACAGCACCACATATTATTTTATTTGTTTTGATCAACAGCATATTTCAATTAGACTACGGTGTTTGTTGTGAGTGATGAATTTGAAAAAATGTGCTCTATTTGACTCAGATTGACAAAATCCATAAATGTTTGATTGTTGTTTGAGAAGTTTTTGGAATGGGATGGATTTTGTTTTGAATGAGCACTTTTTTGATTAGAAAAAGGCGAGCAGTAAGAAAGTCAACCTTAAATCGGAATTGGACGTGGGCCCAATGGTTTGCGCATGCGTGCAGCCTCAGCACCAGGCAGCGCTCTGTCGTGACGTCACAGAAGTTTAAAGCGGGCCGCGCTCTGCTCAGCGCGAGGGAGACGTTCTGCGGAGAAGGGAGGGAAGCTTCTCGTCTCTCCTGACCGTTACTCACATCTGACTGACTTCGGTACCTTTAATATTTTTTCCTACCAACACACATCAAAATCTTCTCGAAAGTCCGTACGACGTTTTTCGATTTTTTTTCTTTCTGCGTTTAAAAAAGCTGATTAATTGTGTCGTCTGTTGCCTTTTTTTAGTTCAATCGCCTACTAGAGGACTCACAAAAGAGTCAAAAAGCCGTGTCTTCCTGGCTATTACTTTCAAGTCGTCGATAAGAATATCACATCTTCTAAAGGTAAGTTGCCTTTTTTTTTAAATCTTCTGCTTTTATATTTTCTGTTTTATCAACATTTTATGTGGTAATATGTTGCCAGATACGCCTGCTTTGTGGTCTGTGTTTAGTCGGGCAGTCATATACAGTCCAGATATGTCCAGAGAAGAGGTGGTGGGAATGGGATATTCATTCAGTCTGTCAACATTTTCTTTATGTTTTATCTCTCGGTTTCGTAGAAAAAGAGAATAGACTGATTTGTGTGTTATAGGCTGGCTACTGGTCACTTGTGAATTTTACATGTATGTCATTTAGCAGACGCTCTTATCCAGAGCGACTTACAGTTAGCGAATGCATACATTTTTATACTGGCCCCCCGCGGGAAGCGAACCCACAACCCTGGCGTTGCAAACGCCATGCTCTACCAATTGAGCTACACGGGAATTATAGGGTTCTTAACATCCTCTGATGTTTTGGCATTCTGCACCGTTATGAATAATAAGACGCACTAGAGATGACTGACTGCTCTAGTTCAGAACGAGTGAGTACTTTAAATTGCACAGACTGTCTGTCTAAGCGCTCTGGTATATTCATTGAAATATCCCGCATGATGTAATGTAATGGAACTTGATTTCGGCTACAAATAGACTACAATATTAGGATATATTTCCCATGTGACTTTAACCATAGCAGCGGGAACTAGGGGTGCTGAGGGTACTGGAGTACCACCTGAAAAATAAATAAATAAATAATAATATTTTTTTAAATAAAAAAACAAGAACACCCCCCCCCCCCCCCACCCCCCCCACCCACCCCCGTATTCAAAGCACCCACAACCCCAAACATCTTCCAGTGGCTATGCCTATAACATGCAAACCTCACCACCCACGTTGCATGCACGGGCGTTGCAAAAATAAATGTACACACACATGTTATTCAATAATTTCTCCCAACACCGCTCTCGCATGTTAACGAGCGTCTGCGCAGCCAAGCGCTAAAATAGAACTTGGTTCTATTTGAGACGCTCCACGCGCTGCAAGTCCCTTCCTTATTGGATGTCGGGGCGGCAGGTAGCCTGGCGGGTAGGAGCGTTGGGCCAGTAACTGAAAGGTTGCTGGATCTAATCCCTGAGCTGATAAGGTAAAAATCTGTCGTTCTGCCCCTGAGCAAGGCAGTTAAACCCACTGTTCCCCGGGCGTGGATGAATGGGGAAGACATGTTTCAGTTGAATGCATTCAGTTGTACATCTGACTAGGTATCCCCCTTTCCCTCTCTACTGTTCAATATATGGTTCTATACCTTTTATCAGGAAGATACAAACCCACGAAAGAGGAACGAGGATATGAATCGAAGATAACTAACTAAAAACTAGGTTTTCAGGTCATTGGAGTAGAGAAACACACGCTTTTTGTATGATCCGGGTCAAAAGTCTACATTGAACCTGTTAAAAAAGGGGTCCATAAGCATGAGCAGGTCAAATAAAAACCCAATGTTCATCTCCCAAACTGCTAGCAACAGCTATCTAGCTTAATGTCCATGGTCTTTCGACCTGCCCCCAAATGAATATAGTTGGTTCACAGTTGGTTTTGGTATTTTTAACCTGCGTATCACGATGCACGTGTAGCCATGTTGTTAGTCTTAATCCTGAGCAACATCAACAAAAACGTGTCACCCGGGGCTCTATTTTCGGCTGGTGTTAAGGCGGCACTAGTGTCAAACAAACTTTAGTTTGCAATTTCGTCATGTAAAGACTGGCGCATTTTCCAGCCCTGACGCCAGGTTCGGCAATTCACCTGTCTAATATCAGCTCGCTTGCTCTCAGATGGGAGGGGTGGAAATATTTGATGTGTGTCCTTAAAAAAACATGATCCAAAGTGCTAATTTCAGGCAGTGCTGATAGAGATATTTCATCCCAACCAAAAGCTGGTTTTAGCGGTAACGCGGTTGATTATGGCATTCATTTTGACAGCGGAAACGCAGCCTATCCAGCCGTGACGTACACTGCCCATATGCACATGGAACAAGAGTAGCCTAATGTGCTTTTGGTGCCTGTATACTTCATATTTAGAAACATAAAAAACTAATGTTTTTTTCCCATTTTTATTTTGTTAAAAACCAAGCATAGCCTCCCCTCCTCTCAATGAAGGCTTTTTTTTTGTCCTGCCCAATGCAATCGCGAAGTAGTCAAGACTGTCGATAAAGGGTTTGGCTCCTGGAAATAAATCTTAATCACCAAAGCTTTATTAAAATATCAAGTCTGAGAGGAGTAAAACAGTGAGCTGACATTCCCTTTTTATCTATGTATTGTAGGCAGGTCCACATTATGTTAGCCATGCAGGTCCCATTATGTTAGCCATGCAGGTCCACATTATGTTAGCCATGCAGGTCCACATTATGTTAGCCATGCAGGTCCACATTATGTTAGCCATGCAGGTCCACATTATGTTAGCCATGCAGGTCCACATTATGTTAGCCATGCAGGTCCACATTATGTTAGCCATGCAGGTCCCATTATGTTAGCCATGCAGGTCCACATTATGTTAGCCATGCAGGTCCCATTATGTTAGCCATGCAGGTCCCATTATGTTAGCCATGCAGGTCCCATTATGTTAGCCATGCAGGTCCACATTATGTTAGCCATGCAGGTCCACATTATGTTAGCCATGCAGGTCCCATTATGTTAGCCATGCAGGTCCCATTATGTTAGCCATGCAGGTCCACATTATGTTAGCCATGCAGGTCCCATTATGTTAGCCATGCAGGTCCACATTATGTTAGCCATGCAGGTCCCATTATGTTAGCCATGCAGGTCCCATTATGTTAGCCATGCAGGTCCCATTATGTTAGCCATGCAGGTCCACATTATGTTAGCCATGCAGGTCCACATTATGTTAGCCATGCAGGTCCCATTATGTTAGCCATGCAGGTCCACATTATGTTAGCCATGCAGGTCCCATTATGTTAGCCATGCAGGTCCCATTATGTTAGCCATGCAGGTCCACATTATGTTAGCCATGCAGGTCCCATTATGTTAGCCATGCAGGTCCACATTATGTTAGCCATGCAGGTCCCATTATGTTAGCCATGCAGGTCCCATTATGTTAGCCATGCAGGTCCCATTATGTTAGCCATGCAGGTCCACATTATGTTAGCCATGCAGGTCCACATTATGTTAGCCATGCAGGTCCCATTATGTTAGCCATGCAGGTCCACATTATGTTAGCCATGCAGGTCCACATTATGTTAGCCATGCAGGTCCACATTATGTTAGCCATGCAGGTCCACATTATGTTAGCCATGCAGGTCCCATTATGTTAGCCATGCAGGTCCCATTATGTTAGCCATGCAGGTCCACATTATGTTAGCCATGCAGGTCCACATTATGTTAGCCATGCAGGTCCCATTATGTTAGCCATGCAGGTCCACATTATGTTAGCCATGCAGGTCCCATTATGTTAACCATGCAGGTCCCATTATGTTAGCCATGCTGGTCCCATTATGTTAGCCATGCAGGTCCCATTATGTTAGCCATGCAGGTCCACATTATGTTAGCCATGCAGGTCCACATTATGTTAGCCATGCAGGTCCCATTATGTTAGCCATGCAGGTCCCATTATGTTAGCCATGCAGGTCCCATTATGTTAGCCATGCAGGTCCACATTATGTTAGCCATGCAGGTCCACATTATGTTAGCCATGCAGGTCCACATTATGTTAGCCATGCAGGTCCCATTATGTTAGCCATGCAGGTCCCATTATGTTAGCCATGCAGGTCCACATTATGTTAGCCATGCAGGTCCACATTATGTTAGCCATGCAGGTCCACATTATGTTAGCCATGCAGGTCCCATTATGTTAGCCATGCAGGTCCACATTATGTTAGCCATGCAGGGTCCCATTATGTTAGCCATGCAGGTCCACATTATGTTAGCCATGCAGGTCCCATTATGTTAGCCATGCAGGTCCCATTATGTTAGCCATGCAGGTCCACATTATGTTAGCCATGCAGGTCCACATTATGTTAGCCATGCAGGTCCCATTATGTTAGCCATGCAGGTCCCATTATGTTAGCCATGCAGGTCCACATTATGTTAGCCATGCTGGTCCACATTATGTTAGCCCATGCAGGTCCCATTATGTTAGCCATGCAGGTCCCATTATGTTAGCCATGCAGGTCCCATTATGTTAGCCATGCAGGTCCACATTATGTTAGCCATGCAGGTCCCATTATGTTAGCCATGCAGGTCCCATTATGTTAGCCATGCAGGTCCACATTATGTTAGCCATGCAGGTCCCATTATGTTAGCCATGCAGGTCCCATTATGTTAGCCATGCAGGTCCCATTATGTTAGCCATGCAGGTCCACATTATGTTAGCCATGCAGGTCCCATTATGTTAGCCATGCAGGTCCACATTATGTTAGCCATGCAGGTCCACATTATGTTAGCCATGCAGGTCCCATTTTGGCCGTGTGTAAAACCCCCTCCATGATGTAGCCTACTTGTCCACGCCCATCATGAAACCAGAGATGAGAACCTCAGTGAATACCGGTGAACCTCGTATTTAGAAGGTATCTGTAACCGGTAACAATTGCCTGTTTTCCGTTTCATATGTTCCAAACCCAAGCCCTCCCTCAGGTCTACTATAATGAAGGCTGGTTCAACAACAACCCAAGCCCTCCCTCAGGTCTACTATAATGAAGGCTGGTTCAACAACAACCCAAGCCCTCCCTCAGGTCTACTATAATGAAGGCTGGTTCAACAACAACCCAAGCCCTCCCTCAGGTCTACTATAATGAAGGCTGGTTCAACAACAAGCCCTCCCTCAGGTCTACTATAATGAAGGCTGGTTCAACAACAACCCAAGCCCTCCCTCAGGTCTACTATAATGAAGGCTGGTTCAACAACAACCCAAACCCTCCCTCAGGTCTACTATAATGAAGGCTGGTTCAACAACAACCCAAGCCCTCCCTCAGGTCTACTATAATGAAGGCTGGTTCAACAACAACCCAAGCCCTCCCTCAGGTCTACTATAATGAAGGCTGGTTCAACAACAACCCAAGCCCTCCCTCAGGTCTACTATAATGAAGGCTGGTTCAACAACCCAAGCCCTCCCTCAGGTCTACTATAATGAAGGCTGGTTCACACAACAACCCAAGCCCTCCCTCAGGTCTACTATAATGAAGGCTGGTTCAACAACAACCCAAGCCCTCCCTCAGGTCTACTATAATGAAGGCTGGTTCAACAACAAGCCCTCCCTCAGGTCTACTATAATGAAGGCTGGTTCAAACAACAACCCAAACCCTCCCTCAGGTCTACTATAATGAAGGCTGGTTCAACAGCAACCCAAGCCCTCCCTCAGGCCTACTATAATGAAGGCTGGTTCAACAACACAGAAACCCAAGCCCTCCCTCAGGTCTACTATAATGAAGGCTGGTTCAACAACAACCCAAGCCCTCCCTCAGGTCTACTATAATGAAGGCTGGTTCAACAACAACCCAAGCCCTCCCTCAGGGTCTACTATAATGAAGGCTGGTTCAACAACAACCCAAGCCCTCCCTCAGGTCTACTATAATGAAGGCTGGTTCAACAACAACCCAAGCCCTCCCTCAGGTCTACTATAATGAAGGCTGGTTCAACAACAAGCCCTCCCTCAGGTCTACTATAATGAAGGCTGGTTCAACAACAACCCAAGCCCTCCCTCAGGTCTACTATAATGAAGGCTGGTTCAACAACAACCCAAGCCCTCCCTCAGGTCTACTATAATGAAGGCTGGTTCAACAACAACCCAAACCCTCCCTCAGGTCTACTATAATGAAGGCTGGTTCAACAACAACCCAAGCCCTCCCTCAGGTCTACTATAATGAAGGCTGGTTCAACAACAACCCAAGCCCTCCCTCAGGTCTACTATAATGAAGGCTGGTTCAACAACCCAAGCCCTCCCTCAGGTCTACTATAATGAAGGCTGGTTCAACAACAACCCAAGCCCTCCCTCAGGTCTACTATAATGAAGGCTGGTTCAACAACAACCCAAGCCCTCCCTCAGGTCTACTATAATGAAGGCTGGTTCAACAGCAACCCAAGCCCTCCCTCAGGTCTACTATAATGAAGGCTGGTTCAACAACAACCCAAGCCCTCCCTCAGGTCTACTATAATGAAGGCTGGTTCAACAACCCAAGCCCTCCCTCAGGTCTACTATAATGAAGGCTGGTTCAACAACAACCCAAGCCCTACCTCAGGTCTACTATAATGAAGGCTGGTTCAACAACAACCCAAACCCTCCCTCAGGTCTACTATAATGAAGGCTGGTTCAACAGCAACCCAAGCCCTCCCTCAGGTCTACTATAATGAAGGCTGGTTTCAATAACAACCCAAGCCCTCCCTCAGGTCTACTATAATGAAGGCTGGTTCAACAACAACCCAAGCCCTCCCTCAGGTCTACTATAATGAAGGCTGGTTCAACAACAACCCAAGCCCTCCCTCAGGTCTACTATAATGAAGGCTGGTTCAACAACAACCCAAGCCCTCCCTCAGGTCTACTATAATGAAGGCTGGTTCAACAACAACCCAAACCCTCCCTCAGGTCTACTATAATGAAGGCTGGTTCAACAACAAGCCCTCCCTCAGGTCTACTATAATGAAGGCTGGTTCAACAACAACCCAAGCCCTCCCTCAGGTCTACTATAATGAAGGCTGGTTCAATAACAACCCAAGCCCTCCCTCAGGTCTACTATAATGAAGGCTGGTTCAACAACAACCCAAGCCCTCCCTCAGGTCTACTATAATGAAGGCTGGTTCAACAACAACCCAAGCCCTCCCTCAGGTCTACTATAATGAAGGCTGGTTCAACAACAAGCCCTCCCTCAGGTCTACTATAATGAAGGCTGGTTCAACAACAAGCCCTCCCTCAGGTCTACTATAATGAAGGCTGGTTCAACAACAACCCAAGCCCTACCTCAGGTCTACTATAATGAAGGCTGGTTCAACAACAACCCAAGCCCTCCCTCAGGTCTACTATAATGAAGGCTGGTTCAACAGCAATCAGTCTTTTTTATCCTGGTGGTTTTATGACATCATTACATTTTGTATTTATAGTTGTTAAAAAAACAACCAGATTGCTTGTTTTTTTCGATACATTTTATTACAACCAAGCTTATTAGAATGATACACCTTCCTGGTTTTATGGTTACAACATCCGTGGCGCACATGCAATGCAACTCCTGAAGATGTGTGAATGCGATGTGATCTGTAAGATGGTTCTGATTATGGTAATAAAACATAGGCCTATTTAGGAGCAGTATAACGGTGAGAGGATATTCTCCCTTTCTGTTTATATTGGATCTTTGTCCAGCTACTGTATATCAGTGTGAATGCTATTGAAGCCGTGCAATTACTTGGAACTATGTGGACTGCAAATGGGTTCAAGTTAACGTATTTAGCAAAGATAGGTCTACATTTTGATATTTAGTTTCTATAAGCCATTTAACGAAATATAACAGACTAACATTGGAATTGGGAGTTGATTCCAACGCAAAATATAAAAGACCGTAAATACACAACTTGAAGAAACCACATATTTCGCCATGGAGTACGTTCTGATTGGCCAGTGAGGGGCCGAGCCTCGACACACCCACAACTTGTTTATTCATCAAAACCCAGCCCCTTTAGCGCCAACGCCAGCAAGTGGCGCCGATTATTGTGATAGTGAAAACCATTGCATTAGGTTTGTTAAAATAGAGGCCATAGATTGCACTAGCCTAGACTAACGTGTATATAAAAGCGTGACAATTCAAAATAGAATATAGGACAGATTTCCCCATGTGCTATAAGTCTCAGCAGAGATCTGTATATAATGACGAGATGCTCATGTCTCCGCCCTAACAATGGGAGTCGATGTCCCAAAGGTGGGAAGGCAGGATACAAGCTTAGCTCCAAAATTAGCCCACAGAAACCCATTGGGCTTATTTTGGACAAATATTTGCGTGAGTGAGTGAAACCTCTCACTTTGCCTCTTCCTTCTTTGGTCCCACTCCCAAGAAATAAGCAACATCATCAAAAAGCAACACATTTCAGGTAGATTTCTCTAGGCCTATGTAAAAGTGTGACAGTTAATAAAGCGATAGACAGCTGTAGTCCCTTTTCAATTAGCCCATTGGACACACCTTCCATGCACATTTATGAACGCGTCCCCCTTCTGCAGTGACTGCCTATGGAAAAATCTCAATCTCCCTGTCTTCAGAAAGTAAATTGTCTTGTAGCTAGTTGATGTTGATTAGAATGGACAGAGGAGTCAAGTGTTCCTGTCATGAGGTTAGTTGTCCTTCAAACCGGCCCGGAGGGAGAAGAAGACGGGGGATCACTATTGATTTTAGGACCAGAGTGGGTTTGAACGTGCAGTGTTATTATCACCCGCTAGATGGCGATGAAGTGCAAAGTTAAATGCAGGCTACAGACACAGGGGGACGTCATAGCATCTTACTGAGAGCAGATCATCAACATGGCACCCCCAACACTTATTAACAAATTACCAAGCTTTCATTTTACAAGCTTTAGTAAGTCCTCATGTTTTCTCATGAGAAAAGGTTCCTTGGGGTATAGTGAAAACATGCACATGCACATTCAGCATTTACCTTGTGCCTCATGATTATTATGGAGTTTCAGTTGCCCAAAAAATAAAGTGGCATTACTTTACTTTACTTACCTGCTCTTTAACAGTGTGCAGAAGCCAGGACAGGAGCCATTTTGGCCTGAGGAATGGGGAGGGATCATCTTCAAAAGGTTTAGGCTGGGGTCTTGAGGAATGGGGAGGATCATCTTCAAAAGGTTTAGGCTGTGGTCTTGAGGAATGGGGATCATCTTCATTTACATTTGAGTCATTTAGCAGACGCTCTTATCCAGAGCGACTTACAGTTAGTGAGTGCATACATTTTTCATACTGGCCCCCCGTGGGAATCGAACCCACAACCCTGGCGTTGCAAGCGCCACGCTCTATCAACTGAGCTACAGGAGGGCCAATTAGGAGAATATTGGAGAGAAAAGGGGTTCAGGTCTGGATTCAGCACCACCTGTTTTTCAAACATTCCTAGATATAGGTTAGCATAATTAGGAGCCATAGTGCTTCCCATCGCTGTGCCTTTGGTCTGGAGGAAAAAGTATCCTCTGAAGAGAAAATAGTTGGAGGTTAATACCAGTTCATTTACAGCCATAGTGCTTCCCATCGCTGTGCCTTTGGTCTGGAGGAAAAAGTATCCTCTGAAGAGAAAATAGTTGGAGGTTAATACCAGTTCATTTACATTTTCGTCATTTAGCAGACGCTCTTATCCAGAGCGACTTACAAATTGGTGCATTCACCTTATGATAGCCAGTGGGACAACCACTTTACAATTATTATTCTTACAAAATGTTTGGGGTGGGGTAAGGAGTGGTAGAAGGATTACTTTATCCTATCCCAGGTATTCCTTAAAGAGGTGGGGTTTCAAGTGTCTCCGGAAGGTGGTGAGTGACTCCGCTGTCCTGGCGTCGTGAGGGAGCTTGTTCCACCATTGGGGTGCCAGAAAAGCGAACAGTTTTGACTGGGCTGAGCGGGAACTGTGCTTCCGCAGAGGTAGGGGGGCCAGCAGGCTGTGGTCTTGAGGAATGGGGGGGGATCGTCTTCAAAAGGTTTAGGCTGTGGTCTTGTCAACATACACTTGGTACCAAAATAGTTTTTTTTTTTTGTGAACCTTGAAAACATATTTCCTGAATTTTAAAGCCCCAATGCAGCCATATTTTTCAAAATATCAATATCAAATAATTTCTTGGTAACAATGAAGTACCTTGCTGTAATAGTTTTCCACTAAAATGGTCAAAAATAAGATTTTAATTTTTTTTTTTTTTGCTAAAATCTATTTCTCTATCAACAATTTAGCTAGGAGTGTCAAGGGGTGGTCTGAGTAGGGAAGGGTGCCAGTGTGGATCAATGGGAGGGATATGTCACCTGAAAACTAGCTGTTATTGGCAGAGGTGGTACTCTATTTGTTATTGGTCTATTAACTTGGTGATGTCACCAGGCAAGCCAAAACCTGTTGATTAGAAGGTCCATTGTACTTTCAATTCAGAAATTATCAGGAAATGACACCGATCACATTTCTTTGCACTTTTAAGAGTCTTAGTTTCATCAGCTGTTGTACAATATGATACACAACAAAGCGAAACAGAATTCTTACGGCACTGGACCTTTAACAGTAGAACAGCTGGACCTTGAGGGACCACCCTTCAAGCTAATGAGTGGCGCAGTGGTCTAAGGCGCTGCATCGCAGTGCTAACTGTGCCACTAGAGATCCTGGTTCGAATCCAGGCTCTGTCGCAGCCGGCTGCGACCGGGAGACTCATGGGGCGGCACACAATTGGCCCAGCGTCGTCCAGGGTAGGGGAGGGAATGGCCGGCAGGGATGTAGCTCAGTTGATAGAGCATGGCGTTTGCAATGCCAGGGTTGTGGGTTCGTTTCCCACGGGGGGCCAGTATAAAAAAGATATGTATTCACAAACTGTAAGTCGCTCTGGATAAGAGCGTCTGCTAAATGACAAAATGTAAATGTAAGCTAATGAGAAGTAATTGTGACTGCAACATTCTAACAGTGGAATTAATACATTTTATGTATGCTATCGCAAAAAGAATCATTTGGTTGTGTTTATGAAGGTCTGGTGTGGTTTTCATATAAACCCTTGGGCTTCCAACCACACCTGCACACTTGTTTTCTTTGGTGCAAATAAATAAATCATAAATAAATATGAAGGTAATTTCAAACAACACAATAGCATTTTCATTAGTTTATGTTACTGTAGGCCCCTCAAATAAATTCAAAGCCCCGTTCCACTCCATTTTTTCATCGTTTCCCTCTAATCAGGGACTGATTTACACCTGGGACACCAGGCGTGTGCAATTAATTATCAGGTAGAACAGAAAACCAGCAGACTCTGGGTCTCGTAGGGTAACAGTTGAAAACCTGTAGGCTGTATGTAAAAACATAAAACGC
Source organism: Coregonus suidteri (assembly GCA_036851935.1). Taxonomy (NCBI): domain Eukaryota; kingdom Metazoa; phylum Chordata; class Actinopteri; order Salmoniformes; family Salmonidae; genus Coregonus; species Coregonus suidteri. The sequence goes on along the minus strand of CM072235.1, from coordinate 51,308,924 downwards.
CAAAATTCAAGTGCTAAAGCAATTTTGTTACAACTATAACACAGAAAGCACGTGTGTTGGAACAGCTTCCTTTTATGAAGACCAAAAAAAAAATGAATACCCCAACCACCAAGACGCATTGGTCAGCAAGACGCTCGGTCAAATGATGAAAACATCAGTAGCCCAAAACATCATTATAAGCACCAAGTGTGCTTGATATAAATAGCGAAAATCAGTACAAAGCAATAATGGGAATATAATGAATATAAGTGTCGATATGACAGCAGTCAAAAATAGTACATTACTGTTAACTCGTGCTTAAATGGTGTGCATCTATAAACAACGGCATCAGTTGGAGCATGTCCATGTCACTTAAACAACGGCATCAGCTGGAGCATGTCCATGTCACATAAACAACGAAAGCTGGTGAGTGCGTTTTTTGCTTGAGACATAGGGTCTGCTCTCTCGGTGATGACATTTTGTGCTGATAATTGTCCGGTAGCATTCTGTCTTCTATCCAAACAGTGCTGTCCCTTCCTCTCTCCTGAGTCACCGTTTTCATTTGGTGGTGGTGCGGGCACCTGCACCGTTCTGGCTTTTTTCTCTCAGGCCTCGGAGGAGCAGGTTCAGGCCTCGGAATCAGAAGAATAATCGTCAAGAGATGTCACGATTAATTTCTTCCATCTGAGTCGTTTTCATTCAGATCTTGTAGCAGCGCTAACGCAGCATGTGCATCCATTTGTCTCGGTCTTCTTGCCCTTGTAAATAACACACGCTCTCACTGCGTACTCCAAGTAGGCCAGAGTAGACTGATAAGACTGCTTGGATTCGGTGGACTGATACAGGGGACTAGAATAGCTAGATCAGTACAATAGAATGTCCCGCACTGTTCTTCATTTACAGTTGGTGATTACATCATAATTATGCATCGTTCGCTTCCCCTCGCTCATCAACTCACCCTTTCTCCCCCCCCCCATCATACTTTACAACATTTATTTAATCTCTTATATGTGTAATCAGCCAAGTAATCTCTGGGTCAGTAATAAGACTAACAGGATAATCAGCCGTCATCTCTGGGTCAGTCATAAGACATAATGTAATACATTTTAAATTCAGGCAAATGTGGAAAAGGTCAAGGGGTGTGAATACTTTCTGAAGGCACTGTTCATAGGGCAGAAGTCTCTAAGGTGCAGGGTTGAGTACCGGGCGGTACCCGGCTAGTAACAGTGACAAAGGTTCAGGGCAGGGTACTGGGCGGAGGCCGGCCAGTGGTGACTATTTAACAGTGGATGGCCTGTTTTTCAGTCTTTCGGGCGCAGCTTTGATGCACCTGTACTGTCTCCGCCTTCTAGATGGTCGCTGGGTGAACAGACCGGGGTCGGGTGGCTTCTTCTTCTTGGCTGTACCACCCTGTAGGTTGTCTCGTCGTCGTTGTTGTCATGCCTACCACTGTTGTGTCTTCAGCAAACTTGATGATTGAGTTGGAGACGTGCGTGGCCACGCAGTCACGGGTGAACAGGGAGTACAGGAGGGGCACGCATCCTTGTGGCCCCTGTGTTGAGGTCCAGCATGACAGAGGTGTTGTTGCCTTCCTTTTAAGACCCCTTTAGGTATAAAACAAATATTTGATAAATAACTGAATTTGGCCTTTACTACTATAGAAACGCCCATAGAAACGCCTTCAATAATGCACACATAAATGGCAAAAAAGACAGTCAAAGTCCTTAGCTCACTGGCGCCGGAAACTCTGAGGGCCCAGAAGACACCCCTTCAAATTAGTGGATTCGGCCATTTCAGCCACACCCATTGCTGACAGGTGTATAAAATCGAGCACACAGCCATGCAATCTCCATAGACAAACATGACTGAAGAGCTCAGTGACTTTCAACGTGGCACTGTCATAGGATGCCACCTTTCCACTTTGCCTTGCTAGAGCTGCCCTGGTCATCTGTAAGTGCTGTTATTGTGAAGTGGAAACGTCTAGGAGCAACAACGGCTCAGCCACTAAATGGTAGGACACACAAGCTCACAGAACGGGACCACAGAGGGCTGAAGCGCGTAGTGCGTAAAAATCATCTGTCCTCGGTTGCAACACTCACTACCGAGTTCCAAACTGCCTCTGGAAGCAACGTCAGCACAATAACTGTTTGTCGGGAGCTTCATGAAATGGGTTTCCATGAGCAACAACACACAAGCCTAAGATTACCATGCACAATGCCAAGCGTCGGCTGGAGTGGTGTAAAGCTCGCCGCCATTGGACTCTGGAGCAGTGGAAACACATTCTCTGGAGTGATGAATCACATTTCACCATCTGGCAGTCCGACGGACTAATCTGGGTTTGGTGGATGCCAGGAGAACGCTACCTGCCCGAATACATAGTGCCAGCTGTAAAGTTTGGTGGAGGAGGAATAATGGTCTGGGGCTGTTTTTCATGGTTCGGGCTAGGCCCCTTAGTTACAGTGAAGGGAAATCTTAACGCTACAGTATACAATTACATTCTAGACGATTTTGTGCTTCCAACTTTGTGGCAACAGTTTGGGGAAGTCCCTTTCCTGTTTCAGCATGACAATGCCCCCGTGCACAAAGCAAGGTCCATACAGAAATGGTTTGTCGAAATCGTTGTGGAAGAACTTGACTGGCCTGCACAGAGCCCTGACCTCAACCCCATCGAACACCTTTGGGATGAATTGGAACACCGACTGCGAGCCAGGCCTAATCGCCCAACATCAGTGGCCGACCTCACTAATGCTCTTGTGGCTGAATGGAAGCAAGTCCCCACAGCAATGTTCCAACATCTAGTGGAAAGCCTTCCCAGAAGAGTGAAGGCTGTTATAGCAGCAAAGGGGGGACCAACTCCATATTAATGCCCATGATTTTGGAATGAGATGTTCGATGAGCAGATGTCCACTGTTTGACAAGGATTAATGAAAATCACAGCAAAATGTTTGAAAGCCTTTTTCTCCTAAATGGGATTATATGTGTATCAACTTGTAAAGATGCGTTTCTTCCCCATGTTTCCTCCAACTACAGTGATACTTTCATCCAATGTAAAAACATATTTTTTATTTTATTTTGGAACGTAAGACTGAAAAGAGATGGTAGGTCACAAATCATCAGATACATTTTTACGGGATTTAGAAAATAACATATACTTGGTTTTACCTGCATTAAGTACCAATTTCACTTCAACAAAGTCTTTCTGCAGGGCAATAAACGCAGATTGAAGCTCTGACAGAGAGCCTGGTCAGCTGTGGGGGCAATAGCATACACCACATTTTCATCTGCATACAGGTGAAAGTTACAATTGTTTTTACAGATAAACCAATATTGTTAATGTAAATAGTGAAAAGAACCGGATTCAAGAATGGATCCCTGTGAAACACCCTTTGTTATGTCCAGGAAACCTGATTTAAACCATCAGTACACGGTTTCGGCCGAGACTGCTCCTCCTCCTGGTCAGGCAGGCTTCGGCGTTAAATCGAGTACTAGCTGCCACCGTTGAATGTTTCGTGGTGTGATTGCTTTGGTCTGGTTACACCTGTGTCTGTTTGTGTTCTGATTACGTGTCCTATAAGTTCCCTGTTTTGTATTGGTTAGATTGTGTGTTGTTGTCTGCCTGTATTTCGGAGCTGCGTTTGACGCTCTGTTTGTTTGTTTGGTGTTTACGCATGGTTTACGTATTCACTCGCCTCTGTTTGTTTTGTATTTATTTTGCACTTTTGAATAGTAAAGTTGGATGAAGCCTCCTGTGTTGCGCCTGATCCTCCACCACATCCACATCGGTTCTTCTGACACAGTAAACACACACAGTGTTCTGTCCTTTTAAATCATTTTCAAACAGCTACTCGCAGCCTGGTTCAGGCCAATTAATGGAAAGCCTCTAAATAAGTAATAATTTGTCCACAGTATCAAATGCTTTAGACAGGTCAATAAAAAGGGTAGCACAATATTTATTTTTATCCAAACAATTAAGAAGATCCTTTAAAAAGGATCTAAGTTGAGTATTTACCAAGGATTCTAGAATGTTTGCTAGGCAAGAAGTTTGGAAATGGGGTGATAATTATTTAGGTCACAAGGGTCACCACCTTTGTGAAGGGGGAGTATATGGACCTCCTTCCAGACCCTGGGGATGGTTCCAGGAGGAGTATATGGACCTCCTTCCAGACCCTGGGGATGGTTCCAGGAGGACTATATGGGCCTCCTTCCAGACCCTGGGGATGGTTCCAGGAGGAGTATATGGGCCTCCTTCCAGACCCTGGGGATGGTTCCAGGAGGAATATATGGGCCTCCTTCCAGACCCTGGGGATGGTACCAGGAGGAGTATATGGGCCTCCTTCCAGACCCTGGGGATGGTTCCAGGAGGAGTATATGGGCCTCCTTCCAGACCCTGGGGATGGTTCCAGGAGGAGTATATGGGCCTCCTTCCAGACCCTGGGGATGGTACCAGGAGGTGTATATGGGCCTCCTTCCAGACCCTGGGGATGGTTCCAGGAGGACTATATGGGCCTCCTTCCAGACCCTGGGGATGGTTCCAGGAGGAGTATATGGGCCTCCTTCCAGACCCTGGCGATGGTTCCAGGAGGAGTATATGGGCCTCCTTCCAGACCCTGGGGATGGTTCCAGAAATAATTGTAAGATTCAGCATTCAGAGGAGCAGAAAGGATCAAGCAGAAAATCCACTGGGGCTGATTTTTTACATCAATCTCACATCAGAAGTAGAAAGTTGTTGAAATGAAAACAGATTCACTAGAAGTTGACTGAACTTCCATCGAGCCAACTAGAGGCTGGGAGAGGGGCAGGCAGTCGACTGACTGACCAGGGTCAAGTAAACCACCAATTCTATCAAATAAAAGCCTGCTGAGAGAGAAATGCTGATTAAAAGCGTCACTTATCTAATTTTTCTCAGTAATAATGCCAGTCTGACACAACTTGCTTCGGCAGGGAAGTAGAGGAAATTCCACGCTTCACTGCGTTAAACTGTTTTCCAAAATGTAGATGGATCACCCCCAGTGTCTGAGATAGAACTTAGAAAGTAGCTAGATTTAGCTTTCTTGATTGCGGAAGTGTATCTATTTCTCAATTGCCTGTAAAGCTGCCAATCAGCTACAGAGTCAGTTTTTCTAGCCTTGGACTAGGCCGGATTAACATAACAAGATCTGAAAGTTCTATAGAGAACCAAGGATTTGTTATATATTTTTTTACACTAAGGCGTTTAAAGGGTGCATGTTTGTCTGCCAGAGAGAGAGAGAGAAATAGATGGGAACCATTCTAGCGCTAATTCAGGGTCAGGATGCAGCGGATAGAGGAGAAGGCAGAGTAATACACATTATATCAATAGATGAGAACCATTTTAGAGCTAATTCAGGGTCAGGATGCAGCTGATAGAAGAGAAGCAGAGTAATACATATCATGAAGATATGTAACAGCCCAAACCCTCTACGTGATTTGAAAACAGCGGGGTATCCATATTTATGGTATTTGAAATAATAGCACTGGATGACCTTACCACAGTGGGCTTCCCGATTGGGCTAACACTAACAGAGCTAACAGTGGAATTCAACTTCATGTTCACAAGATTATTACTGACAATACCCCTGGGAATATGGTTATCTGTAGCAGTACGATGATAACGCTGTGAAATAGTGGGATTGGGAAGAATTACCCGAGCAGGGCTGTTGTTGAGTCAATGTTTTGATTGATGGCCCAGAGAACTTTTGCCCCTTTCATATTTGGAAAAGTAATAAAGTATTGCCTGCAACATTTTAGGACATGAAAGACATGGCACTTATTCAATCCATATGTTATGTAGTCACTCTCTAATATCTTTATTATTTCGCGTGCTGTGATATGATATGTAGATAGCAGCCGGTGAATGGGTTAGTAGCCGAATTATAGCAACCTGTCACCAAGTCGTTTGTCATAACTGCACTTTAGCATTACAGTATTAGAGTAATGCAGCTTTTTTGTTTTCAGACCCGGTGGAGACCAGGAGCTTTTAGTGTAATGAAACAGCTTTCTATTTTAAAATATGCCTTCATTAGTTTAGTTCTATAGTTAGTATTTTAAGAAGTGACTGCCCAATGCCCATTCCTGACGGTTACTGTACTAGTGAACCTCAAGAGGACTGAAATATAAATAAGAAATATAACAATCCATACTGTAAATGGATTGTTCGATTTTTATTGCTCTCATTTTTTCACACCACACCCCCCCCCCCCACACACACACACACACAGTTAATTAGGTAACAACACATCTGCCACGCTGATCCTCAACACGGGGGCCCCTCAGGGGTGCGTGCTCAGTCCCCTCTTGTACTCCATGTTTACACATGACTGCATGGCCAGGCACGACGCCAACACCATCATTAAGTTTGCAGACGACATAACAGTGGTAGGCCTGATCACTGACAATGATGAGACAGCCTATAGGGAGGAGGTCAGAGACCTGGCCGTGTGGTGCCAGGATAACAACCTCTCCCTCAACGTGACCAAGACAAAGGAGATGATTGTGGACTACATGAAAAAAAAGAGGACTGAGCACGCCCCCATTCTCATCGACGGGGCTGTAGTGGAACAGGTTGAGAGCTTCAAGTGTCCAAACACACCAAGACAGTCATGAAGAGGGTACGACAAAGCCTATTCCCCCTCAGGAGACTGAAAAGATTTGGCATGGGTCCTCAGATCCTCAAAAAATTATACAGCTGCACCATCGAGAGCATCCTGACTGGTTGCATCACCGCCTGGTATGGCAACTGCTCGGCCTCCGACCGCAAGGCACTACAGAGGGTAGTGTGTACGGCCCACTACATCACTGGGGCCAAGCTTCCTGCCACCCAGGACCTCTATACCAGGCGGTGTCCGAGGAAGGCCCTCAAAATTGTCAAAGACTCCAGCCACCCTAGTCATAGACTGTTCTCTCTGCTACCGCACGGCAAACGGTACCGGAGTGCCAGGTCTAGGTCCAAAAAACTTTTCAACAGCTTCTACCCCCAAGCCATAAGACTCCTGAACAGCTAATCATGGCTACCCAGACTATTTGCACTGCCCCACCACCCCCACCCCCCACCACATCTTTTTACGCTGCTGCTACTCTGTTAATTATTTATGCATAGTCACTTTAACTCTACCCACATGTACATATTACTTAAACTACCTCAACTAGCCGGTGCCCCCGCACATTGACTCTGCACCGGTACCCCCCTATATATATAGCCTCCCTACTGTTATTTTATTTGACTTCTGCTCTTTTTTTCTCAACACTTTTTTGTTGTTTTATTTTACTTTTTTTATTAAAAAAATGAATGCACTGTTGGTTAAGGGCTGTAAGTAAGCATTTCACTGTAATGTCTGCACCTGTTGTATTCGGCGCATTTGGCCAATACAATTTGATTTGATTTGAATGACTTGAATTGCTCTTGCCTGGCCCTCATACCTATGGTCCCGTCTGAGCCTCCCCCTCCTCTGTCTCATCACCTCCCCTCCTCTGTCTCATCACCTCCCCTCCACTGTCTCATCACCTCCCCCTCCTCTGTCTCATCACCTCCCCTCCTCTGTCTCATCACCTCCCCTCCTCTGAGCCTCCCCTCCTCTGTCTCTTCACCTCCCCTCCTCTGAGCCTCCCCTCCTCTGTCTCTTCACCTCCCCTCCTCTGAGCCTCCCCTCCTCTGTCTCATCACCTCCCCTCCTCTGTCTCATCACCTCCCCTCCTCTGTCTCATCACCTCCCCTCCACTGTCTCATCACCTCCCCTCCTCTGTCTCATCACCTCCCCTCCTCTGTCTCATCACCTCCCCTCCTCTGTCTCATCACCTCCCCTCCTCTGTCTCATCACCTCCCCTCCTCTGTCTCATCACCTCCCCTCCTCTGAGCCTCCCCTCCTCTGTCTCATCACCTCCCCTCCCCTGTCTCTGAGCCTCCCCTCCTCTGTCTCATCACCTCCCCTCCTCTGTCTCATCACCTCCCCTCCTCTGAGCCTCCCCTCCTCTGTCTCTTCACCTCCCCTCCTCTGTCTCATCACCTCCCCTCCACTGTCTCATCACCTCCCCTCCTCTGTCTCATCACCTCCCCTCCTCTGTCTCATCACCTCCCCTCCTCTCTCATCTGCCCTCCCCTCCTCTGTCTCATCACCTCCCCTCCACTGTCTCATCACCTCCCCTCCACTGTCTCATCACCTCCCCTCCTCTGTCTCATCACCTCCCCTCCTCTGTCTCACCCCCTCCCCTCCTCTCAGCCTCCCCTCCTCTGTCTCATCACCTCCCCTCCTCTGTCTCATCACCTCCCCTCCTCTGTCTCATCACCTCCCCTCCTCTGAGCCTCCCCTCCTCTGTCTCATCACCTCCCCTCCTCTGTCTCATCACCTCCCCTCCTCTGTCTCATCACCTCCCCTCCTCTGTCTCCTCTGACCTCCCCCCTCTGAGCCTCCCCTCCTCTGTCTCATCACCTCCCCTCCTCTGTCTCATCACCTCCCCTCCTCTGAGCCTCCCTCTTGCCTGGCCCTCATACCTATGGTCCCTGTTCTGTTGACCATTGAAAAATGAAATGAAATGATTTGGATAATTCTAGGAAAAATACTGTGAAAACTGTATTTGCACTCACTGTGTTTGCTACTTTATTTGTTATCATTTAAGGATCTAGATTGCAGGAAATGGCAGTTACAGGTGTTAAAAAATGCACAAATCTCTGGGTGTTTCTCAATATGCATACTACCGTGCTCCACCCTCCCTCTGAGCCTCCCCCTCCGCTGTCTCATCACCTCCCCCTCCACTGTCTCATCACCTCCCCTCCACTGTCTCATCACCTCCCCTCCGTCTGAGCCTCCCCCTCCTCTCTGTCTCATCACCTCCCCTCCCTCTGAGCCTCCCCATCTCTGTCTCATCACCTCCCCTCCACTGTCTCATCACCTCCCCTCCACTGTCTCATCACCTCCCCTCCTCTGTCTCATCACCTCCCTCCACTGCCTCACCTCCCTCACTGTCTCATCACCTCCCCTCCCCCTCCACTGTCTCATCACCTCCCCTCCACTGTCTCATCACCTCCCCTCCTCTGTCTCATCACCTCCCCTCCACTGTCTCATCACAATCCTCCCCCTCCTCTGTCATCACCTCCCCTCCACTGTCTCATCACCTCCCCTCCGTCTGACCCTCATCACCTCCCCTCCTCTGTCTCATCACCTCCCCTCCCTCTGAGCCTCCCCCCCTCCACTGTCTCATCACCTCCCCTCCGTCTGAGCCTCCCCCTCCTCTGTCTCATCACCTCCCCTCCACTGTCTCATCACCTCCCCTCCTCTGTCTCATCACCTCCCCTCCACTGTCTCATCACCTCCCCTCCACTGTCTCATCACCTCCCCTCCACTGTCTCATCACCTCCCCTCCGTCTGAGCCTCCCCCTCCACTGTCTCATCACCTCCCCTCCACTGTCTCATCACCTCCCCTCCTCTGTCTCATCACCTCCCCTCCACTGTCTCATCACCTCCCCTCCGTCTGAGCCTCCCCCTCCTCTGTCTCATCACCTCCCCTCCTCTGTCTCATCAGCCTCCCCTCCTCTGTCTCATCACCTCCCCTCCACTGTCTCATCACCTCCCCTCCACTGTCTCATCACCTCCCCTCCTCTGTCTCATCACCTCCCCTCCACTGTCTCATCACCTCCCCTCCACTGTCTCATCACCTCCCCTCCACTGTCTCATCACCTCCCCTCCACTGTCTCATCACCTCCCCTCCGCTGTCTCATCACCTCCCCTCCACTGTCTCATCACCTCCCCTCCACTGTCTCATCTCCCCTCCGTCTGAGCCTCCCCCTCCACTGTCTCATCACCTCCCCTCCACTGTCTCATCACCTCCCCCCCTCCACTGTCTCATCACCTCCCCTCCACTGTCTCATCACCTCCCCTCCACTGTCTCATCACCTCTCCCCACTGTCTCATCACCTCCCCTCTGTCTGATCACCTCCCCTCCACTGTCTCATCACCTCCCCTCCCCTGAGCCCCCCTCACTGTCTCATCACCTCCCCTCCACTGTCTCATCACCTCCCCTCCACTGTCTCATCACCTCCCCTCCACTGTCTCACCTCCCCTCACTGTCTCATCCCTCCCCTCCACTGTCTCATCACCTCCCCTCCACTGTCTCATCACCTCCCCCTCCACTGTCTCTCACTCCCCTCCACTGTCTCATCACCTCCCCTCCACTGTCTCATCACCTCCCCTCCACTGTCTCATCACCTCCCCTCCCTGTCTCATCACCTCCCCTCCACTGTCTCATCACCCCTCCCCTCCACTGTCTCATCACCTCCCCTCCACTGTCTCATCACCTCCCCTCCACTGTCTCATCACCTCCCCTCCACTGTCTCATCACCTCCCCTCCACTGTCTCATCACCTCCCTCCTCTGTCTCATCACCTCCCCTCCTCTGTCTCATCACCTCCCCTCCACTGTCTCATCACCTCCCCTCCACTGTCTCATCACCTCCCCTCCTCTGTCTCATCACCTCCCCTCCTCTGTCTCATCACCTCCCCTCCACTGTCTCATCACCTCCCCTCCACTGTCTCATCACCTCCCCTCCTCTGTCTCATCACCTCCCCTCCTCTGTCTCATCACCTCCCCCTCCTCTGTCTCATCACCTCCCCTCCACTGTCTCATCACCTCCCCTCCACTGTCTCATCACCTCCCCTCCGTCTGAGCCTCCCCCTCCACTGTCTCATCACCTCCCCTCCACTGTCTCATCACCTCCCCTCCACTGTCTCATCACCTCCCCTCCACTGTCTCATCACCTCCCCTCCACTGTCTCATCACCTCCCCTCCGTCTGAGCCTCCCCTCCACTGTCTCATCACCTCCCCTCCACTGTCTCATCACCTCCCCTCCACTGTCTCATCACCTCCCCTCCACTGTCTCATCACCTCCCCCTCCACTGTCTCATCACCTCCCCTCCACTGTCTCATCATCACCTCCCCCCTCCACTGTCTCATCACCTCCCCTCCACTGTCTCATCACCTCCCCTCCACTGTCTCATCACCTCCCCCTCCACTGTCTCATCACCTCCCCTCCTCTGTCTCATCACCTCCCCTCCACTGTCTCATCACCTCCCCTCCTCTGTCTCATCACCTCCCCTCCGTCTGAGCCTCCCCCTCCACTGTCTCATCACCTCCCCTCCTCTGTCTCATCACCTCCCCTCCACTGTCTCATCACCTCCCCTCCCTCTGAGCCTCCTGGAGTACCATCATTTGTTTTTGTCTTCTTTGTTTGTGAGAGCTGCTTGACAACATGTGGAAGCATGTTTTAAGGTTCCCATATAAACTGAGTGTAAAAAACATTAAGAACACCTGCTCTTTCCATGACAGACTGACCAGGTGAATCCAGGTGAAAGCTATGATCCCTTATTGATGTCACTTGTTAAATCCACTTCAAAACAGTGTAGATGAAGGGGAGGAGACAGGTTAAATAAGGATTTTTAAGGCTTGAGACAATTGAGTCATGGATTGTGCATGTGTGCCATTCAGAGGGTGAATGGGCAAGACAAAAAATGTAAGTGCCTTTGAACGGGGTTTGGTAGTAGGGGCCAGGCGTAGGGCCGTTGTGGTGAACGTATTACCGCCACACCGGCGGCAGGTAGCTTAGTGGTTAAGAGCATTGTGCCAGTAACCGAAAGGTCGCTGGTTCTAAAAATGAAGGCAGTCAAATTCCACGTGACCATTTAGTCACGGTAACTAGGCTTCTCCAAGCTCTGATGCTGCTGATGGTCATTAGTATCCTACCAAACTTGCTAACTGCCTGGTACTCAACACTCTACTGTCCCTCTAATCACTCTGACATCAATGCAAATGTTATCGGAAATCTAATCAAACACTTCATGAGAGCCCATGAGCTCATGTTGCGCAACATTTCAACAGGCTATGCAATTGCGCGAGAAAACAGAGTGATGGCCTCTACTAAAAATATCAGGATCAGCTTTCTATAGGCTAGGCCTACTATATTTATTTCTCAACTTTCCTAATATTAAGCACATACACTGACTAACATAAATTGAATAATGTGTCCCTGAACAAAGGGGGGGTCAAAATCAAAAGTAACAGTCAGTATCTGGTGTGGCCACCAGCTGTATTAAGTACTGCAGTGCATCTCCTCCTCATGGACTGCACCAGATTTGCCAGTTCTTGCTGTGAGATGTTACCCCACTCTTCCACCAAGGCACCTGCAAGTTCCCAGACATTTCTGGGGGGAATGGCCCTAGCCCTCACCCTCCGATCCAACAGGTCCCAGACGTGCTCAATGGGATTGAGATCCGGGCTCTTCGCTGGCCATGGCAGAACACTGACAAAAGTCATGGCGCATAGGATATTTACTATGCTTTGATTGACAACTGAACAGCAAGTGTTGACTTGTTTCTAAAAGGTGTCGAACTTACTGAATAAAGTTGATCTCCTATATTCCTTTGCCACTCATAAGTAATGCAATTTGGGACAAGTAAACCGAAAGATTTCCTAGGTTTCCTTTCCTATGTTTCCTTTCCTAGGTTTCCTTTCCCTTTCCTATGTTTCCTTTCCAGGTTTCCTTTCCTAGGTTTCCTTTCCTTGGTTTCCTTTCCTAGGTTTCCTTTCCCAGGTTTCCTAGGTTTCCTTTCCTAGGTTTCCTTTCCTATGTTTCCTTTCCTTGCCAGAGTCTTGTCTCGTCATTTAGTGTAGCCTACCTAATCTCATCGGTGAGAGAGCTGTTCATTTGGCTCCCTGATTTGCAGATAAATTATGAAAACATTAGATGAAGATGCATCCTCACTGCAGGAACATTAGGTACACTCTTAGAATAAAAGGTGAACTTAAAAGGGATCTTCGGCTGTCCCCATTGGAGAACCCTTTGAAGAACCCTTTTTAGTTCCTGGTAGAACCCTTTTGGTTCCAGTTATAACTCTTTTGGGTTCCATGTAGAACCCTTTCCACAGAGGGTTCTACATGGATCCCAAAAGGGTTCTACCTGGAACCAAAAAGGGTTCTACCTGGAACCAAAAAGGGTTCTACCTGGAACCAAAAAGGGTTCTACCTGGAACCAAAAAGGGTTCTCCTATGGGGACAGCTGAAGAACCCTTTTGGAACCTTTTTTTCTAAGAGTGTAGTGGGGAGCCTCATTCTAGTCCAAATATGATAATTAGGTCTCTCACGGAATCCAGGCATTAAAACGGAATTCAACAATATACAATTTTTTTATTGACCTTAGTACGGAATTAACTTAATGTATTGATCATGTATTAATTAGCCCAAGTTTATCATAAGACATGAACAGAATGCATCAGTGATTCGTATTTCCTGCAACTTTCTGAAGAGGTAAGGAGAATGCCCCTGTCTGTGTGTGGTGCTCACGTCTACCACTTTGTGTAGCCGTTAGCGGTGATGCTAATGAAAACGGTCTTCTGGTAGATGGAAAGGCTTGTCAAAAAAAATCTTCTCAATTAAATGTTAACTACAAAGTAGCCTATGCTTACCTGGCTGAATTATATCATGATTATTTTCATCAATCCAGAGGATTTGTTTTGCAAACTCTCCCATCACATGTGCGCTACAAAAACACAGTTAAACAACAGCCTCTTGCTAGATGCGCACCTTGGTTAGAGCGTTGGGCCAGTAACTGAAAGGTTGCTGGTTCGGAAGCCGGAGCCGTCAAGGTGAAATAGTGTAACTACAACCTACAAGCAAATACTTTATGAATGTATTGTTACAAATCAACTTGCTAGGTTGCTAGGCAACTAGCCTGCTAACGTTAGCCGTACCAGCTTGTTAAGGTTACGTTAGCACTGCGTGAGTCAGCCAGTTGCTATCAATACCTAGCTTACAACTACATTCAAGTAAACCAAAGTTTTGGAAATACTTAACGCCATCTAACCAGTTATCAAATAATGTTATGGTATACGCAGTTATCTTAGCCAGCAAGCCAGCCAGCTAAATTTAGTTATTTAGCCTGCTAGCTAGCTTAGCCAGCTAACTAGCCTAGCTAGCCAACCACCACGGTCGACATAGCTAAGTAGTAAGCCAGAGAACAACTATTCTATCACAGGCAGAAACCCACAGAACACAACATCAAAAAAAAAAGCCAGAAGATATAAAGTAGAGAGACTTACCGATTGACGGCTGAGTTTGCTACCAAAGAAGAGCCAAGGAGAGGCCTTCCGCGGTAGAGGCTGTTTCACAGGCCGAGGAAGAGTCAGCTAATCTAATAGCGATATAGTGAGGTAAATCCACATTGAATTTACCCGGTTGATCTCCATCACTGCTGACACTTGCGATGTACCGGTAGGTCGGTAGGAAATAGAGGTTGCAGGTAGGACATTCATGCTCGTCTTAGCACCTGGTTTCAATCAGTCTCATTCTGAATCCTTCCTTCTACTTGTTATACATTATATACTAAAGCCATCGAAGTCCTCCAGGGTAAGATTAGCACCTCATACAGTAGACGTGCGCTCGGTTCCCATACTCCAATCCGCTTGCTTCAACCGGATAAACCGGTCGCACTTCAAAGCTAGCTTCTAGTTTTTGGGCCACAAATTAGTCTTAACCCGGCCTTGTGGGTATTACTGTGCTAGCTACAAACGACGGTAAACTACTTCAACACTCACTCGCTCGACTACCACTACCAAAACGCACAGGAGAATAGGCGATGCAGTTTTTCGCATGAATTTATATGGTTTCTTCTTTGTGGATGTACATAGTAGCTCACCAGCGCCAACACTTGGGTTTGGAATGTAATTACATGCTAGCATGGCTAATAGCTAAACTTGGCCGGCTGGATCTAGCTATGTAGCATCGGCTGTCCATATGACGTTGAGAAATAGTGTATTGTGGGTAGTTCCGAAGATTTCCCGGAAATAAGTTAATAAATATGTAAAAACGCTCAAACATAACTATGTTTGTAGTTATAGGTAAACAGATCGTGACAACAACTAAGTTACTAAGTCTTTGATCACACTGTGTTGTTACATTGGTGCTATACCCTTTAATTTTTTCAATTTAACATTACATTTATTTTTCTAGATAATGTGGGCTATTTACTTAATTATTCTGTACTTAATTTTTCTGTTTTTATTGAAATACATAATTTGAAGAACAAACGTCATTGTGGCAATTCATATCTAATCATTTCTAACACATTTTTGCCAATCTGGGAGGTAAAGTCGTTAAAAGTATTCAATAATTTCTCAGTGTATTTCAGATGGAATCAAGGCATTAGAATGTACCAGAGGGCACCAAAATAGAGCTGCTTCGGCCCAAAAAAAAACCGTCCCGGGGGCGCCTGGCTGACTACTTTTTCTATTTGGCAGGCTACTACTCTATGTGCTTGTGGAAAACACTGGTAAACCTTTTCAGCTGGGAGGCCTTAATCAATCAATACATTTAATTAGGGTTGATTAATGAAGAAGTGTGTGTGTGTGTTTGTGTGTGTGTGTAGGGAGAGGATTGTGTGTGTGTGTGTAGGGAGGGGATTGTGTGTGTGTGTAGGGAGGGGATTGTGTGTGTGTGTGTGTGTGTGTGTGTGTGTGTGTGTGTGTGTGTGTGTGTGTGTGTGTGTGTGTGTGTGTGTGTAGGGAGGGGTTGTGTGTGTGTGTGTGTGTGTGTGTGTGTGTGTGTGTGTGTGTAGGGAGGGGGTTGTGGTGTGTGTGTGTGTGTGTGTGTGTGTGTAGGGAGGGGATTGTGTGTGTGTATAGCTGACAGTTGTTTCTATGACCAAGGACACCCTGTATTGGGCATCCCGGGGATGCATGGCGTTGTATGACATGAATGAATGAGCAACTCTGTTGATTTTCTGACTCACGATTTGCTGTATTTCTATGAAATAATCATGCATTTTAATTACTTAACTAGGCCTAATGCTTTACAGAGATTCAGCAGTGCAATAAACTACACTGCATTCAATTAGGCAAACAATAAACTACACAGCATTCAATTAGGCAAACAATAAAATACACTGCATTCAATTAGGCAAACAATAAAATACACAGCATTCAATTAGGCAAACAATAAACTACACTGCATTCAATTAGGCAAACAATAAACTACACAGCATTCAATTAGGCAAACAATAAACTACACAGCATTCAATTAGGCAAACAATAAAATACACAGCATTCAATTAGGCAAACAATAAAATACACAGCATTCAATTAGGCAAACAATAAAATACACTGCATTCAATTAGGCAAACAATAAAATACACAGCATTCAATTAGGCAAACAATAAAATACACAGCATTCAATTAGGCAAACAATAAAATACACAGCATTCAATTAGGCAAACAATAAAATACACAGCATTCAATTAGGCAAACAATAAAATACACAGCATTCAATTAGGCAAACAATAAAATACACAGCATTCAATTAGGCAAACAATAAAATACACTGCATTCAATTAGGCAAACAATAAAATACACTGCATTCAATTAGGCAAACAATAAAATACACTGCATTCAATTAGGCAAACAATAAAATACACTGCATTCAATTAGGAAAACAATAAAATACACTGCATTCAATTAGGCAAAAAAACAATAAAATACACTGCATTCAATTAGGCAAACAATAAAATACACTGCATTCAATTAGGCAAACAATAAAATACACTGCATTCAATTAGGCAAACAATAAAATACACTGCATTCAATTAGGCAAACAATAAAATACACTGCATTCAATTAGGAAAACAATAAAATACACAGCATTCAATTAGGCAAACAATAAAATACACTGCATTCAATTAGGCAAACAAGACACAAAGGCATAGTTACAGCAAACTTTAAGAGTGCTAATTTTAGATGAATAATAATCAATGGAAATAACATAAATTAATTGTATAAAAAAAAATGGTATGAATAATAATCAGACATACCGGTATTTTCCTGATTTTTTTTTACTTCTTCTAAACGCTTTAAGGAATTGAAACGGTTATAGATATATAAAAAATAAAAACACATAAATATTCTTCACGTGAGATATGAATCCTGTCTCTGCATCAGAAGCCTTCAAATGAAACAGCCAGCCTGACCTTTATTCTACAAATGAAGCTGGATGCATCCCAAATGGAACCCTATTCCCTTTATAGAGCACTGCTTTTGACCAGGGCCCTCAGAGGTAGTGCGCTATAGTAGTGCACTATATAGGGAATAGGGTGCCATTTGGGACGTATTCCAGCTGTTTTTCCAATGAGTTGACTGAGCTGACTGGCTGAAATGGCACTACCTCTGAGGGTCCTGGTCAATAGAAGTGCACTACCTCTGAGGGTCCTGGTCAATAGAAGTGCACTACCTCTGAGGGCCCTGGTCAATAGAAGTGCACTACCTCTGAGGGCCCTGGTCAATAGAAGTGCACTACCTCTGAGGGCCCTGGTCAATAGAAGCGCACTACCTCTGAGGGCCCTGGTCAATAGAAGTGCACTACCTCTGAGGGTCCTGGTCAATAGAAGTGCACTACCTCTGAGGGTCCTGGTCAATAGAAGTGCACTACCTCTGAGGGTCCTGGTCAATAGAAGTGCACTACCTCTGAGGGTCCTGGTCAATAGAAGTGCACTACCTCTGAGGGTCCTGGTCAATAGAAGCGCACTACCTCTGAGGGCCCTGGTGAATAGAAGTGCACTACCTCTGAGGGTCCTGGTCAATAGAAGTGCACTACCTCTGAGGGTCCTGGTCAATAGAAGGGCACTACCTCTGAGGGTCCTGGTGAATAGAAGTGCACTACCTCTGAGGGTCCTGGTCAATAGAAGTGCACTACCTCTGAGGGCCCTGGTGAATAGAAGTGCACTACCTCTGAGGGTCCTGGTCAATAGAAGTGCACTACCTCTGAGGGCCCTGGTGAATAGAAGTGCACTACCTCTGAGGGTCCTGGTCAATAGAAGGGCACTACCTCTGAGGGTCCTGGTGAATAGAAGCGCACTACCTCTGAGGGTCCTGGTCAATAGAAGTGCACTACCTCTGAGGGTCCTGGTCAATAGAAGTGCACTACCTCTGAGGGTCCTGGTCAATAGAAGTGCACTACCTCTGAGGGTCCTGGTCAATAGAAGTGCACTACCTCTGAGGGTCCTGGTCAATAGAAGTGCACTACCTCTGAGGGTCCTGGTCAATAGAAGTGCACTACCTCTGAGGGTCCTGGTCAATAGAAGCGCACTACCTCTGAGGGTCCTGGTCAATAGAAGCGCACTACCTCTGAGGGCCCTGGTCAATAGAAGTGCACTACCTCTGAGGGTCCTGGTCAATAGAAGTGCACTACCTCTGAGGGTCCTGGTCAATAGAAGCGCACTACCTCTGAGGGCCCTGGTCAATAGAAGTGCACTAAGGGGATAAGGTTCTATTTCAGGCAGATTTATGTACTGTTATTTGAGCTGAAACTGCATTGGACGTTGAACAAATGGCCCGGAGCCATAGTAGCGACTGCATTAGCAAAAGTTAATGAAAAATACGAGAAGTGCGTATGAGTCCCGACTCCCTGAACTTTTCCAAAGCAAAATATATATTAACTCTATATTTTTGGCAAACCATGTTCTTATTTACATTTTCCAGCCCCTGGGGGATACGGAATGTAGGATAAATCATAAAAAGCATATCAAATCAAATTGTATTTGTCACATGCGCCGAATACAACAGGTGTAAACCTTATCTTAGTTACAAGCCCTTAACCAACAATGCAATTTTAAGAAAAAGAAAAGTTAAGAAAATATTTACTAAATAAACTAAGGTAAAAAAAAAGAAAGTAACACAATAAAATAACAATAACGAGGCTATATACAGGGGGTACCGGTACAGAGTCAATGTGCGGGGGTACAGGTTAGTTGAGGTAATTGAGGTAATATGTACATGTAGGTAGGGGTAAAGTGACTATGCACAGATAATAAACAGAGTAGCAGCAGCATAAAAAAAGGGGGTCAATGTAAATAGTCCAGGTAGCCATGATTAGCTGTTCAGGAGTCTTATGGCTTGGGGGTAGAAGCTGTTAAGGAGCCTTTTGGACCTAGACTTGGCGCTCCGGTACCGCTTGCCGTGCGGTAGCAGAGAGAACAGTCTATGACTTGAGTGACTGGAGTCTTTGTCAATTTTTAGGGCCTTCCTCTGACACTGCCTGGTATAGAGGTCCTGGATGGCAGGAAGCTTGACCCCAGAGATGTACTGGGCCATACGCACTACCCTCTGTAGCGCCTTGCGGTTGGATGCCGAGCAGTTGCCATACCAGGCGGTGATGCAACCAGTCAGGACGCTCTTGATGGTGCAGCTGTATAACTTTTTGAGGATCTGGGGACCCATGCCAAATCTTTTCAGTCTCCTTAGAGGGAATATGTTTTGTCGTGCCCTCTTCATGACTGTCTTGGTGTGCTTGGACCATGATAGTTTGTTGGTGATGTGGACCCCAAGGAACTTAAAGCTCTCAACCTGCTCCACTACGGCCCCGTCGATGAGAATGGGGGCGTGCTCGGCCCTCCTTTTCCTGTAGTCCACGATCAGCTCCTTTGTCTTGATCACGTTGAGGATGAGGTTGTTGTCCTGGCACCACACTGCCAGGTCTCTGACCTCCTCCCTATAGGCTGTCTCATCGTTGTCGGTGATCAGGCCTACCACTGTTGTGTCATCTGCAACCTTAATGATGGTGTTGGAGTCGTGCTTGGCCACGCAGTCGTGGGTGAACAGGGAGTACAGCAGGGGACTAAGCACAAACCCCTGAGGGGCCCCTGTGTTGAGGATCAGCGTGGTAGATGTGCTGTTGCCTACTCTTACCACCTGGGGGCGGCCCGTCAGGAAGTCCAGGATCCAGTTGCAGAGGGAGGTGTTTAGTCCCAGGGTCCTTAGCTTGGTGATGAGCTTTGAGGGCACTATGGTGTTGAACGCTGAGCTGTATTCAATGAACAGCATTCTCACATAGGTGTTCCTTTTGTCCAGGTGGGAAAGGGCAGTGTGGAGTGCAATAGAGTTTGCGTCATCTGTGGATCTGTTGTGGCGGTATGTCAATTGGAGATGGTCTAGGGTTTCTGGGATGATGGTGTTGATGTGAGCCATGACCAGCCTTTGGATGAGCATTTTCTTTTTTGCTTATGGCCTTATACAGCTCGTTGAGTGCGGTCTTAGTGCCAGCATTGGTTTGAGGTGGTAAATATAGATGAAAACTCTCTTGGGCCTGGTCTTGGGCCTGGTCTTGGGTCGGGGATTTGGGCCTGGTCCGGGAGCAGCAGTAAATCCTTCACGTCTGACTCGTTAAAGAAAAGATCTTCGTCCAGTTCGAGATGAGTAATCGCTGTTCTGATATCCAGAAGCTATTTTCGGTCATAGGAAACGGTGGCAGAAACATTATGTACAAAATAAGTTACAAACAACGCGAAAAAAAACACAAAATAGCACAATTGGTTAGGAGCCTGTAAAACGGCAGCCATCCCCTCCGGCGCCATTCTCATCATATGTATTTTTGTCCTGGTAGTGAATAATATACTGAACAAATATACAAACGCAACACGTAAAGTGTTGGTCCCATGTTTCATGAGATAAAAGATCCCATATATTTTCCATACGCACAAAAACCTTATTTCTCTCAAATGTTGTGCACACATTTGTTTCCATCCTTGTTAGTGAGCATTTCTCCTTTGCCAAGATAATCCATCCACCTGACAGGTGTGGCATATCAACAAGCTGATTAAACAGCATTATCATTACACAGGTGCACCTTGTGCTGGGGACAATAAAAGGCCACTCTAAAATGTGCAGTTTTGTGCAAATGTTGTTGATCAGTACAATAAAAGAATATGTTCTCCTAGCAGTTGCCAATAAAATAAGTCCTATATGGAATGGATTGTTTGTCGTCTGTAGCCCCATTAAATAATCTAAAACAAGCTCAATAACTCAATGCATGCACACACTCCTGTTGAATAATATGCATTCACCTGTATTGTGAATAGACCTAGGCTACATCTTGATTTACTCAGTTTATCAATAGAGATTTACCATTCAAATAAATTATTACCATTATGTTGTTTTGTAGTTAGATTGGTAAAAACAAAGTCAAATTGATTGTATGATTGTATAATTGATTCATTGTTGCATACATGGCTGTCTTGACATAAAAAAAGTTCAAATGTATGATGATATTGAACTCAGAAGACGATTGAACAGTGCAGTAGCTGAGTTTAGCTGTCTCGATCCATTCTGTACTTTAATAAGGCTGTACTTAACGCCTTATTTATTCATTTTTTTGTGTGCTATCGTTTGATTTAGGGTATCATGATGGTATTGTTTTGATTTACAGTATCATGATGGTATTGTTTTGATTTAGAGTATTGTGATGGTGTTGTTTTGATTTAGAGTATTGTGATGGTATTGTTTTGATTTACAGTATTGTGATGGTGTTGCTTTGATTTAGAGTATCATGATGGTATTGTTTTGATTTAGAGTATCATGATGGTATTGCTTTGATTTAGAGTATCGTGATGGTATTGCTTTGATTTAGAGTATCGTGATGGTATTGCTTTGATTCACAGTATCGTGATGATATTGAGTATCGTGATACTAAACCTGGAATCGGTATCGAAGTCAAAATTCTGGTATCGTGACAACACTAGTACCCATAGATTTTTTATAAATTTTTTATCAACTTTTTATTTAGTTTTGTCATTTTTCTTTTTCAGAATGGGGTTTTAGGTACCAAAAAATCTAATAGATGCATATTTATTTATTTTTTATTTTATTTTACCTTTATTTAACTAGGCAAGTCAGTTAAGAACAAATTATTATTTACAATGACGGCCTACACCGGCCAAACCCGGACGACGCTGGGCCAATTGTGCGCCGCCCTATGGGACTCCCAATCACGGCCGGTTGTGATACAGCCTGGAATCGAACCAGGGGGTCTGTAGTGACGCCTCAAGCACTGAGATGCAGTGCCTTAGACCACCCAATCCATTCCCCCCTCAGTCCCCATTCACCTGCCCGCATCCTCCCTCCCCACCCGGAAACCATGCTTCCCACCCCGCCTAACCCCCTCCCCACCCCACCTGGAAAGCACACCTCCCACCCCACCTAACCCACACCCCACCCTGAGGATCATGCCTCCCACCCCGCCTAACCCCCTCCCCACCCCACCCAGAAAGCACACCTCCCACCCCCCACCCCCTCCCCCGCCGAAGCCCCCACCCCGCCTAACCCCCTCCCCAAAGAAAGCATGCCTCCCACCCCGCCTAACCCCCTCCCCACCTCGAGGAAAGCATGCCTCCCATCCAATCCCATCCAGCAGGTTTCTTATCAGTCCCCCTCCCACCCATCCATCCCCCTTAGATTCCCCCAATACCCCCACCCTCCCCGCACAATGACCAGATACCCGTACCACCCCTTCCCCGTACCACCCCTTCCCCGTACCACCCCTTCCCCGTACCACCCCTTCCCCGTACCACCCCTTCCCCGTGGGCCTGAAAGCAAAGAAAGTAACAAAAGTCTAAATAAATATCTTTAACTGGTTTGTATGTGTGGGGCTTTAGTTGAGATTGGTCTTTACAGAGTCAAGTATATTTGTCCAGGCCTCAGTTGGTCCTTGACTAGCACCATTAATTCTTGCTGTCGATAAACTTTGTTGTTCGCAGCAGTGCTGCCTGGCAGCAGTAATCTTCTCTGATTGATTGAGAGATTTAACGGGCTATCATCGTTAAGTAACATAATGAAAATTTTAATTAATGCACCTCAAAATGAATTTTGTAACTTTGCCCCAGAAGCATTTAACTGCAGGGCACTCCCACATCATATGAAAGAATGTGCCTACCTGATTTAGGGGCCACAGTGAACAGTTGGGAGTTGGGGCCAATTTCTTTGTAAAACGTTTCCTTGGTGTTATATACAGTCTGTGAACAAACTTAAAATGTATAAATTGATGGTTTGGATTATGGTATGCCAAGGTCATATTTTTCCATATTATGTTCCAGTTAAAGCGTGGTGCAGATTCAATTAGATCTGTGGACCATACTTTTTTAATGGCTATCTCAGAATATGAGCTTTCTAAAAGTTGCTTATATACAGTATATACATTTTGATTCCCAATTACATTGTTTTTCAATGGTTTGCGCCCTCTACTGAGGTCTGATTTAAATGATTTGAGCATTCTGTTAAAGTTTCTGGCAATGGTTTTATCAAAAGAAGGAAATATACAGTACCAGTCAAAAGTTTGGACACACCTACTCGTTCAAGTGTTTTTCTTTATTTTTACTATTTTCTACATTGTAGAATAATAGTGAAGACATCAAAACTATGAAATAACACATATGGAGACATGTAATAACCAAAAAAGTATTAAACAAATCAAAATATAAGTTATATTTTAGATTCTTCAAAGTAGCCACCCTTTGCCTTGATGACAGCTTTGCACACTCTTGGCATTCTCTCAACCAGCTTCACCTGGAGTTCCCACATATGCTGAGCACTTGTTGGCTGCTTTTCCTTCACTCTGTGGTCCAACTCATCCCAAACCATCTCAATTGGGTTGAGGCCAGGTCATCTGATGCAGCACTCCATCACTCTCCTTCTTGGTCAAATAGCCCTTACACAGCCTGGAGGTGTGTTGGGTCATTGTCCTGTTGAAAAACAAATGATAGTCCCACTAAGCGCAAACCAGATGGGATGGCGTATCGCTGCAGAATGCTGTGGTAGCCATGCTGGTTAAGTGTGCCTTGAATTCTAAATAAATCACAGACAGTGTCACCAGCAAAGCACCCCCACACCATAACACCTCCTCCTCCATGCTTCACGGTGGGAACCACACATGCAGAGATCATCCGTTCACCTACTTTTACGTTTACCTACGCTGCGTCTCACAAAGACACGGCGGTTGGAACCAAAAGTCTCAAATTTGGACTCATCA
The DNA here is from genome assembly GCA_036851935.1 of Coregonus suidteri. Taxonomy (NCBI): domain Eukaryota; kingdom Metazoa; phylum Chordata; class Actinopteri; order Salmoniformes; family Salmonidae; genus Coregonus; species Coregonus suidteri. Next base: position 51,285,109 of record CM072235.1, on the reverse strand, counting down.
GACCAAAGGACAGATTTCCACCGGTCTAATGTCCATTGCTCGTGTTTCTTGGCCAAAGCAAGTCTCTTCTTCTTATTGGTTTCCTTTAGTAGTGGTTTCTTTGCAGCAAATCGACAATGAAGGCCTGATTCACGCAGTCTCTTCAGAACAGTTGGTTGAGATGTGTCTGTTACTTGAACTCTGTGAAGCATTTATTTGGAGGCTGATAACTCTAATTAACGTATCCTCTGCAGCAGAGGTGACACTGGGTCTACCATTCCTGTGGCGGTCCTCATGAGAGACAGTTTCATCATAACGCTTGATGGTTTTTGCAACTGCACTTGAAGAAACTTTCAAAGTTGTTGAAATGTTCCGTATTGACTGACCTTCATGTCTTAAAGTAATGATGGACTGTTGTTTCTCTTTGCTTATTTGAGCTGTTCTTGCCATAATATGGACTTGGTCTTTTACCAAATAGGGCTATCTTCTGTATACCACCCCTATCTTGTCACAACACAACTGATTGGCTCAAACGCATTAAGAAGGAAAGAAATTCCACAAATTAACTTTTAACAATGCACACCTGTTAATTGAAATGCATTTCAGGTGACTACCTCATGAAGCTGGTTGAGAGAATGCCAAGAGTGTGCAAAGCTGTCATCAAGGCAAAGGGTGGCTACATTGAAGAATCCAAAATATAACATATTTTGATTTGTTTAACACTTTTTTGTTTACTACATTAATTCATATGTGTTATTTCATACAATGTAGAAAATAGTAAAAATAAAGAAAAACCCCTGAATAAGTGTTGTTCAAACTTTTAACTGGTAGTGTATATACTTCCAAACATTTTAAAATGGGAAACGATTCCTAAGTAGCGATGGAGTCCTCCATCGGGGTCTTGAGACAGTAGCGCTGATTAATTTTATAATTTGAGATTAAACTGCATTTTTCTATGATCTTTACATTTTAGTCATTTAGCAGACGCTCTTATCCAGAGCGACTTACAGTTAGTGAATACATATATATATATTTTTTTATACTTGCCCCCCATGGGAATCGAACCCACAACCCTGGCGTTGCACCATGCTCTATCAACTGAGCTACATCCCTGCCGGCCATTCCCTCCCCTACCCTGGACGACTTGTGCGCCGCCCATGAGTCTCCCGGTCGCGGCCGGCTGCGACAGAGCCTGGATTCGAACCAGGATCTCTAGTGGCACAGTTAGCACTGCGATGTAGTGCCTTAGACCACTGCGCCACTCGGGAGACCCAGCTTCAATGTGTTTGGGAGCGATTGAAATACATTGTCTAGATATAGTAAAAAATAGTAAAAAAAACTAACATAAACGCTTTTTAACAAACACGCTTTGATTCGTGTGGATCAATTTGGGTAAGTAAGTTTCAAGACGGGAGGACAACATGTTTGAAAACAGTTTAGTATCTGTGTTTATCGAAGATAGTGAGGACACTGGGTGGCATCCTTACTTTTTCTACTGGAAGCTAAATTAGTGGTGCGTTCACATCTCTTCCAAATGAACCTTTGTGAACGGTTGTGTTAATCATTTCGAGCAATATAGTTCCTAATTGATTCCAACATTTTAAATAGACTTCAGGAGGAATACCGTCCAATCCAGGTGATTTGCTTTTATTCATGCTATCTAATGCCCGTTTGAGTTCATGGAGAGAGATTTGGGCTCCCAGCAAGGTGGCTTCCTCTGTTGAGAGAAGAGGAGTTATTTTTAGAAAGGACTTAGTCTGGCTTGGTGTAGATTTACAATCAGAGGTGTACAGTTCTTTATAGAAGCGTGAGAATCTTTGATTGATTAATTTGGGTTCTGATAGTAATTCCTCTGTTTCAGATTAAGTAGTTGCTATATCAGCTAATTGATCATCACTGCGTAGCTTGTTGGCCAGTAAACGACTGGGGCAATTACCATGGAAGTAATGGTTGGGTCTTACTCGATGGATGGCAAATTCTGCTGTCTCTCTTATAAATTAATTAATTTCTGTCTTGACTTTGGAAAGAGTAATAGATACCTGGTCTGAAAGTAGTGTTCGTTGAGAACGTTCTAACACAGTTAACAACATTTTCTTTCATTGTGATTTATTCAACCAAGATACGAATGCAGTTGCATCATTTTTTATAAAACCTTTGGTGGCATCCCATAGAATCCGGCGCTCGTAGACCACATTTTTATTGATCATTATTAATTCATTTACAGTAGTTGAATTTCAAATTGATCACAGAATGCAGGATTGTGTAGTAATGAAACGTTGGAACCCCATCTTGTAACTCTTTTAGGAGATTCAGAAATGTGAAGTTGGCAGTAGCTGGCATGGTGTCAGACAAGATATATGTTTAATTTATATTTTCTTGATTAAAGAAAATAGAGGTATAGATTATAGTATAGTAAAAATGATTTATGCCTGTTTGAGTAAAAGTGTACTCTTTTGCTTTTGGGTTACAGTAATGTGATTACAGTAATGTGATTACAGTATGTGTTTACAGTAATATGATTACAATATGTGATTACAGTATGTGTTTACAGTATGTACTCGCCAGGCATCAATGAGGTTGTAATCAGAGAGTATGTGCTGGAGAGCCTGTGTGAATTGTAGTTGGTCTTATTAGATTTGTCCCTCATGTCCAAAATAGTATTCATGTCTGTCCCAATAACTAGATGGAATTCAGTTAATTTTAACACTATGCTGTTCAGGGAATCAAAAAACGTAGGAGCATATATATGAATAAAAGCAATTTTCTTTCCATTATGGATACATTGATTCTGCCGTCTTGGTCTTTACCCAAGATGGTGAGTTTGAGTTTCATTATGATTACACGTTTAGTTTAGTTTGGGGCCTGATGAAAAAGGAGCCAGTTTGTATGAAGGGTTTTCATTCAAAAACAAATTGTGTTAGAAGCCCATATGGGACTGGCCATCCATCCTAAACAGCGGGACTGGCCATCCATCCTAAACAGCGGGACTGGCCATCCATCCTAAACAGCGGGACTGGCCATCCATCCTAAACAGCCCATGTGGGACTGGCCATCCATCCTAAACAGCCCATGTGGGACTGGCCATCCATCCTTAACAGCCCATATGGGACTGGCCATCCATCCTTAACAGCCCATATGGGACTGGCCATCCATCCTAAACAGCCCATATGGGACTGGCCATCCATCCTTAACAGCCCATATGGGACTGGCCATCCATCCTAAACACGGGAGCCATCCATCCTAAACATATGGGACTGGCCATCCATCCTAAACAGCCCATATGGGACTGGCCATCCATCCTAAACAGCCATGGGACTGCCCATCCATCCTAAACAGCCCATATGGGACTGGCCATCCATCCTAAAAACAGCCCATATGGGACTGGCCATCCATCCTTAACAGCCCATATGGGATGGCCATCCATCCTAACAGCCCATATGGGACTGGCCATCCATCCTAAACAGCCCATATGGGACTGGCCCATACAGCCCATGGGACTGGCCATCCATCCTTAACAGCCCATATGGGACTGGCCATCCATCCTTAACAGCCCATCCTAAACAGCCCATATGGGACTGGGACTGGCCATCCATGGGAGGCCATCCATCCTCTGGCCTTAAACAGCCCATATGGGACTGGCCATCCACAGGACTGGCCATCCATGGGACTGGCCATCCATCCTTAACAGCCCATATGGGACTGGCCATCCATCCTAAACAGCCCATATGGGACTGGCCATCCATCCTTAACAGCCCATATGGGACTGGCCATCCATCCTTAACAGCCCATATGGGACTGGCCATCCATCCTAAACAGCCCATATCCTTAACAGCCCATACTGACTGGCCATCCATCCTAAAACAGCCCATATGGGACTGGCCATCCATCCTTAACACAGCCCATCCATGGGACATATGGGACTGGCCATCCATCCTAAACAGCCCATATGGGACTGGCCATCCATCCTTCCTAAACAGGACTGGCCATCCAAACAGCCCATATGGGACTGGCCAGCATATGGGACTGGGCCCCATCCTTAACGGGAGCCATCCCATAAACAGCCCGGGACTGGCCATCCATCCGTAACAGCCCATTGGGACTGGCCATCCCTAAACAGCGGGACTGGCCATCCATCCTAAACAGCGGGACTGGCCATCCATGGGACTGGCCATCCATCCTTAACAGCCCATATCCTAAAACAGCGGGACTGGCCATCCATCCTAAACAGCGGGACTGGCCATCCATCCCACAGCGGGACTGGCCATCCATCCTAAAACTGGCCATCCCATCTGGACTATAGCCATCCATCCTTAACAGCCCATATGGGACTGGCCATCCATCCTTAACAGCCCATATGGGACTGGCCATCCATCCTTAACAGCCCATATGGGACTGGCCATCCATCCTAAACAGCGGGGACTGGCCAGCGGGACTGGCCATCCATCCTAAAACAGCGGGACTGGCCATCCATCCTAAACAACTGGCCATCCAGCGGGACTGGCCATCCATCCTAAACAGCCGGGCCATCCATCCTAAACAGGCCATCCATCCCTAAACAGCGGGACTGGCCATCCATCCTAAACAGCCCGGGACTGGCCATCCATCCTCCAAACAGCCCGGGACTGGACTGGCCATCCATCCTAAAACAGCGGCCCATCCATCCATCCTAAACAGCCCATATGGGACTGGCCATCCATCCTAAACAGCATGGGACTGGCCATCCATCCTTAACAACCAATATGGGACTATGGCCCATAAACCATCCTAAACAGCGGGACTGGCCATCCATCCTAAACAGCGGGACTGGCCATCCATCCTAAACAGCGGGACTGGCCATCCATCCTAAACAGCGGGACTGGGAGCCCATAGGCGGGACTGGCCATCCATCCTAAACAGCGGGACTGGCCATCCATCCTTAACAGCCCATATGGGACTCCATCCATCCTTAAACATCGGGACTGCGGGACTGGCCATCCTAAACAGCGGGACTGGCCATCCATCCTAAACAGCGGGACTGGCCATCCATCCTAAACAGCGGGACTGGCCATCCATCCTAAACAGCGGGACTGGCCATCCATCCTAAACAGCGGGACTGGCCATCCATCCTAAACAGCCATATCCATCCTAAACAGGGGACTGGCCATCCATCCTAAACAGCGGGACCTCAACAGCGGGACTGGCCATCCATCCTAAACAGCGGGACTGGCCATCCAGATGTGCTGTAGCCCCACAAGGAAGCAACCCCAGTCTGTATGGCACAACAATATATTGTCCATTGTTCATTCACTGGCGTGGAGTCATCAATGTATACATGCCCTGGACTATAGGCAATATAATAATAACCAAGTCTAATGTTCAATAATAAAAGTAGTGTTCCTTTTACCCCGTTGAGGGGGTGTCCTCATCATTGTCTTATGCTGAGGGCAGCGTCATAGCCATAGGCTAGGCTGTGTGACTGTGCGTGGATAGCAATACCTGAATGGGCCTCCCCGACCTCCATGCCTCCAGGCCCACACTCGGACTGAGACTGCAGCTCACTGCATGGGCTGTGGGACTGTGCGTGGATGGATAGCAATACCTGAATGGGCCTCCCCGACCTCCATGCCTCCAGGCCCACACTCGGACTGAGACTGCAGCTCACTGCATGGGCTGTGTGACACTGTGCGTGGATAGCAATACCTGAATGGGCCTCCCCGACCTCCATGCCTCCAGGCCCACACTCGGACTGAGACTGCAGCTCACTGCATGGGCTGTGTGACTGTGCGTGGATAGCAATACCTGAATGGGCCTCCCCGACCTCCATGCCTCCAGGCCCACACTCGGACTGAGACTGCAGCTCACTGCATGGGCTGTGTGACTGTGCGTGGATAGCAATACCTGAATGGGCCTCCCCGACCTCCATGCCTCCAGGCCCACACTCGGACTGAGACTGCAGCTCACTGCATGGGCTGTGGGACTGTGCGTGGATAGCAATACCTGAATGGGCCTCCCCGACCTCCATGCCTCCAGGCCCACACTCGGACTGAGACTGCAGCTCACTGCATGGGCTGTGTGACTGTGCGTGGATAGCAATACCTGAATGGGCCTCCCCGACCTCCATGCCTCCAGGCCCACACTCGGACTGAGACTGCAGCTCACTGCATGGGCTGTGTGACTGTGCGTGGATAGCAATACATGAATGGGCCTCCCCGACCTCCATGCCTCCAGGCCCACACTCGGACTGAGACTGCAGCTCACTGCATGGGCTGTGTGACTGTGCGTGGATAGCAATACCTGAATGGGCCTCCCCGACCTCCATGCCTCCAGGCCCACACTCGGACTGAGACTGCAGCTCACTGGGCATGGGCTGTGTGACTGTGCGTGGATAGCAATACCTGAATGGGCCTCCCCGACCTCCATGCCTCCAGGCCCACACTCGGACTGAGACTGCAGCTCACTGCATGGGCTGTGTGACTGTGCGTGGATAGCAATACCTGAATGGGCCTCCCCGACCTCCATGCCTCCAGGCCCACACTCGGACTGAGACTGCAGCTCACTGCATGGGCTGTGTGACTGTGCGTGGATAGCAATACCTGAATGGGCCTCCCCGACCTCCATGCCTCCAGGCCCACACACTCGGACTGAGACTGCAGCTCACTGCATGGGCTGTGTGACTGTGCGTGGATAGCAATACCTGAATGGCCTCCCCGACCTCCATGCCTCCAGGCCCACACTCGGACTGAGACTGCAGCTCACTGCATGGGCTGTGGTGACTGTGCGTGGATAGCAATACCTGAATGGGCCTCCCCGACCTCCATGCCTCCAGGCCCACACTCGGACTGAGACTGCAGCTCACTGCATGGGCTGTGTGACTGTGCGTGGATAGCAATACCTGAATGGGCCTCCCCGACCTCCATGCCTCCAGGCCCACACTCGGACTGAGACTGCAGCTCACTGCATGGGCTGTGTGACTGTGCGTGGATAGCAATACCTGAATGGGCCTCCCCGACCTCCATGCCTCCAGGCCCACACTCGGACTGAGACTGCAGCTCACTGCATGGGCTGTGTGACTGTGCGTGGATAGCAATACCTGAATGGGCCTCCCCGACCTCCATGCCTCCAGGCCCACACTCGGACTGAGACTGCAGCTCACTGCATGGGCTGTGTGACTGTGCGTGGATAGCAATACCTGAATGGGCCTCCCCGACCTCCATGCCTCCAGGCCCACACTCGGACTGAGACTGCAGCTCACTGCATGGGCTGTGTGACTGTGCGTGGATAGCAATACCTGAATGGGCCTCCCCGACCTCCATGCCTCCAGGCCCACACTCGGACTGAGACTGCAGCTCACTGCATGGGCTGTGGGACTGTGCGTGGATAGCAATACCTGAATGGGCCTCCCCGACCTCCATGCCTCCAGGCCCACACTCGGACTGAGACTGCAGCTCACTGCATGGGCTGTGTGACTGTGCGTGGATAGCAATACCTGAATGGGCCTCCCCGACCTCCATGCCTCCAGGCCCACACTCGGACTGAGACTGCAGCTCACTGCATGGGCTGTGTGACTGTGCGTGGATAGCAATACCTGAATGGGCCTCCCCGACCTCCATGCCTCCAGGCCCACACTCGGACTGAGACTGCAGCTCACTGCATGGGCTGTGTGTGACTGTGCGTGGATAGCAATACCTGAATGGGCCTCCCCGACCTCCATGCCTCCAGGCCCACACTCGGACTGAGACTGCAGCTCACTGCATGGGCTGTGTGACTGTGCGTGGATAGCAATACCTGAATGGGCCTCCCCGACCTCCATGCCTCCAGGCCCACACTCGGACTGAGACTGCAGCTCACTGCATGGGCTGTGGGACTGTGCGTGGATAGCAATACCTGAATGGGCCTCCCCGACCTCCATGCCTCCAGGCCCACACTCGGACTGAGACTGCAGCTCACTGCATGGGCTGTGGGACTGTGCGTGGATAGCAATACCTGAATGGGCCTCCCCGACCTCCATGCCTCCAGGCCCACACTCGGACTGAGACTGCAGCTCACTGCATGGGCTGTGGGACTGTGCGTGGATAGCAATACCTGAATGGGCCTCCCCGACCTCCATGCCTCCAGGCCCACACTCGGACTGAGACTGCAGCTCACTGCATGGGCTGTGTGACTGTGCGTGGATAGCAATACCTGAATGTTGAGCCAGTCATAATGGGTTTAGCCTAGACCTGCCGGCTCGTCCCCTTTGACCCGCCGGCTCGTCCCCTTTGACCTGCCGGCTCGTCCCCTTTGACCTGCCGGCTCGTCCCCCTTTGTGTGTTGGACGTGCTTCTCGAAGAAGTCTTGAGACTCCTTGGCAGTGGAAAACGTGTGTGTTGTATTCTGGAAGGTCAAGGTGAGTTTTGTCGGGTGGATGAAGCCTCATCTCAGGTTTAACTGGCGTAGCCGGGGTTCTCGCCTGGTTGTAGGTCACCTTCTGTTTCAGCCGTTCAGCACTCAGATCTCGGTAGATGCTGATCCTCTTCTCCGCATAGGTCAGAGCCCTCGATTCTGCTGCGAGGCGAACAATTTGCAGTTTGACTTCAAAACGGTGGATTCGTACAATCATACACCAACACCTGTTCCGTAGAGGACCCATACAGTGCGCCAATGTTTTATCAGCGGCATGGGACCCAGCTTCTCCCGCCCAAACAGTTCATAGAAAAGCTTTAGTTGATTAGGTTGCTCGCTTCCACACCAGTTTCAAGTCCTGTGACCCCCACATTGAATTTACGGGAGAGATGTTCGAGTGATTCTATTTTTTTTTTTTTAGGAAATAGATTTTTCCCCTTCTAGCTCAGATCATGCCGTTTCCAGGTCATGGAGTCGCCCCTCTGTCACATTGGCCGCTGTCTCCAGAACGTTCCGCTGAGGCTGAGTAGCTATCCACTTTAGAAGTGAGCAGGTGCAAGAGATTAATTTATCGGTTTTAATTGCAAGTCGAGGGCGAGGGTCATTTCCTCACGAAAAATCTCTCGGATAGTGGCGGCCATCTCTTTCTGTTGTCGGCTGTTGAGAGCCGACCATTGTCCCGACAGGTGAATTGTGAACAGACAGATGATACCAGCTATTAGAGAGAAGTAGACCTGCTATTGTTCCTTGTGATACAGTGAACGTCCCACACGTTCAACTACCTCAACTAGCCGGTGCCCCCGCACATTGACTCTGCACCGGTACCCCCCTGTATATATAGCCTCCCTACTGTGATTTTATTTTACTTCTGCTCTTTTTTTTCTCAACACTTTTTTTTGTTGTTTTTATTTTTACTTTTTTTGTTAAAAATAAATGCACTGTTGGTTAAGGGCTGTAAGTAAGCATTTCACTGTAATGTCTGCACCTGTTGTATTCGGCGCATGTGACCAATAAAATTTGATTTGATTTGATTATATGTTGACAATGATTAGAAAATAAGTCCCTTAATTCATAGTTATTTTGCAAAAGAAAAGCCACGAGATAGCCACACGTTTCAATGAATGCCCCCTGAACCGGAACAAGATTCTTGAAGAATATAACTTATAAATGCCTCATGAGCTTAGTTCAGCTGTCACACTCCATCAGAACCCTAAATAGAAGCTTGAAGGAAGAATTTTTCAATAAAAATGATTGTGATTGCTTCTCTCACTGACTTCCTGTTTGGTCTGTTTGGTAATTCAAACGTTCCCAGAAGTCTCGTGATGTTGCGTCTCTGGGTTTAGAATCTCTGTGGTTAAACTCCGTCAGAACCCAAAATAGAAGCTTGTTTTACTCCAATGTTTGTAAACAATGTAAATGTAAACAAACACTATATATCCTCAAAACACGGTTACAACTATAACGTTGATATCATTAGTTAGGCTGCACTACCATATGCAGTGATGATCTCTGCCCCTTCTTTTATATACAGGATACAGTATTATTACAGTATATCTTGTGTTTGCAACGCCAGGGTTGTGGGTTCGATTCCCACGGGGGGCCAGTATGAAAAAATAAAAAAATAATGTATGCACTAACTGTAAGTCGCTCTGGATAAGAGCGTCTGCTAAATGACGTAAATGTATTTACAATGGTGATTGTTCTTCACTGGTTGCCCTTTTCTTGTGGCAACAGGTCACAAATATTGCTGCTGTGATGGCACACTGTGGTATTTCACCCAAAATTGGGTTTGTTTTCGAATTCTTTGTGGGTCTGTGTAATCTGAGGGAAATATGTGTCTCTAATATGGTCATACATTTGGCAGGAGGTTAGGAAGTGCAGCTCAGTTTCCACCTCATTTTGTGGGCAGTGTGCAGATAGCCTGTCTTCTGTTGACAGCTAGGTCTGCCTACGGCGGCCTTTCTCAATAGCAAGGCTATGCTCACTGAGTCTGTACATAGTCAAAGCTTTCTTTAAGTTTGGGTCAGTCACAGTGGTCAGGTAGTCTGCCACTGTGTACTCTCTGTTTAGGGCCAACTAGCATTCTAGTTTGCTCTGTTTTTTGTAAATTCTTTCCAATGTGTCAAGTAATTATATTTTTGTTTTCTCATGATTTGGTTGGGTCAAATTGTGTTGCTGTCCTGGGTCTCTGTGGGGTCTGTTTGTGTTTGCGAACAGAGCCCCAGGACAATCTTGCTTAGGGGACTCTTCTCCAGGTTCATCTCTCTGTAGGTGATGGCTTTGTTATGGAAGGTTTGGGAATCGCTTCCTTTTAAGTGGTTGTAGAATTTAACATATTTTTTCTGGATTTTGATAATTAGCGGGTATCGGCCTAATTCTACTCTGCATGCATTATTTGGTGTTTTACGTTGTACACAGAGGATATTTTTTGCAGAATTCTGCATGTAGAGTCTCAATTTGTTGTTTGTCCCATTTTGTGAATTCTTGGTTGGTGAGCGGAACCCAGACCTCACAACCATAAGAGCAATGGATTCTATAACTGATTCAAGTATTTTTAGCCAGATCCTAATTGGTATGTCAAATTTTAAGTTCCTTTTGATGGCGTAAAAGGCCCTTCTTACCTTGTCTCTCGGATCGTTCACGGCTTTGTGGAAGTTAGCTGTGGCGCTGATGTTTAGGCCGAGGTATGTGTAGTTTTTTGTGTGCTCTAGGGCAACGGTGTCTAGATGGAATTTGTATTTGTGGTCCTGGCAACTAGCTTTTTTGAAATCAACAAAGCATGAGAAGACTTTGCCTTTGTTTTGGTTTGTTTGTTTGTCAATTAGGGTGTGCAGGGTGAATATGTGGTCTGTCGTACGGTAATTTGGTAAAAAGCCAATTTGACATTTGCTCAGTACATGGTTTTCACTGAGGAAATGTACGAGTCTGCTGTTAATGATAATGCAGAGGATTTTCCCAAGATTGCTGTTAACGCATATCCCACGGTAGTTATTGGGGTCAAATTTGTCTCCACTTTTGTAGATTGGGGTGATCAGTCCTTGGTTCCAAATATTGGGAAAGATGCCAGAGCTAAGGATAATGTTAAAGAGTTTAACTATAGCCAATTGGAATTTGTGGTCTGTATATTTTATCATTTCATTGAGGATACCATCAACACCACAGGCCTTTTTGGGTTGGAGGGTTTGTATTTTATCCTGTAGTTCATTCAATGTAATTGGTAGTTTTTAATAGTTGATTCTATGATTTTGTATTTGATGATATATATGTTTTTGCTGTTTGTTCTTTGTCATAGAGCCAAAAGATTGGAGAAGTGGTTTACCCATACATCTCCGTTTTGGATAGATAGCTCTTCGTGTTGTTCTTTGTTTAGTGTGTTCCAATTTTCCCAGAAGTGGTTAGATTCTATGGATTCTTCAATTACATTGAGCTGATTTCTGACGTGCTGTTCCTTCTTTTTCCGTAGTGTATTTCTGTTTTAGTGATTCACCATAGTGAAGGCGTAGGCTCAGGTTTTCTGGGTCTCTATGTTTTTGGTTGGATAGGTTTCTCAATTTCTTTCTTAGGTTTTTGCATTCTTCATCAAACCATTTGTCATTGTTGTTAATTTTGTTAGGTTGTCTGTGTGTAATTTTTTGATTTGATAAGGAAGCTGAGAGGTCAAATATACTGTTTAGGTTTTCTACTGCCAAGATTACACCTTCACTGTTGCAGTGAAACGTTTTGTCCAGGAAGTTGTCTAGAAGGGATTGAATTTGTTGTTGCCTAATTGTTTTTTGGTAGGTTTCGACACTACCTTCCTTCCATCTATAGCATTTCATAATATTATGCAGTTCCTTTGGCTTTGATGCCTCATGATTGAGTATTGCTCTGTTCAAGTAGACTGTGATTTTGCTGTGATCTGATAGGGGTGTCTGTGGGCTGACTGTGAACGCTCTGAGAGTCTCTGGGTTGAGGTCAGTGATAAAGTAGTCTACAGTACTACTGCCAAGAGATGAGCTGTAGGTGTACCTACCGTAGGAGTCTCCTCGAAGCCTACCATTGACTATGTACAGACCCAGCGTGAGACAGAGCTGCAGGAGTTGTGACCCGTTTTTGTTGGTTGTTTATAGTTGTGTCTTGGGGGGCATATTTGGGAGGGAATGCTGTCACCTCCAGGTAGGTGTTTGTCCCCCTGTGTGCTAAGAGTGTCAGGTTCGTGTCCAGTTCTGGCATTTAGGTCGCCACAGACTAGTACATGTCCCTGGGCCTGGAAATGGTTGATCTCCCCCTCTAGGATGGAGAAGCTGTCTTCATTAAAGTATGGGGATTCTAGTGGAGGGATATAGGTAGCACACATGAGGACATCTTTCTCTGTTGGGATAATTTCCTTATACATTTTTAGCCAGATGTAAAATGTTCCTGTTTTGACTAAGTTAATAGAGTGAGTTAGGTCTGCTCTATACCAAATTAGCATAACCCCTGATAGATGGGTCTCTCAATTCAATCTCTCTCTCTCTCTCTCTCTCTCTCTCTCTCTCTCTCTCTCTCTCTCTCTCTCTCTCTCTCTCTCTCTCCCTGTCTGATTAATGCACTCATCAGTTATTTTCCTGTTTGTCCTAACGACAAGCACTCCCCTCCAGGGGATCCTCTGACTTTTTACAAATACTGCTGATGCTACCTCCCTGCTCACATCTGACACTTGTTCCCTTCTCCCCCCCCCCCCACCCCTCTCCTCCTGTCAGAGACAACCCCAAAAGGCAGCCAAACAGCAATTGGAAAGGAGCTTCAAGCTCATCACTTTTCACTTTCACCACCCTGTGATGTTCATCATAACTCATTTCATCTGTAGCCTAATAAACTGCATGGTTTCCTGAGTCGTCGTGGGAGGTCCACACACCATATCATTGCGTGACTCCAAGTTTACGTGATATGATGGTTATTATATCAATATTTGTGCATAAAGGCTTTTTCAACGCCATGTCTTGCATAATTGATTTTACAGACACAAACAGATCCAAACCTTGTCTACCATATTTAGTTTTGTTGACATTTGGAAAGTTTACCAACAAATGTGCTGTTTCCATCAGGTCTTTTGTGACATGTTTTATCCAACTGGCATAAAAAGGTTGAACGGAAACCTGGTTACACACACACACACACACACACACACACACACACACACACACACACACACAAATACACAGAAGACCAGACCTGGGTTCAGATAGTGTTCGAAGTCTTTTGAATACTTTTAGCATTTGGTGTTTAGACTGCCAGTGTTGCTTTAGACTGTCTGGACTGCCAGTGTTGCTTTAGACTGTCTGGACTGCCAGTGTTGCTTTAGACTGTCTGGACTGCCAGTGTTGCTTTAGACTGTCTGGACTGCCAGTGTTGCTTTAGACTGTCTGTACTGCCAGTGTTGCTTTAGACTGTCTGTACTGCCAGTGTTGCTTTAGACTGTCTGGACTGCCAGTGTTGCTTTAGACTGTCTGGACTGCCAGTGTTGCTTTAGACTGTCTGGACTGCCAGTGTTGCTTTAGACTGTCTGGACTGCCAGTGTTGCTTTAGACTGTCTGGACTGCCAGTGTTGCTTTAGACTGTCTGGACTGCCAGTGTTGCTTTAGACTGTCTGGACTGCCAGTGTTGCTTTAGACTGTCTGGACTGCCAGTGTTGCTTTAGACTGTCTAGACTGCCAGTGTTGCTTTAGACTGTCTGGACTGCCAGTGTTGCTTTAGACTGTCTGGACTGCCAGTGTTGCTTTAGACTGTCTGGACTGCCAGTGTTGCTTTAGACTGTCTGGACTGCCAGTGTTGCTTTAGACTGTCTGGACTGCCAGTGTTGCTTTAGACTGTCTGGACTGCCAGTGTTGCTTTAGACTGTCTGGACTGCTAGTGTTGCTTTAGACTGTCTGGACTGCCAGTATTGCTTTAGGTTGATTTCAAATACTGTATGATTTTGAACCCAGGCTGGTCTCTCCAGGCTGGTCTCTCCAGGCTGGTCTCTCCAGGCTGGTCTCTCCAGGCTGGCCTCTCCAGGCTGGTCTCTCCAGGCTGGTCTCTTAGGTGGTCTCTCCAGGCTGGTCTCTCCAGGCTGGTCTCTCCAGGCTGGTCTCTCCAGGCTGGGTGGCTGGGCCAGAGCTGTCTTGTCAGTCTGTCTGCTTGTCCGTTAGTGATGGGGGAAAATGTTGAAACAGTTACATATCGCAATATTATTTTGGACGATAATATATTGATACTTTGACTCCAAGTATATATATTTTTAGTTGTTGTTAGCTAGCTAGAGCTAGAGCTAGTCGGCTGTACCTGCGCCAAAACGCTGGCATTTTTCATCCTATAAACTCGTAGAATATTTTTTTTTATTTGGCTGTCCCCATAGGAGGGACAACCCTTTTGGTTCCAGGTAGAACCCTTTTGGTTCCAGGTAGAACCCTTTTGGTTCCAGGTAGAACTCTTTTGGGTTCCATGTAGTACCCTTTCCACCCTTTCTACATGTAACCAAAAAGGGTTCTCCTATGGGGACAGCCGAAGAATCCTTTTGGAACCCTTTTTTTCTAAGAGTGTAGCTTGTCCTCCATCATCTTTTTAAAAAGTGAGCCAACATGTTTTATTTCCATGACTGATCGAAGTAAATGTTCTCATGCTGTCTCTTGTGTCTCTGCAGCAGACATATAGTGAGCAATATGTATGGAACTGTCAACGTCTGGGTGAAGTGGTGAAACGGAATCAGGCGCAGGACACAGAACTGAGAAAATAAATGGATTTACTAAACATAAGTAAACCATAACAAACCATTTCCACGCAGGGAAGAGCAGAACAACAGCTCACCAACACACAATGTAAAACAATCACGGACATCACTCAGGAGGGAAAACAGAGGTAATTATAGGGACACAAATAAGCATAATGGGTAACAGGTGGGATTAATAAAGACAAGACTAGTGTAACACAGAAACATCGATCGGTGGCAACTAGTACTCCGGTGACGACTAACGCTGAAGCCTGCCCGAGCAAGGAGGAGGGGCAGCCTCGGCTGTATTCGTGACAGGAACATGAAATCACAATAAAATCGCAGTATCGAATTGCAATACACAGGGGTCGCATTAGCTTTCAGAAATCTGCATTTTCAAAACGCAGTCCATAAAAAAATCTGCCTTTTAAACAATGTCTCTTGCATTTTATATTGAAAGTCAACAGTGTTTTTTTTGCTTCAATAAAGTTATCAGGGGCGTGCAACTACAGTTTTCCTTCACACAAAATACATTAGTGCAACACATTCAGCAGAAAATAGCTTAATTTTCATCAGATGACAACAGAAGTGCAACGCTATTTTGGCTAGCAGCCACACATAAGTAAATTAGCTTACAATGAAAAAGCAAGGTTTTTCTTAGCAAAAACAAGATGCATGGCCATCATATTTCTAATGTTTATCATAGAAAGAATGTAGCCAGCTACATTTCCTAATGTTTTGCTTGAAGTTCATCTTGCATTTTACCAGAGGAAAGTACCCGTTTGTGAATACGGGAATTTGATTGGTCTGATGTGGAGAGCAAAGATTTCTCATCTGAGTGGAGAAGTGTAACTGAACCACAAAATCTGTCTGAAGCCGAGCAGAAATGACAATAATAAGCATTTCAGATTTGCGTTTTACAAAACGCAGCAAAATATTTCATATGCATTTTTTCTTAATGCAAATGTATGCGTTAACGCGGCCCATGATACATATAGAATTGTGAGAATCACAATACATATTGTACCTGCACCTAAGATAATATAATATCAAGAGGTCCCTGGCAATGCCAAGCCCTATTGTCGGTCCCTCCCTCAGTCCATCTGTCACACTAGCCTGGGGCCACATAAAGTATGCAAGACACATTTCTCTATGGAAATACTTAGGTCTACTAGATTGTACTGAGGACACTCAGGAAATGAGCATTGATAAGATCTAGAGATAAAGGGATGTGGGGTTTAATGAAGATAGGAAGGGGTCCCTCATCGTCCAATCAAATCTAATGCATGTCACTTACCAGACCCTATAGCACAGCTAGTTTTAGGCGCCCTATTTCCTATTTAGTGCACTACTTTTGACCAGGACCATAGGGAATAGTAGGGAGTCATGTGTGATGCAGCCTTAGCACCTGATGTATTGGTGTTGCATTGGGTTTAATGTAGATAGCGAGGGCCTTCGTCGACCAATGTATGTGGCTTTAGCTACCTGATATAAAAGTTTTGCATACTTGAGAGAGCTGCATTGATATTGCGGTCGGTCTGTTGTTACTAGTAACTTTTCACGTTGATGTAGTCACTTCTAAAAGTCGTATTATTAAACGTACAGCAATAGAGGTGGAATAGTACGTTTGCCCAGTTGAGCAGTATTCAGTTTTCGATCATGTCTGCAACACAACTTTGAGAATTGGAATGATTTGCTATAGGTGATCAAATACACCTATATCTGGTCCCATCAGAGACGTTCCCCTCCAGTTTGAGATGATGTGGCCTGAGGGCTGCGTACCACATGGCACCCTATTACATGGCACCCTATTACATTCCACCAGAGCCCTATATAGGGTGCACTTGGCAGAGAGAGAGAGAGAGAGAGAGAGAGAGAGAGAGAGAGAGAGAGAGAGAGAGAGAGAGAGAGAGAGAGAGAGAGAGAGGCAGAGAGACAGAGAGAGAGAGAGAGAGAGAGAGAGAGAGAGAGAGAGAGAGAGAGAGAGAGAGAGAGAGAGAGAGAGAGAGAGACAGAGAGACAGAGAGAGAGAGAGAGAGAGAGAGAGACAGAGAGAGAGAGAGAGAGAGAGAGAGAGAGAGAGAGATTTACAATGTATAAGCAGTCCATGATGTATAATTCACTCTCCTGGCTGAGTGTGTGTGGTTGTATTGAACCCATAGACCCCAGTACCTATTGCTCTGGAGGAGACAGCATTATACATTCTGAGTGAGCGGCAGCTTGGCAGCCAACAGAACACACAGCAGCTTGGTATAGACATCTCTCTCTCTTTACTCTGTTAATACTTCTCTGTGAAATGAGCAGCTTGCTTTTGGCTGCTGGACTGAAAGGTCTCTGGTATCCATAACATGGGTCTAAATGAAAAACCTCCTCCAGTCCCGTGGTGGAGCTGAGCTGAGCTGAGCTTCACAGGTGGAGACTGGAAAAGGCTGTCTCCTCACCCATAACGTAACAGAGAGTCTTGTTGAGTCTCACCTGGCTGGGTGGAGAGGATTGTGGTTGTTCCTTTCCTGTGTGTGTGTGTGTGTGTGTGTGTGTGTGTGTGTGTGTGTTGGACTGTGGCTCTTCCCTCCCTGGTATCCAGGGGCCCATATATAATAACATATAATAACTGTCCTTTCCCTGAATGAAACTCCTACGGTGAGGAGATCACAGCTGTTAAATGCTAATCCCAACCAAGTTTAACTCCAGCTGGGGTTTAAGATACATGCTACAAGGGCAAGAAAGTAAAGTTTTGCTCTCTGATAATGTACTTTTTCACCGTTAATCTTTTTAATTTAACCTAAACCTCTGAACTCAAGGGGTATATGTAATACATATGTAAGAGCCATTTTGATAGGGTGTATGTTTGTCTAGTTGTGTCTGTCTGAGCTGTCACTTCTCAGCACTAGAGAGCAGTCTCACTGAGTGGGTCAATCTCACTGAGGTTATGGGTCAGGTGGCGGGTCAATCTCACTGAGGTTATGGGTCAGGTGGCGGGTCAATCTCACTGAGGTTATGGGTCAGGTGGCGGGTCAATCTCACTGAGGTTATGGGTCAGGTGGCGGGTCAATCTCACTGAGGTTATGGGTCAGGTGGCGGGTCAATCTCACTGAGGTTATGGGTCAGGTGGCGGGTCAATCTCACTGAGGTTATGGGTCAGGTGGCGGGTCAATCTCACTGAGGTTATGGGTCAGGTGGCGGGTCAATCTCACTGAGGTTATGGGTCAGGTGGCGGGTCAATCTCACTGAGGTAATGGGTCAGGTGTATAAAGCCCCAGGGAACCAGGTAGTAGTCAAGCATGGGTGAACAGGAGATTCACACAGTTTTTACTGCTATTCACAAGCCTTTAACCTGGATTACACAACCACAAACCATCACAACCACAAAGTTTAATATGTCATCGTATTATTTTATTTTATTCATTACATGGGAACATCACCTAACAGTATTACATCATTAGCGCGTCAAAAAAAAAACGTTTTCCAAATTGGAACCTTACAATAGCCAGCACAACATAATTTGTTAATATTTATTCCTCAGGCAACTAGCTGGTCATGTTGTTGGAAAAGACTTATAAACCTCCTCTAAGCTATCATTGGTATTCCCATCTCATATTGTAATTCTGCAGTGGGCGTGGTAGTCTAATGGATAGCCCTCGGAGCCGGAGCCCACAGTTTAGACAACTCAGCCAGCGCCGTCCACAACACTCTAGCAAGCCGCGAGCATACTTATGTCTGGCTCCCAGCCAATTTATATTCCCCCTCAAGCCGGCACCGCGACGGCTCTCAAGGAACTATGCTGGACTTTGTGCAAACTGGAAACCGCATATTCTGAGGCCGTATTTGTTGTAGCTGTGGACTTTAATAAAGCAAATCTGAGGAAAATGCTACCAAAGTTTTATCAACACATCGCCTCTGAGAATAACATTGACGGATACACTGACTCTGTGACTGAGTTCATCAGGAAGTGCATAGAGGATGTTGTTCCCACTGTGACGATTAGAACTTATCCAAACCCAAAAACGGTGGATAACCCAGGGAAATTTACATTGACCGTCATGTGAGCAACAGGGAGCTCTGGGTGAGGTGGGTGCCTACTCACCTGGGATGGTCCACCAGGGCCCTGCCTGCTGCCTCGATTCCATGAGGGTCCTCTCCTGCAACGGGCCGCAGTGTGTCCTCTGCGGCCACAGTTGGTGCAGGAGACCACCCCCTTGCCGGGTCTCTCCACATCAGCACCTCCAAGCTCCACGGTGGATAGATGAAAGCGCAAAACTGAAAGCGCGAACCACCGCATTTAACCACGGCAAGGTAACTGGGAACATGGACGAGTACAAACAGTCCAGCTCTGCCCTCCGTAAGGCAGTCAAACAGGTAAAACGTCAGTACTGAGACAAAGTGGAGTCGCAATTCAACAGCTCAGACACGAGACGTATGTGGCAGAGACTTCAGACAATCATGGATTACAAAGGGAAAACCAGCCACGTCACGGACACCAACGCCTTGCTCCCAGACAAGCTAAACACCTTCTTCGCTCGCTTCGAGGAAAACACAGTGCAGCCACCGCGGGCCGCCGCCGCGGGCCACCGCCGCTCACGAGGACTCTGAGCTCTCGTTCTCCGTGGCTGACGTAAGTAAAACATTTAATTGTGTTAACTCTCGCAAGGCTGCTGGCCCAGATGGCATCTCTACCCAAGAAAGCGAAGGTAACTGAACTAAATGACTATCGCCCCATAGCATTATCAAGTGCTTTGAGAGGCTAGTTAAAGATCATATCTCCTCCACCTTACCCAACACCTTAGACACTGCAATTTGCATACCGCCCCAACAGATCCATGGATGATGCAATCGCCATTGCACTGCACACTGCCCTATCCCATCTGGACAAGAGGAATACCTATGTAAGAATGCTGTTCATCAACTACAGCTCAGCATTCAACACCAAAGTGCCCTCCAGGCTCATCACTAAGCTCGGGGCCCTGGGTCTGAACCCCGCCCTATGCAACTGGGTCCTGGACTTCTTGATGGGCCGCCCCTTGGTGGTAAAGGTAGGCAACAACACCTCCACTACGCTGATCCTCAACACGGGGGCCCCACAAGGCTGCGTGCTCAGCCCACTCCTGTACTCCCTGTTCACCCATGACTGCGTGGCCAAGCACGCCTCCAACTCAATCAAGTTTGCACACGACACAACAGTGGTAGACCTGATTACCAACAATGATGAGACAGCCTACAGGGAGGAGGTGAGAGCCCTGGCGGAGGGGTGTCAGGGAAATAACCTCTCCCTCAACGTCAACAAAACAAAGGACTTCAGGAGACAGCAGAGGGAGCACGCACCCATCCACATCGACGGGGCCGCAGTGGAGAGGGTAAAAAGCTTCAGGTTTCTCCAGGGTTGGGCGGAATTCAGATTTTTATATCGTCATACTGTCCTTCTCTCATATTGCCAGAATGCTAACACAATTTGCACAAGTAATTGTGAATTTCCATGGAGGCTGCTAGCTAAATATGCTAACGAGCGCAAACGAAAATAAACAAATTGCAATGACAGGCAATCCAGCTCATGAAGTTATACATATATAGGTAGGTCAATGTAAATAGTCCGGGTGGGCATTTGATTAATTGTTCAGCAGTCTTATAGCTTGGGGGTAGAAGCTGTTAAGGAGCCTTTTGGACCTAGACTTGGCGCTCCGGTACCGCTTGCCGTGCGGTAGCAGAGAAAACAGTCTATGACTTGGGTGACTTTAGTTTTTTGGGCCTTCCTCTGACACCGCCTAGTATATAGGTCCTGGATGGCAGGAAGCTTGGCCCCAGTGATGTATTGGGCCGTATGCACGACCCTCTGTAGCGCCTTACGGTGCGATGCTGAGCAGTTGCCATACCAGACGGTGATGCAACTGGTCAGGATGCTCTCGATGGTGTAGCTGTAAAACTTTTTGAGGATCTGGGGACCCATGCCAAATCTTTTCAGTCTCCTGAGGGGGGAAAGGTGTTGTCGTGCCCTCTTCACGACTGTCTTGGTGTGTTTGGACCATGATAGTTTGTTGGTGATGTGGACACCAAGGAACTTGAAACTCTCGACACGCTCCACTACAGCCCTGTCAATGTTAATGGGTGCCTGTTTGGCCCTCCTTTTCCTGTAGTCCACGATCATCTCCTTTGTCTTGCTCCTTTGTCCTGCCAGGTCTCGGACCTCCTCCCTATAGGCTGTCTCATCGTTGTCGGTGATCAGGCCTACCATTGTTGTGTCGTCAGCAAACGTAATGATGGTGTTGTAGTCGTGCTTGGCTACGCAGTCGTGGGTGAACAGGGAGTACAGGAGGGGACTAAGCACGCACCCTATGTTGTTGTAACAACTGCTTGTAGAACTATTTTCGTTCATTAAAAAAATCCTTCACCTGTGATAGAGAGACACCACTGTCCTCAACGGTTCTCCCACCGGCTTTGGTCTTAGTCCTGGTCGCAACGTAGGTTACGCTGTTACTCCTCTCAGGTCCAGACAGGACAGGTCTCTCAGTTCCAGACAGGACAGGTCTCTCAGTTCCAGACAGGACAGGTCTCTCAGTTCCAGACAGGACAGGTCTCTCAGTTCCAGACAGGACAGGTCTTGCAGTTCCAGACAGGACAGGTCTCTCAGTTCCAGACAGGACAGGTCTCTCAGTTCCAGACAGGACAGGTCTCTGGACAGGTCTCTCAGTTCCAGACAGGACAGGTCTCTCAGTTCCAGACAGGACAGGTCTCTCAGTTCCAGACAGGACAGGTCTCTCAGTTCCAGACAGGACAGGTCTCTCAGTTCAGACAGGACAGGTCTCTCAGTTCCAGACAGGACAGGTCTCTCAGTTCCAGACAGGACAGGTCTCTCAGTTCCAGACAGGACAGGTCTCTCAGTTCCAGACAGGACAGGTCTTTCAGTTCCAGACAGGACAGGTCTCTCAGTTCCAGACAGGACAGGTCTCTCAGTTCCAGACAGGACAGGTCTTTCAGTTCCAGACAGGACAGGTCTCTCAGGTCCAGACAGGACAGGTCACAGGGAAGACTGGAAACAACAACAAACAGCAGGGATCTCGACAGCCACAAGCCCGGCACAATCCGCGGTCCCAGCCACAATGGTTATCCGCATCGCTAGCTTGATAGGCAGCTATCTAGCAGCTAGGCTAGCTGCTACGAGAAGCAGCTCCTCAAACCCTGCCTTGGTCGGCAGGATCCCAGGACAGATGGTAGTGGTCCCAGAAACCGATGCCATCTAGCTAGTAACCAAACTTTTTCAATAGACTTTAAAAACTTTCCTAAACAACTAACCGAGCTCTCCCTCGTTCCTCGTTCAACAGGAAGTGGTGGTGGTAGGACTGTGTGTGTGAGCGTCATACACATCGCATACTCATCGCATATCTGGTATGATACTGTAGTACAGGTCTGTGTATCTGGTATGATATTGTAGTACAGGTCTGTGTATCTGGTATGATATTGTAGTACAGGTCTGTGTATCTGGTATGATACTGTAGTACAGGTCTGTGTATCTGGTATGATACTGTAGTACATGTCTGTGTATCTGGTATGATACTGTAGTACAGGTCTGTGTATTTGGTATGATACTGTAGTACATGTCTGTGTATCTGGTATGATACTGTAGTACATGTCTGTGTATCTGGTATGATACTGTAGTACAGGTCTGTGTATCTGGTATGATACTGTAGTACATGTCTGTGTATCTGGTATGATATTGTAGTACAGGTCTGTGTATCTGGTATGATACTGTAGTACAGGTCTGTGTATCTGGTATGATACTGTAGTACAGGTCTGTGTATCTGGTATGATATTGTAGTACAGGTCTGTGTATCTGGTATGATATTGTAGTACAGGTCTGTGTATCTGGTATGATATTGTAGTACAGGTCTGTGTATCTGGTATGATATTGTAGTACAGGTCTGTGTATCTGGTATGATACTGTAGTACAGGTCTGTGTATCTGGTATGATACTGTAGTACAGGTCTGTGTATCTGGTATGATATTGTAGTACAGGTCTGTGTATCTGGTATGATACTGTAGTACAGGTCTGTGTATCTGGTATGATACTGTAGTACAGGTCTGTGTATCTGGTATGATATTGTAGCACAGGTCTGTGTATCTGGTATGATACTGTAGTACAGGTCTGTGTATCTGGTATGATATTGTAGTACAGGTCTGTGTATCTGGTATGATATTGTAGTACAGGTCTGTGTATCTGGTATGATATTGTAGTACAGGTCTGTGTATCTGGTATGATACTGTAGTACAGGTCTGTGTATCTGGTATGATACTGTAGTACAGGTCTGTGTATCTGGTATGATATTGTAGTACAGGTCTGTGTATCTGGTATGATATTGTAGTACAGGTCTGTGTATCTGGTATGATACTGTAGTACAGGTCTGTGTATCTGGTATGATATTGTAGTACAGGTCTGTGTATCTGGTATGATATTGTAGTACAGGTCTGTGTATCTGGTATGATACTGTAGTACAGGTCTGTGTATCTGGTATGATACTGTAGTACAGGTCTGTGTATCTGGTATGATATTGTAGTACAGGTCTGTGTATCTGGTATGATATTGTAGTACAGGTCTGTGTATCTGGGGTCGACATAACTCTCTGGTCAGTCTGAATAGCTCGTGTCTGGCCCTGGGGATGAATGCAGACCCTCCTCCCATGACCCAGAGCAGAATCCTCAAGTTTCATATTTATTACAGCTCTGTTGCACTCTTGAACAGTTTTGCTTCCTCTTCAATCCGCAATCCACACAGACCTAATGAAAGCGTTTCTATAGGTAGGTCTATATGGTTCCGTAGATGTGCAGTTCCCTGTCTTTAGTTCTAGCTCAGTGAGATGTATGCACGGTAGCATAAACAGCCAATCTATTCATACTGCCATTTAATTTAAATGGTCTTAATCATGTAAAGGCGGTATTTATTTCATGGCAAATGAATGAGGGGAAAAAATGTCAGAGCACACAAGCTATCACCTCTTATTAATGACGTGTTGGATTGGTTAGGTTAGTTAGTTAGTTAGGTAGTTAGGTTTTAATTGGCCCAAATAGCACCTTATTCCCTATGGGTCATGTTATAAAGTATAGTGCTGAGCGATTAACCCAAATGTTGGTTATTTTTCTTTTTTTGGACCGGACGTTGGTTCAGTTATTTGAATTCCATTTCTTCCTTCTTCTTTTTTTTTCCTGTGAGCTCAATGTGCACATCGCACAGTTTCTCTAGAGATAAATCAGATCCAGCCTGAACTGTGTGATGTAGTTGGGAGTTGTAGTTTCTCTGGAGATAAATCAGATCCAGCCTGAACTGTGTGATGTAGTTGGGAGTTGTAGTTTCTCTAGAGATAAATCAGATCCAGCCTGAACTGTGTGATGTAGTAGGGAGTTGTAGTTTCTCTAGAGATAAATCAGATCCAGCCTGAACTGTGTGATGTAGTAGGGAGTTGTAGTTTCTCTGGAGATAAATCAGATCCAGCCTGAACTGTGTGATGTAGTGGGAGTTGTAGTT
Organism: Coregonus suidteri; assembly: GCA_036851935.1. NCBI lineage: Eukaryota > Metazoa > Chordata > Actinopteri > Salmoniformes > Salmonidae > Coregonus > Coregonus suidteri. Next base: position 51,260,558 of record CM072235.1, on the reverse strand, counting down.
TATCTAGAGATAAATCAGATCCAGCCTGAACTGTGTGATGTAGTTGGGAGTTGTAGTTTCTCTGGAGATAAATCAGATCCAGCCTGAACTGTGTGATGTAGTTGGGAGTTGTAGTTTATCTAGAGATACATCAGATCCAGCCTGAACTGTGTGATGTAGTTGGGAGTTGTAGTTTATCTAGAGATAAATCAGATCCAGCCTGAACTGTGTGATGTAGTTGGGAGTTGTAGTTTATCTAGAGATAAATCAGATCCAGCCTGAACTGTGTGATGTAGTTGGGAGTTGTAGTTTCCAACAGGCCAATATTCTACATAGTTTAGCGCCGTTCCTCCTGACCGTACCCCTCCCACTCCACGAGATACTGCAGGCCCCCCACCCGACGCCTCAAATCCAGGATGGAACGGACCGAGTACGCCGATGCCCCCTCGATGTCCAGTGGGGGCGGAGGTGGAGCGGAACAGCTACCACCGGCCTGAGGAGAGACACATGGAACGAGGGGTTAATACGGTAATCAGGAGGGAGCTGTAACCTATAATATACCTTGTTCAATCTCCTCAGGACTTTAAATGGCCCCACAAACCGCCGACCCAGCTTCCGGCAGGGCAGGCGAAGGGGCAAGTTTCGGGTCGAGACCCGAACCAGATCCGGTCCCCTTGGGCATACACTGGAGCCTCACTGCGGTGGCGGTCGGCGCTCGCCTTCTGTCGCCTATGTACATGGGCAGCGTTCCAGGTTTCCTCCGAGCACCGAAAGGCATTCATCCACCGCAGGTGCCTCGATCTGGCTCTGATGCCAAGGTGCTAGGACCGGCTGGTAACCTAGTACACACTGAAATGGAGACAGGTTAGTGGAGGAGTGGCGGAGGGAATTTTGGGCTATCTCTGCCCAGGGGATGTAAACCGACCAATCCCCCTGCCGGTCCTGGCAATAGGACCTCAGAAACCTACCCACATCCTGGTTTACTCTCTCCACCTCCCCATTACTCTCGGGGTGGAGTGGGCTCCGTGCGTAACGCCCGCTCGATGTCCGCGTCAACCTCCCATACCACCGGTGCCACCAGACAAGAAGCCGGAAGTATGGGAGTGGGCTCCCTGGACCGCTCCTCTGTGTCATACAGCCGGGACAGAGCGTCTGCCTTAGCATTCTGGGAACCTGGTCTGTACGAGAGGGTGAAAACAAAATGCCGCCTGGATGTACTCCAGATTGCGGTGGTCAGTCCAAATGAGGAAAGGGTGTTTTGCCCCCTCAAGTCAATGTCTCCACGCCTTCAGAGCCTTAACAGCTAACAGCTCCCGGTCCCCCACATCATAGATACGCTCCGCCGGACTGAGCTTCTTCGAAAAGAAAGCACAGGGACGGAGATTTGGTGGCGTACCCGAGCGCTGAGACAGTACAGCTCCTATCCCAGCCTCGGACGCGTCCACCTCGACTATGAATGCAAGGAGGGATCCGGATGAGCCAGCACGGGAGCCGAGGTGAACAGAGCCTTCAGGTGACCAAAAGCCCTGTCCGCCTCAGCTGACCACTGCAGGCGCACCGGTCCCCCCTTCAGCAAGGTGGTAATGGGAGCCGCTACCTGATCAAAGCCCTGGATAAACCTCCGGTAGTAGTTGGCAAACCCTAAGAATCGCTGCACTTCCTTAACCATGGTTGGAGTCGGCCAATTACGCATGGCTGAAATGCGGTCATTTTCCATCTCCACCCCTGACGCGGACAGGCGGTAGCCTGAGAAGGAGACGGACTGTTGAAAGAACAGACATTTCTCAGCCTTGATGTACAGGTCATGTTCCAACAGTCGACCAAGCACCTTGCGCACCAGGGACACATGCTCGGCTCATGTAGTGGAGTATATGAGAATATCATCTATATACACCACTACACCCTGCCCGTGCAGGTCCCTGAAAATCTAATCGACAAAGGATTGGAAGACTGAGGGAGCATTCATCAACCTGTACGGCATGACGAGGTACTCATAGTGCCCAGAGGTGGTACTAAATGCCGTATTCCACTCATCCCCTTCCCGGATACGAACCAGATTGTATGCGCTCCTGAGGTCCAATTTTGTGAAGAAGCGCGCCCCGTGCAATGACTCCGTCATACTAGCTATGAGAGGTAGAGGATAGCTGTATTTTACGGTTATCTGATTTAGACCTCGATAGTCAATGCACGGGCGTAAACCTCCATCCTTCTTCTTCACAAAAAAATAAACTTGAGGAGGCAGGGGAAGTGGAGGGCCGAATGTATCCCTGTCCCAGAGATTCGGTGACATATGTCTCCATAGCCACCGTCTCCTCCTGTGACAGAGGATACACGTGGCACCAGGTTGTAGGTTGCAGGAGGCGGCAGGTAGCTTAGTGGTTAAGAGCGTTGTGCCAGTAACCGAAAGGTCGCTGGTTCTGAGCCGACTAGGTGAAAAATCTGTCGACGTGCCCTTGAGCAAGGCACTTAACCCTAATTGCTCCTGTAAGTCGCTCTGGATAAGAGCGTCTGCTAAATGACTAAAATGTAAATGTAGTACGCGCTCCTGAGATCCAATTTTGTGAAGAAGCGCCCCGTGCAATGGCTCCGTCACGCTAGCAATGAGAGGTAGAGGATAACTGTACTTCACCGTTATCTGATTGAGACCTCGATAGTCAATGCACGGGCGTAAACCTCCATCCTCCTTCTTCACAAAAAAGAAACTCGAGGAGGCAGGGGAAGTGGAAGGCCGAATCTGTCCCAGAGATTCGGTGACATATGTCTCCATAGTCGCCGTCTCCTCCTGTGACAGAGGATACACGTGGCACCAGGTTGTAGGTTGCAGGAGGCAGGGGAAGTGGAAGGCCGAATCTGTCCCAGAGATTCGGAGACATATGTTTCCATAGCCACCGTCTCCTCCTGTGACAGAGGATACATGTGACTCCGAGGAAGTGCAGCGCCCTCCCGGAGATCTATCGCACAATCCCCTCCCCCTGTCGATGGGGTGGTAATTGAGTCGCCTTCTTTCTACAGAAGGCGAGAGCCAAATTGGCATATTCGGGAGGAATGTGCGTAGTGGAGACCTGGTTTGGACCCTCCACCGTAGTTGCACCTACGGAAACACCTACCCACCTCCCCGAGCACTGACGGGACCATCCCTTGAGAGCCCTCTGTTGCCACGAAATATTTGGGTGATGAGAGGCTAACCAGGGAAGCCCCAACACCACAGGAAACGCAGGAGAATCGATCAGGAAGAGACTAATTCTCTCCTCATGACCCTCCTGCGTTTTCATTCAGAGTGGAGCTGTGACCTCCCTAATCAGGCCCGACCCTAAAGGGCGACTATCTAAGGCATGTATAGGGAAGGGCACATCAACAGGCACAATAGGGATCCCTAATCTATGTGCAAATAGACGGTCCATAAAATTCCCAGCTGCGCCTGAATCTACGAGCGCCTTATGCTGGGAATGCGGGGAAAACTCAGGAAATTCTATGTGAACACGTGCACAACAGGGAGCTCTGGGTGAGTCGGGTGCCTACTCACCTGGGATGGTCCACCAGTGCCCCTGCCTGCTGCCTCGACTCCCTGAGGACCCTTTCCAGACCGACCAGCAGTGTGTCCTCTGCGGCCACAGTTGGTGCAGGAAACAGCCCCCCCTCCGGTCACCCTTAGATCAGCACCTCCGAGCTCCATCGGTGTAGGGTCGGAAGTCCTGGGGAATGGACTGGACGGACCCTGTGAATAGTGAATAGTAGTGGAAGGAGGTGTAGAAAACCCCCCCTCTCCCATCGCTCCATAGTCTGTACCACTCGATCCATGGCTGTGCCAAGAGTCTGTAGCATGGTCGAGTGCTGTTGGATGCTGATCCTGGAGGAATGGATGTACCTGCTGACTCCATAAAGGTGCGTGATTCTGTCATGCGTCAGTGTGTAGCGGTAGGACGGAGTCAGGCGCAGGACACAGAACTTAGTCAACGACGTACTTTACTTGTCACAAGTAAATAAACACATCTTCCACGCGGGGAAGAAAATACCGACTCACATGTCAATGACAACAAAACAACGAACAATCACGCACAACACCATGAGGGAACCAGAGTGTAAAATAGGGAAACAAATGATCGTAATTGGAACCAGGTGTGGGCAATATAGACAAAACAAGTAGAACACAGAAACATAGATCGGTGGCAGCTAGTACTCCGGTGACGACGAACGCCGAAGCCTGCCCGAGCAAGGAGGAGGAGCAGCCTCGGCTGAATTCGTGACAAGAGCGACTTACAGTTAGTGAGTGCGTACATTTTTCAGACAGCATAGGCAGTAGCTCTATAGAGATGAGATGATGACTTGGAATGAAATAATAAAGTTAAAGTCATCAAATAAAACTAATATTTTATTCAGGTAAAGTAATGTGAATAACTGATGGTTAATGCAGTGATATGCAGTAATGGGCAGTCACTATCATGGGAATTGTATTAATTGTTTTATTCAGTGTTACAGCATTCATCCCAAATAATCGAAATCGAAAACCGTAATATTTTTGTATATAATCTAACCGAAACCGAACCGACCTCGAGAAGCACTAATGGCTAATAGCATTAAGGTACTACATATACAATAGGATGCCATTTCAGATGTGGCGGTTTTAATTGCCACTGATATCCTAGCTGTGGTAGTGGAGGTGTAATTGGTGACTGAGTGATTGCTGTAATGGCTCATTTATTTGACTGTGTGTGTGTGTGTGTAGTGAGGGACCCTTCATTGTGTTGAATTAGCTGGTGTGCTGTAATCACACCCCTAACTAGAAGTTGGGATCCTTAACGTTATAAAAATCCCACAAAATATAAAATCACAGTGCAGTTATCACAAATCGTATAATTTTCCATGTGTCACGACTTCCGCCAAGGCTGCCCCCCCCTCCTGGTTCGGGCAGGCTTCGGCGTTCGTCGTCACCGGAGTACTAGCTACTGCCGATCCCATTCTCATCACTCCACTTGTCATGTCTTGTCAATCACACACACCTGGTGCTCATTCCCCTAATTAGTATGTGTATAAGTGTTCCCTCTGTTCCCCTTGTCTTTGTGAGTGATTGTTTTGTTGTGAGAGCGTGTAGCTCGGTTGAGCTACAGTACATTTCACTGTGTATTTGCCAAGGTGGATGTTTTCCCTTGTACAGTTTCGTTTTGACGCTTGGGGCGTTTGATTTATGCAAACGGATTAAACTCTGGACACCATGTTATAGCCTAACTAGACAACAGGCTATAAAGGCCTGGGGAAAGTTATGTAATTTAAATAAAATACTTTAGGCTGTGGTGAATTTGGGAGGCAAGACAAGACATTGTGAGAGACAGATTACCAAGACATATGCGTACGGTTCTCTCTCCCTCGCGCTGGCTCGCCTGCTCTTTCTCTTTGCTAATGATGCCAGTGTGTGTTCAGTCTTCGGTCTGTTGCCTGTAGAATATCCTAGTCTATTCATTGATGATAGGCCCTGCTTTACTGAAGTTGCGAGACATTGAAAACAAACCAAGAAATCACAAGATGCAGCATTCCATTGCGATAGACATCTTTTCATTGCCGATAGATAAGTCTAGTGCATGGTTCTGACTGTCTGTCTGGTGGCCGACCTGCCTTTACTGTGCACATAAATGTTTAATACAGACAGGAAGGAAGAGACGTGATGTGACCTCACATGGGAATCACATGGCTTCCCTATGACCTATGACTCAGCACACTGACAGGACATATGATCTATTGTAATGGTAATTTTTATGTTTTGGAGAACGAGGAGTTGTAAAGGATGATGATGAGTTATTTTTGGAACTGCCACTTCAGCAGAGTATTGAAGTAACTGTCCTCTGTTTCCAGATTTCTATAAAATATGACCTATAATTAATTACAATATGAGTGAAATAGTTTTCCTTCCAAAATGTGTAATTTAGTATGCTTTTCTGTGTTGGAATGGTGTGGGCGTATCCCAACAACAGAATGGTGTGGGTGTATACTGGTCATTACAAATATTAATGCGAATAGACCGCTGATTGGCCAGCTCATCCTCTTCAGGGGGATGACATCATCCTCCATGAGGAAATAGCAAGCATTTTTGAATTGGTCTTTGAGATACAAGTTTGAGGTGGGGGTTTTTTACAGTGTTTTTGCTCCAATTTATGCTTTAGCCACAAATACGAATATAGGACGAGTCAACAGCATTATTTGGATATGAGTTAACAGAATATTAACTTTTAAAAGTGAGATTTTCACTAGAACTGCCATAGGCCAACGGCCACTGACGTTTGATTTTGTAAATAAAAAACATCTGGCTAGAAAATTAGCTATGTCCTGCTCCTTCCCTGACTTTCACAAAAGCTCTCAACCTATAACCTATATACTTATTATGGGCACAGTATGCTTTACATTAGTTATCTTGTTGTTATTAGTTGTTGTTAGTTGTTATTAGTCCCATCCTTCAACTTCATTCAACACCTCCCATCTATCTCTTAGCACCATCCATATTGGATTTCTATTTGCCATATATTTTTCAACTGTACTCTGATGTTTTACAAAAGTTCTGAACCCTTCTATTCTCATTGTTTCTACAGATTGTAAATTGAAAATAAACATTTTTGCTAAAAGTATTATTATATTATTGATCGATTGACTATGACTTTTCAGATCACCCAGTAGTGCTATCTGCAGGGTTAGCTCCAGGTAAATATTGCAATCCTTTAGCCATTCCTGGACCTGTGTCCAAAAACAAGCTACAAATGGACAGTAGCAAAACAAATGATCTAATGATTCTGTCTCTTCGCAGCAAAATCTGCAGAGCTGGGAAGATTGTATCCCCCATATAAATAACATTCTATTGGTAGCAAGAATTGTATATAATAATTTAAATTGAAAAATTCTAAGTTTTGAATCCAGCGTGGTTTTGTGTATCAGTTCATAAACACTATGCCATGGGATCGGTACGTCAAAAATCTCTTCCCAACTATTTTGCAATCTATATGGGACGGCTGTCAATCCTTTGGTCCTTAAATGAAACTTGAATACTTTTTTATTTATCACAATTGTCTTTAACCAATTATGTTCTTTAATGCAAGGCCGACAGACAAGTTCCTTACTTTTTCCCCCTTCCACTTTCCTCTTCCATTTTTGTGGTAATGCTGCAATTATTTGGTTGTAATTTTGGGTAGAGCAGACATTTCCATATGTTTTTGTTAGCTGCATGTGCGACATAACTCCACCAGTCCTACCGATGATATAATTTACGAAGATTATACCTTTTTAAACATTCTACAAAAAATTATGTTTTTTTATCAATTAGTATATTTGAGTTTAACCACAATATTTGTCGCATTATTTGTTCAGTCATTTCTGAAGGATTAAATTGAAACTGCAACCAACTTTCTATGGCTTGTTTTAGAAATAGTGATATCTGGGAGATTATTTCCTTTTCAAATAACTGAAAGTGAGAGGTTGTAATCTGAATAAAGGGAAAAAGGCCTTTCTTGAACATTGGATGAGACAATCTTACTAATTTGCTAGAGAACCAGTTTGGATTTAAGTATAACTTTTGTATGACTGAAGCTTTTAGTGATAAGTCTAATGCGTTAATATTTAATAATTTCTGTCCTCCGAATTCATATTCATTATATAAATAGGCCCGTTTAATTTTGTCTGGCTTCCAAATAAAATGGAATATGTTTTTCCCATTCCTTTTTTCACGCAACTTCATCTAGAATTGTTGAATGATTTTCCTGTAAACAATAGATATTATATTCCTTCTCTTTGAGCCATGTAAATATTGTTATTCTTTTGTTATTATCAGCTAAGCCATTACAATTATAACTGGCTATACTTGTTTCACCACATACCATAATGAGATACAAGTTTCAAATCTATTTATCATTATATATGTTTGTAAATTTACCAATAAAAAATACCATAGTGATTGAGTGTCCATATACAGTGAGGGAAAAAGTATTTGATCCCCTGCTGATTTTGTACGTTTGCCCACTGACAAAGAAAGATCAGTCTATAATTTTAATGGTAGGTTTATTTGAACAGTGAGAGACAGAATAACAACAACAAAATCCAGAAAAACGCATGTCAAAAATGTTATAAATTGATTTGCATTTTAATGAGGGAAATAAGTATTTGACCCCCTCTCAATCAGAAAGCTGGCTCCCAGGTGTCTTTTATACAGGTAACGAGCTGAGATTAGGAGCACACTCTTAAAGGGAGTGCTCCTAATCATCATCATTGTTACCTGTATAAAAGACACCTGTCCACAGAAGCAATCAATCAATCAGATTCCAAACTCTCCACCATGGCCAAGACCAAAGAGCACTCCAAGGATGTCAGGGACAAGATTGTAGACCTACACAAGGCTGGAATGGGCTACAAGACCATCGCCAAGCAGCTTGGTGAGAAGGTGACAACAGTTGGTGCGATTATTCGCAAATGGAAGAAACACAAAATAACTGTCAATCTCCCTCGGCCTGGGGCTCCATGCAAGATCTCACCTCGTGGAGTTGCAATGATCATGAGAACGGTGAGGAATCAGCCCAGAACTACACGGGAGGATCTTGTCAATGATCTCAAGGCAGCTGGGACCATAGTCACCAAGAAAACAATTGGTAACACACTACGACGTGAAGGACTGAAATCCTGCAGCGCCCACAAGGTCCCACTGCTCAAGAAAGCACATATACAGGGCCGTCTGAAGTTGGCCAATGAACATCTGAATGATTCAGAGGAGAACTGTGTGAAAGTGTTGTGGTCAGATGAGACCAAAATCGAGCTCCTTGGCATCAACTCAACGCGCCGTGTTTGGAGGAATGCTGCCTATGACCCCAAGAACACCATCCCCACCGTCAAACATGGAGGTGGAAACATTATGCTTTTGGGGGTGTTTTTCTGCTAAGGGGACAGGACAACTTCACAAAGGGACAATGGACGGGGCCATGTACCGTCAAATCTTGGGTGAGAACCTCCTTCCCTCAGCCAGGGCATTGAAAATGGGTCGTGGATGGGTATTTCAGCATGACAATGACCCAAAACACATGGCCAAGGCAACAAAGGAGTGGCTCAAGAAGAAGCACATTAAGGTCCTGGAGTGGCCTAGCCAGTCTCCAGACCTTAATCCCATAGAAAATCTGTGGAGGGAGCTGAAGGTTCGAGTTGCCAAACGTCAGCCTCGAAACCTTTAATGACTTGGAGAAGATCTGCAAAGAGGAGTGGGACAAAATCCCTCCTGAGATGTGTGCAATCCTGGTGGACCAACTACAAGAAACGTCTGACCTCTGTGATTGCCAACAAGGGTTTTGCCACCAAGTACTAAGTCATGTTTTGCAGAGGGGTCAAAATACTTATTTCCCTCATTAAAATGCAAATCAATTTATAACATTTTTGACATGCGTTTTTCTGGATTTTTTTGTTGTTATTCTGTCTCTCACTGTTCAAATAAACCTACCATTAAAATTATAGACTGATCATGTCTTTGTCAGTGGGCAAACATACAAAATCAGCAGGGGATCAAATACTTTTTTCCCTCACTGTATCTATACCATGATATTTGCATTGCTACTAAGTAACCCTCCAATTGTTCTCCACTATTCCCCCCGCTAAAGCCCCTACCCATCCCAAAACATTTTATTGACTCTTTCCAAGTTGATGAGCGGGAAACAACCATGCCAGTGGGCCTGCACAGCCGGCCCATCGAAACTACACCTAAACTACACCGAAACTAATTTCACACATAATAAGAGTTAGCCTATAGACAATAATTTGATGAGTGACAACATTAGGCCTATCAGTTGTCAAATTGTACACGAAGAGGAGCATCACTTTATTAAATCCTACTTCAGAGTCACATGCAAGTAAAACATTTAGATTTCTATATAAGTATCAGAAATATACATTTCTGCAGTTTCTATAAAACTTACCTTTGTCAAATAACTAAAAATTCAGGAGTTGCAGCTTTATTTCCAAATGTCACTTTTCCCAAGAATATCCGTGCTGTCCGTGCATTCAGCACGTGACCCCTCCCACGGCAGCATTCAGCACATGACCACTCCCACGGCAGCATTCAGCACGTGACCCCTCCCACCAGCATTCAGCACATGACCACTCCCAGCAGCATTCAGCACGTGACCCCTCCCACGGCAGCATTCAGCACGTGACCCCTCCCACGGCAGCATTCAGCACGTGACCCCTCCCACGGCAGCATTCAGCACGTGACCCCTCCCACGGCAGCATTCAGCACGTGACCCCTCCCACGGCAGCATTCAGCACGTGACCCCTCCACGGCAGCATTCAGCACATGACCCCTCCCACGGCAGCATTCAGCACATGACCCCTCCCACGGCAGCATTCAGCACATGACCACTCCCACGGCAGCATTGCTCTGGCTACTAAGCAAAAACTAGTAACATAATACAATATATATATTTTTTGGTATTATTTAAATTGAAATATGCTATTCTGTCATCAATGGATGAATAGGCTATAGAAACCAGATAGAAACTGATAATGGTGCCTGCGACTTCAATGAACTAAATGATGAGGATGATGAGGAGGGTGAAGAGGATGATTGAATTTGATTGATCTGAATGAGGATGATGAAGAGGATGATTGAATTTAGAACAATATAGTAAAGATGATGAAGAATTGTGGCCGTTGTGGGAGGTCTGATTATTTTACTATGAAAGGCTGGAAATGGTTTATAATTTCCCCTCAGAGAGTCAAATCAGACACTGAGTACAACACAATGTGTGTAGTTCATGATGGCAAGCCCAACCAAACGAATGGACGCACTGACAGCATTGCACATGCTGCAGAATTTAGATGAGTTGGAGTCGGACGGAGGATCGGATATTGAGCTTGAAATCAAAGTTACTGATGAAGGGTTTTCATCTGATTCTGATGTCGACTTCGAGCCTCATGAAAACCTGTGTGCAGTGCAATCGATTTGTTTGTGCGGCTTGCTCACACAAAGCCCCGAGGCTGTGTGCTGACTCTGGACCCGAAGCTGTGTGCTGACTGTGGACCCGAAGCTGTGTGCTGACTGTGGACCCGAAGCTGTGTGCTGACTGTGGACCCGAAGCATAAAGAGAAGATTAATGCGTAAAGGCACAATACAGATTACTGTTTTCATAGCTTGTCATTAATATATTCCCATTAATATTTCTTTATGCAATTCATCCTTTACAATTGTTCAGGAATACGGTAAATAATGTCACCTGGCTGGTTCTGTTATTATTATTATCTCTTTGGTTTCTACTTTGTCAAAAGAAGCTGTAACTGGACTTTATTAATTACTATGACTCTATTACTAATCAAATCTACAAATAAAGTTGATCAGATGGATTCCACTGTAATGTTTTCATTGTCAAGGGAAACGAAAACAGGCTATAGGCCTACAGTCTTTCTAGGACTTTTTAGAATGAAACATACTGTATCAGGGCCTCCCGATTGGTGCAGCGGTCTAAGGCATTGCATCGCAAAGGCGTCACTACAGACCCGGGTTCGATCCCGGGCTGTATCACAACCGGCCGTGATCGGGAGTCCCATAGGGTGGCGCACAATTGACCCAGCCTCGTCCGGTTTTGGGGAGGGTTTGGCCGGGGGGGTTTACTTGGCTCATTGCACTCTAGCGACTCCTTGTGGCAGGCCGGGCGCCTGCAGGCTGACCTCGGTCGTCAGGTGAGCTGGTGGATGTTAGAGACCTTGCACTCCTCCACCTGCGGCCCAGTCTCCGAAGGGATGGGATCAAGCTCTGCTTCAGTATGTCACAGTACATGTTGGCATTCATGGTTCCCTCAATGAACTGTAGCTCCCCAGTGCCGGCAGCACTCATGCAGCCCCAGACCATGACACTCCCACCACCATGCTTGACTGTAGGCAAGACACTCTTGTCATTGTACTCCTCACCTGGTTGCCGCCACACACGCTAGACACCATCTGAACCAAATAAGTTTATCTTGGTCTCATCAGACCCACAGGACATGGTTCCAGTAATCCATGTCCTTAGTCTGGTTGTCTTCAGCAAACTGTTTGCAGGCTTTCTTGTGCATCATCTTCAGAAGAGACTTCCTTCTGGGACGACAGCCATGCAGACCAATTTGATGCAGTGTGCGGCGTATGGTCTGAGCACTGACAGGCTGACCCCCCACCCCTTCAACCTCTGCAGCAATGCTGGCAGCACTCATACGTCTATTTCCCAAAGACAACCTCTGGATATGAAGCTGAGCACGTGCACTCAACTTCTTTGGTCGACCATGGCGAGGCCCTGTTCTGAGTGGAACCTGTCCTGTTAAACCGCTGTATGGTCTTGGCCACCGTGCTGCAGCTCAGTGTCAGGGTCTTGGCAATCTTCTTATAGCCCAGGCCATCTTTATGTAGAGCAACAATTCTTTTTTTCAGATCCTCAGAGAGTTCTTTGCCATGAGGTGCCATGTTGAACTTCCAGTGACCAGTATGAGGGAGTGTGAGCGCGATGACACCAAATTTAACACACCTGCTCCCCATTCACACCTGAGACCTTGTAACACTAACGAGTCACATGACACCGGGGAGGGAAAATGGCTAATTGGGCCCAATTTGGAAATTTTCACTTAGGGGTGTACTCACTTTTGTTGCCAGCGGTTTAGACATTAATGGCTGTGTGTTGTGTTTTTTTTGAGGAGACAGCAAATGTACACTGTTATACAAGCTGTACACTCACTACTTTACATTGTAGCAAAGTGTCATTTCTTCAGTGATGTCACATGAAAAGATATACTCAAATATTTACAAAAATGTGAGGGGTGTACTCACTTTCGTGAGATACTGTATATACATACATCCACTTATCCATTATATATTATTATTTTTTATTTTTTTATTTTTTTTAGTCATTTAGCAGACATCTCTTATCCAGAGCCTTACAGGAGAAATTAAGTGCCTTCATTACTTTGCTCAAGGGCACATCGACAGATGTAGATTTTTTTCACCAGTCTTCCCCATTATTGGCGAGTTACTGGCACAACGCTCTTACCCACTAACTAACGCCCTATATTTCCCTCATTACTTTCCAACCTCCAGCCCAATTGGAGTACTAGTGAAGAACAACACTTATGTACTTCCAGCCCATACATTGTAGTCAGAGCGTGGTGCTTGCAATGCCAGGGTTGTGGGTTTGATTCCCACGGGGGGCCAGTGTGAAAAAATGTGTGCACTCACTAACTCTAAGTCGCTCTGGATAAGCGCGTCTGCTAAATGACTAAAATGTATATACATTTTATGGACACAGTCAAATTCTACAATAATTATATTTTGTTTGTTTTTACACTTCATATGTTATCCCATTAGCTCAAGGAACATATTCTATTAGCTCAAGGATAATTTTCCCATTAGCTCAAGGATAATATTCCATTAGCTCAATGATAATATTCCATTAGCTCAAGGATAATATTCCATTAGCTCAAGGATAATATATTCCATTAGCTCAAGGATAATATTCCATTAGCTCAAGGATAATATTCCATTAGCTCAAGGATAATATTCCATTAGCTCAAGGAAAATGTGCACCGAATGCTCTCGTAACAGACTGTTAACATAAACTGTAAACGCCAGGTTTGGTTTTGGGTTCTGAGTTGACATTACTGAAAGCTTAGATGGCAAGTTAGTTCTTTCACCAGCTGCTGTGCAACAAGATCACACAGTCTCACTGCAGAATTATACGTTTTTCCATGTTTCTCCAAACATCAAATTTCAACATGTTTGGGATGAAACGTCAAATTTCCAAGCTGCAAAAACGAATGACTTTCACTGGGATTGAACACATGACCCTTGGAGCCAGAGCTCTCAGTTTACGTCTATTCGCCACCCCCCCGTCCACAACGCCCTAGCTAAACCCTACTGGATGGTAATAGCGCTCACCGTTGCCCCTAGTGGCGATGTCCTGTATTTAGGCACACAGCTCCTTCATGAGCTCCAGACGTTTTAGGCATATTATACTGAAACAACTCTAGGGTTAACTTCAGTCTTTCATTCAGACTTCATTCAGACTGTCTGTCTGTCTGTCTGTCTGTCTGTCCGTCCATGGGAAAGGGTTAGGATGGGATATAGGAATTCCTATCTGTCTGTCTGTCTGTCTGTCTGTCTCTCGGTCCCTGCCCTCCCTCGGGTCCCGATACCGTCCCGTCCCTGGGCCGATACTGACACCGCAGTACACACACAGAGGCTGCCTTCCACATGGCACCCTATTCCCTACACAGTACACTACTTTAGACTACTCTCTCTCTCGCTTTCCCCCCTCTCTCTCTCTCTCTCTCTCTCTCTCTCTCTCTCTCTCTCTCTCTCTCGTCTCTCTCTCTCTCTCTCTCTCTCTCTCTCTCTCTCTCTCTCTCTCTCTCTCTCTGTCCTTTTCTCCTCTCTCTCTCTCTCTCTCTCTCTCTCTCTCTCTCTCTCCTCTCTCTCTCTCTCTCTCTCTCTCTCTCTCTCTCTCTCTCTCTCTGGTCTAAAGTAGTGCACTATGTAGGGAATAGTGTGCCATTTGGGAGGCATCCACAGAGACGTTCAGGGTTGGGAGGAAGAGGGAGAGGGAGAGGGAGGGTGACGGGCCGACAGAGGGCTGAGGTGTGAAACTATCGGGCTGTAAAATTAACCTGCTGGCAGACAGGCTGTTGTTTCAGCATTTCATGGACGGAGGGTTTCTCTCTATCTCTCTCTCTCTCTCTCTCTCTCTCTCTCTCTCTCTCTCTCTCTCTCTTCCTTTCTTTCTATGTTATTCTTCCCTGGTCTCTACCTCTTCCCCTCTCTCTAAATCTGTCGTGTCGCTCTGTCTCTATTAAAACCTCTTGCCCCGCTTAAAGATCTGCTGACTTTAGTCCTGGCCTGCGGTGCTGGAACTTTCTAATAAACAACAATAACTTATTTACTTTACACAGACTGCTCTGTACGCAACACTGGGTGTGTGAGTGTGTGGCTCCGCCCTACCTTGACCAGAACACCCAAGGAAACAGAAGAGTTCTCTTTCCTTCTGTTCTGTTTTAATTGAACCCAGTAGGACAGTAATAGGAGAATGGGCCTGAGTCACAAACGGCACCCTATTCTCTATGTAGTGCACTACTTTAGACCAGCGCTCGTAGAAAATAGGGCTGCAGTCTGAGAGTTGATGAAGGAGTGGTGATGGAGGTCTGGTGATGGAGTGCTGGTGTTGGAGAGGTGGTGATGGAGGAGTGGTGATGGAGGTCTGGTGATGGAGAGGTGGTGATGGAGGTCTGGTGATGGAGGTCTGGTGATGGAGAGGTGGTGATGGAGAGGTGGTGATGGAGAGGTGGTGATGGAGGAGTGGTGATGGAGGTCTGGTGATGGAGAGGTGGTGATGGATGAGTGGTGATGGAGGGTGGTGAAGAAGGAGTGGTGATGGAGGAGTGGTGATGGAGGAGTGGTGATGGAGGGGTGGTGATGGAGAGGTGGTGATGGAGAGGTGGTGAAGAAGGAGTGGTGATGGAGGAGTGGTGATGGAGGAGTGGTGATGGAGGGGTGGTGATGGAGGAGTGGTGATGGAGGGTGGTGATGGAGGAGTGGTTATGAAGGAGTGGTGATGGAGGAGTGGTGATGGAGGAGTGGGTGATGGGAGGGGGTGGTGATGGAGGGGTGGTGATCTCTCCTCTTGGTGATGGAGGAGTGGTGATGGAGGAGTGGTGATGGAGGAGTGGTGATGGAGGAGTGGTGATGGAGGGGTGGTGATGGAGGAGTGGTGATGGAGGGTGGTGATGGAGGAGTGGTTATGAAGGAGTGGTGATGGAGGAGTGGTGATGGAGGAGTGGTGATGGAGGAGTGGTGATGGAGGGGTGGTGATGGAGGGGTGGTGATGGAGAGGTGGTGATGGAGGAGTGGTGATGGAGGAGTGGTGATGGAGGAGTGGTGATGGAGGAGTGGTGATCGGTCTGGTGATGGAGGGGTGGTGATGGAGGAGTGGTGATGGAGGGGTGGTGATGGAGAGGTGGTGATGGAGAGGTGGTGATGGAGGAGTGGTGATGGAGGAGTGGTGATGGAGGAGTGGTGAAGGAGGGTAGAAAGCACAGCTGGTGGTACCCCATGGTCCAGGGTGTATGATGAGAGCACACACACACACACACACACACAACACACACACACACACCACACACACACCACACACACACACACACACACACACACACACACACACACACACACACACACGACAACACACACACACACACACACACACACACAACACACACACACACAACACACACACACACAGGACACACACACACAAACACACACACACACACTCACACACACAACACACACACACACACACACACCACACACACACACACTGTCACACACACACACACTCACACAGCAACAAGAGCAGCGGCCAGCCCCTGGAACCCAGACACGTCTCAGCCTCTGAATGTTCATTTACTCTACAGAGCAGTCGTCTCAGCCTCTTACATCATGTTCAGCTTTACTCATTTAGTCTCAGCAGTCTTGGTTCTCCTGCAGCTTGACTCATTTACATCAGCAGTCTTGGTTCTCCTGCAGCTTGACTCATTTACATCAGCAGTCTTGGTTCTCCTGCAGCTTGACTCATTTACCTCAGCAGTCTTGGTTCTCCTGCAGCTTGACTCATTTACATAAGCAGTCTTGGTTCTCCTGCAGCTTGACTCATTTACATCAGCAGTCTTGGTTCTCCTGCAGCTTGACTCATTTACATCAGCAGTCTTGGTTCTCCTGCAGCTTGACTCATTTACATCAGCAGTCTTGGTTCTCCTGCAGCTTGACTCATTTACATCAGCAGTCTTGGTTCTCCTGCAGCTTGACTCATTTACATCAGCAGTCTTGGTTCTCCTGCAGCTTGACTCATTTTACATCAGCAGTCTTGGTTCTCCTGCAGCTTGACTCATTTAGCATCCAGCAGCTGACTCATTTACATGCAGTCTTGGTTCTCCTGCAGCTTGACTCATTTACATCAGCAGTCTTGGTTCTCCTGCAGCTTGACTCATTTACATCAGCAGTCTTGGTTCTCCTGCAGCTTGACTCATTTACATCAGCAGTCTTGGTTCTCCTGCAGCTTGACTCATTTACATCAGCAGTCTTGGTTCTCCTGCAGCTTGACTCATTTACATCAGCAGTCTTGGTTCTCCTGCAGCTTGACTCATTTACATCAGCAGTCTTGTTCTCCTGCAGCTTGACTCATTTACATCAGCAGTCTTGGTTCTCCTGCAGCTTGACTCATTTACATCAGCAGTCTTGGTTCTCCTGCAGCTTGACTCATTTACATCAGCAGTCTTGGTTCTCCTGCAGCTTGACTCATTTACATCAGCAGTCTTGGTTCTCCTGCAGCTTGAGGAGGAGTCTTGGTTCTCCTGCAGCTTGACTCATTTCATCAGTCTTGGTTCTCCTGCAGCTTGACTCATTTACATCAGCAGTCTTGGTTCTCCTGCAGCTTGACTCATTTACATCAGCAGTCTTGGTTCTCCTGCAGCTTGACTCATTTACATCAGCAGTCTTGGTTCTCCTGCAGCTTGACTCATTTACATCAGCAGTCTTGGTTCTCCTGCAGCTTGACTCATTTACATCAGCAGTCTTGTCTCCTGCAGCTTGACTCCCATCAGCAGTCTTGGTTCTCCTGCAGCTTGACTCATTTACATCAGCAGTCTTGGTTCTCCTGCAGCTTGACTCATTTACATCAGCAGTCTTGGTTCTCCTGCAGCTTGACTCATTTACATCAGCAGTCTTGGTTCTCCTGCAGCTTGACTCATTTACATCAGCAGTCTTGGTTCTCCTGCAGCTTGACTCATTTACATCAGCAGTCTTGGTCCTCTCCTGCAGCTTGACTCATTTACATCAGCAGTCTTGGTTCTCCTGCAGCTTGACTCATTTACATCAGCAGTCTTGGTTCTCCTGCAGCTTGACTCATTTACATCAGCAGTCTTGATTCTCCTGCAGCTTGACTCATTTACATCAGCAGTCTTGGTTCTCCTGCAGCTTGACTCATTTACATCAGCAGTCTTGGTTCTCCTGCAGCTTGACTCATTTACATCAGCAGTCTTGGTTCTCCTGCAGCTTGACTCATTTACCTCATAAGTCTTGATTCTCCTGCAGCTTGACTCATTTACTAACAGTATTATAGAGATGATTTAGAATGGAAATCATTCACAGCTTTCATTCAAACTCTTGACTAGAATCCCAAGAAAGCACTGATTTCTTTCACTGTACCTTATATAAAAACACTTTAAAGAGACTTCGAAATACAAAACGAGCAAAGCGTGTATACAGACAATTACATCATATTAGCATTATTCAACCATCTTACCTTCCTGGTGTTGATTAGTTTATTGTTGGGTAAAAATATTTATATAGTTTAAAACAGCTTAAAAGTTCAAAGAAACACTTCATATGTTCCATTAGCTCAATCACACACAGTCCACAGCACCCCTCAGGCTCACTAACACTTCATAATGTTATTCCATTAGCTCAAGGAAAATATTCCATTAGCTCAAGGAACATATTCCATTAGCTCAAGGAACATATTCCATTAGCTCAAGGAAAATATTCCATTAGCTCAAGGAACATATTCCATTAGCTCAAGGAACATATTCCATTAGCTCAAGGAAAATATTATTAGCTCAAGGAACATATTCCATTAGCTCAAGGAACATATTCCATTAGCTCAAGGAACATATTCCATTAGCTCAAGGAAAATATTCCATTAGCTCAAGGAACATATTCCATTAGCTCAAGGAACATATTCCATTAGCTCAAGGAACATATTCCATTAGCTCAATGAACATATTCCATTAGCTCAATGAACATATTTCATTAGCTCAAGGAACATTATCCATTAGCTCAAGGAAAATATTCCATTAGCTCAAGGAACATATTCCATTAGCTCAAGGAAAATATTCCATTAGCTCAAGGAACATATTCCATTAGTTCAAGTAAAATATTCCATTAGCTCAAGGAACATATTCCATTAGCTCAAGGAAAATATTCCATTAGCTCAAGGAAAATATTCCATTAGCTCAAGGACAATGTGCACCGAAGGCCCTCGTAACAGACTGTTAACAACTCTAGGGTTAACTTCAGTCATTCATTCCGATTTGTTAACAATTCAGGCATTCATTCCGAGTGTTTAAGTTAAAGGAGTAGTTCACTATTTTACTACTTGATGTCCTCCATCATTTTAATAGATTTTTTGCTAGCTGTGGCTAAAGTTAGCTGAAGTTTGTAATGGCTGTTTAAAGAAAACTGAATCATGGATAACTGTTTTTCCTGGCCCATAGACTACTTTAAGGGTGAGGAACCATCTAACATCAAGTTGGTAAATAGTGAACTACTCCTTTTAAGAATGAAGGTTTGTGATAGGGTTAATAAACTTCAGGCGTTAACTCCGATTGGTTAAGTTAAGGAATAAGGTTTGGGATAGGGTTAAACCAGAAAAACAACTCTGCGGTTAATTTGAGCGGTTAATGAAGGCTCGCCTTTGCTATTCATTGTGGATGGAGGTTCTATCCCGGCTCTGGGAACTGTTTTTAGTTTTTGCCCCAAGTGGACGGTTTTTGACGCCATCTCCCGACCTCCTGGAGACCTCCAAATTTTAAATTTCGACTTCAATCTGGAGTGATCAAAACAAACAGCATGGGTAAACTGGGCAAACAAACAGCATGGGTAAGCAAACAGCATGGGTAAACTAACAGCGTGGGTAAACAAACAGCATGGGTAAACAAACCACTGTTGGGGGGCCGGCACCATGCCTCCTGACGTCTCAGCAACTTAAGCATCTCTCAACTTAATCAAGTACAGAAAGAGAGAAAGCAATTGATGTGAAATGAATAAGTTGCTACTGGATATTTCACACAAATCAAATCAAATGTTATTTGTCACACGCTCCGAATACAACAGGTGTAGACTTTACCGTGAAATGCTTAGTTACGAGCCTTTTCCCAACAATGCAGAGTTAAAAATATAAATTAGTAACACAACAGATAACAATAAGGAGGTTATAATGAGTAGCGTTACCGAGACAACGTGCAGGGGTACGAGGTGGTTGAGGAAATAAGTACATGTACAGTGCCTTCAGAAAGCATTGACACCCTTTGACTTATTCCACATTTTGTTGTTACAGCCTGAATTTAAAATGGATTAAATTGAGATTTTTTTGTCACTGGCCTACACACAATACCCCTGAATGTCAAAGTGGAATTACGTTTTTCAATATATATACAAATTAGGCTACTAAAAAATGAAAAGCTGAAATGTCTTGAGTCAATAAGTATTCAACCCCTTTGTTTTGGCCTAAATAAGTTCAGGAGAAAAAATGTGCTTAACAAGTCACATAATAAATTGCATGGACTCACTCTGTGTGCAATAATAGTGTTTAACATGATTTTTTTATGACTACCTTATCTCTGTCTGTACCCCACACATACAATTATCTGTAAAGTCCCTCGGTGAATTTCAAATACAGATTCAACCACAAAGACCAGGGAGGATTTCTAATGCTTCGCAAAGGGCAGCTATTGGTAGATGGGTACAAATTAAAAAGCAGACATTGAATTTTTGAGCATGGTGAAGTTATTAATTACACATTGGATGTTGTATCAATACACACAGTCATTACAAAGTACAGGCGTCCTTCCTAACTCAGTTAACAGAGAGGAAGGAAACTGCTCAGGGATTTCACCTAGTGGCCGATGGTGACTTTAAAACAGTTACAGAGTTTAATGGCTGTGATAGGAGAAAACTGAGGATGGATCAACAACATTGTAGTTACTCCACAATACTAACCTAAATGACAGAGTGAAAAGAAGAAAGTCTCTACAGAATAAAAATATTCCAAAACATGCGTCCTGTTTGCAACAAGGCAGTAAAGTAAAACTGCACAAAATGTGGCAAAGAAATTAACTTGTGTGTGTGGGTAGAGTCCAGTGAGTGTGCATAGAGTCAGTGCAAGAGAGTCAGTGCAAAAAAATGGGTCAATGCAAATTGTGTAACAATTCTTGAAAACCCACACTGTCTCCCCTGTTATAGTTGTTCTGCAATTTATTGTGTTCTGTCCTGTCAGACATCTCTGTGCTTTCTGTTAATTGGACATACAGTAGTTTCTATCTCAGTCCAGTAGTAACAGGACCCTGAGTGAATGAAGCCAACAGCAAGTCACCATTACCAGCTTTAGAACGTCTAAGACTATACTAATTAGTCAAACAGTTGCATTAATTAAGAATAATAAGAAAGGTGTGATGTAACACTGTTCTGTGTGATGTAACACTGTTCTGTGTGATGTAACACTGTTCTGTGTGATGTAACACTGTTCTGTGTGATGTAACACTGTTCTGTTTGTCGAAGGAAAGATTGTCAGTTCAGTTGTTCCACTGCAGGGGACTGGACTGTTACTGACCCAGGGAACTGCATGGTTACTGACCCAGGGGACTGACTGGTTACTGACCCAGGGGACTGCATGGTTACTGACCCAGGGGGACTGCATGGTTACTGACCCAGGGGACTGCATGGTTACTGACCCAGGGGACTGCATGGTTACTGACCCAGGGGACTGCATGGTTACTGACCCAGGGGACTGCATGGTTACTGACCCAGGGGACTGCATGGTTACTGACCCAGGGGACTGCATGGTTACTGACCCAGGGGACTGCATGGTTACTGAAAGGGACAGAGCTGGAAATATTTTTCAAATAGATTGAGGAACTATTGTAATTCTCAATTGATGTAAAAACAGACTTGGTTTGCTTGCTCTTTGAGGTGAAGAAAACATTACTTTGAAAAGCTCCACAGGTCATTAGTGGTGGTGCTTTAAGCCAATCAGAAATACTATCAGATCCCCAAATGGGCACATTTATATCCCTACCTTTACGCGCAGGCCAGGTAGTCTATAGGCCCACTTCTATGCGTGAGCGTCCTTACTCAACATTGACAGGAGCGCACTCTGCAAACAATGTGTCCACTCCGACAATGATAACGGGAAAACTGGAATAATAATATTGAATGCATTAACAGAAATTACCGTAACCAAAGTAACAAACATTGTAGATTAGAAATGTTAGGAATTAAAGGTAAATGTACTACTGGTGATATAAACTCAGCAAAAAAAGAAAAGTCCCCTTTTCAGGACCCTGTCTTTCAAAGATAATTCGTAAAAATCTAAATAACTTCACAGATCTTCATTGTAAAGGGTTTAAACACTGTTTCCCATGCTTGTTCAATGAACCATAAATAATTAATGTACATGCACCTGTGGAACGGTCATTAAGACACTAACAGCTTACAGACGGTAGGCAATTAAGGTCACAGTTATGAAAACTTAGGACACTAAAGAGGCCTTTCTACTGACTCTGAAAAACACCAAAAGAAAGATGCCCAGGGTCCCTGCTCATCTGCGTGAACATGCCTTAGGCATGCTGCAAGGAGGCATGAGGACTGCAGATGTGGCCAGGGCAATAAATTGCAATGTCCGTACTGTGAGACGCCTAATAAAAATTAAATAATATGCCATTTAGCAGACGCTTTTATCCAAAGCGACTTACAGTCATGTGTGCATACATTTTTACGTATGGGTGGTCCCGGGGATCGAACCCACTACCCTGGTGTTACAAGCGCCATGCTCTACCAATTGAGCCACAGCCTAAGACAGTGCTACAGGGAGACAGGACGGACAGCTGATCGTCCTCGCAGTGGCAGACCACGTGTAACAGCACCTGCACAGGATGGGTACATCCGAACATCACACCTGCGGGACAGTATGAAAAATGTATGCACTCACTAACTGTAAGTCGCTCTGGATAAGAGCGTCTGCTAGATGACTAAAAAAAAAAAATGTTTTACAAAAAAAAAGGTACAGGATGGCAACAACTGCCCGAGTTACACCAGGAACGAACAATTCCTCCATCAGTGCTCAGACTGTCCGCAATATGCTGAGAGAGGCTGGACTGAGGGCTTGTAGGCTTGTTGTAAGGCAGGTCCTCACCAGACATCACCGGCAACAACGTCGCCTATGGGCACAAACCCACCGTCGCTGGACCAGACAGGACTGGCAAAAAGTGCTCTTCACTGACGAGTCGCGGTTTTGTCTCACCAGGGGTGATGGTCGGATTCGTGTTTATCGTCGAAGGAATGAGCGTTACACCGAGGCCTGTACTCTGGAGCGGGATCGATTTGACGGTGGAGGGTCCGTCATGGTCTGGGGCGGTGTGTCACAGCATCATCGGACTGAGCTTGTTGTCATTGCAGGCAATCTCAATGCTGTGCGTTACAGGGAAGACATCCTCCTCCCTCATGTGGTACCCTTCCTGACATGACCCTCCAGCATGACAATGCCACCAGCCATACTGCTCGTTCTGTGCATGATTTCCTGCAAGACAGGAATGTCAGTGTTCTGCCATGGCCAGCGAAGAGCCCGGATCTCAATCCCATTGAGCACGTCTGGGACCTGTTGGATCGGAGGGTGAGGGCTAGGGCCATTCGCCCCAGAAATGTCCGGGAACTTGCAGGTGCCTTGGTGGAAGAGTGGGGTAACATCTCACAGCAAGAACTGGCAAATCTGGTGCAGTCCATGAGGAGGAGATGCACTGCAGTACTTAATGCAGCTGGTGGCCACACCAGATACTGACTGTTACTTTTGATTTTGACCCCCCCTCTTTGTTCAGGGACACATTATTCCATTTCTGTTAGTCACATGTCTGTGGAACTTGTTCAGTTTATGTCTCAGTTGTTGAATCTTGTTATGTTCATACAAATATTTACACATGTTAAGTTTGCTGAAAA
This sequence comes from Coregonus suidteri, assembly GCA_036851935.1. Lineage (NCBI taxonomy): Eukaryota > Metazoa > Chordata > Actinopteri > Salmoniformes > Salmonidae > Coregonus > Coregonus suidteri. The sequence goes on along the minus strand of CM072235.1, from coordinate 51,236,801 downwards.
TAAACGCAGTTGACAGTGAGAGGACGTTTCTTTTTTTGCTGAGTTTATGTAATGGGAATTGATATACAGTAACAATCAAACGCAAACAATTCACACAATGAAGTTATGAAACAATGAATGTGCACAAATTGGCGGGAGACAGTGCATTCTGGAGAGAGAAGTGCATTGTGCATCTAGGCGCATGGTCAACCCGACGTCTGCATTGGCCGTGCTGCATTTACGGTGATATGGCCTCAGCAGAAGTCAGGGCATTCATACTTCTTGCGCTTCGCGGAGCAGTGCAGAGCTGTTGTCAAGGAAGTGAGTTTGTGTTTTCTACAGGATGTACCGCCCCCACCTACCGTCAACCAATCATGTCAATACGGAGCTATACAGAGCCCTCCGCATTGTTACAAAATTTGGGAGGCGCATGGCGATGCGGTACGGAGCGCGATTTGGCCTCTGCATGCCTCGGGAGGCTGTGCAATTGAGTCACACCCTCCATATGGAGCCTCCGGCCACATTTTCAGATCAAGTGTAAATTGGCTTTTAGTCTAGGCCTCCACAATGGATTAGTTCACTGAGATGGGCGCAAATATACACTACCGTTCAAAAGTTTGTGGTCACTCAGATATTTCCTTGTTTTTCGAAAGAAAATCAATTTTGTTGTCCATTAAAATAACATCAAATTGATCAGAAATACAGTGTAGACATTTTAATGTTGTAAATGGCTATTGTAGCTGGAAACGGCTGATTTTTAATGGAATACTACATATGCGTACGGAGGCCCATTATCAGCAACCATCAGTCCTGTGTTCCAATGGCACGTTGTGTTTGCTAATCCAAGTTTATCATTTAAAAGGCTAATTGATCATTAGAAAACCAAAAGCAATTATGTTAGCACAGCTGAAAACTGTTGTGCTGATTAAAGAAGCAATAAAACTGGCCTTCTTGAGACTAGTTGAGTATCTGGAGCATCAGCAATTGTGGGTTCGATTACAGGATCAAAATGGCCTGAAACAAATAACTTTCTTTTGAAACTCGTCAGTCTATTCTTGTTCTGAGAAATGAAGGCTGTTCCATGCGAGAAATTGCCAAGAAACGGAAGATGTCGTACAACGCTGTGTACTACTCCCTTCACAGAACAGCGCAAACTGTCTCTAACCAGAATAGAAAGAGGAGTGGGAAGCCCCGGTGCACAACTGAGCAAGAGGACAAATACATTAGAGTGTCTAGTTTGATCAACAGACGCCTCACAGGTCCTCAACGGGCAGCTTCATTAAATAGTACCCGCAAATCTTAATCTTTTATTTTTATTGGCCAGTCTGAGATATGGCTTTTTCATTGCAACTCTGCCTAGAAGGTCAGCATCCCGGAGTCGCCTCTTCACTGTTGACGTTGAGACTGGTGTTTTGCGGGTACTATTTAATGAAGCTGCCATTTGAGGACCTGTGAGTAGTACACAGCTTTGTACGAGATCTTCAGTTCCTTGGCAATTTCTCGCATGGAATAGTCTTCATTTCTCAGAACAAGAATAGACTGACGAGTTTCAGAAGAAAGTCTTCTGAGATCACTGTGTGTTGCTAAGTAGTCAGGACTATTGAGGTGATTGTGTCTTCTGAGATCACTGTGTGTTGCTGTGTGTAGTCAGGACTATTGAGGTGATTGTGTCTTCTGAGATCACTGTGTGTTGCTGTGTGTAGTCAGGACTATTGAGGTGATTGTGTTTTCTGAGATCACTGTGTGTTTGCTGTGTGTAGTCAGGACTATTGAGAGGTGATTGTGTCTTCTGAGATCACTGTGTGTTGCTGTGTGTAGTCAGGACTATTGAGGTGATTGTGTCTTCTGAGATCACTGTGTGTTGCTGTGTGTAGTCAGGACTATTGAGGTGATTGTGTCTTCTGAGATCACTGTGTGTTGCTGTGTAGAGTCAGGACTATTGAGGTGATTGTGTCTTCTGAGATCACTGTGTGTTGCTGTGTGCAGTCAGGACTATTGAGGTGATTGTGTCTTCTGAGATCACTGTGTGTTGCTGTGTAGTCAGGACTATTGAGGTGATTGTGTCTTCTGAGATCACTGTGTGTTGCTGTGTGAAGTCAGGACTATTGAGGTGATTGTGTCTTCTGAGATCACTGTGTGTTGCTGTGTGTAGTCAGGACTATTGAGGTGATTGTGTCTTCTGAGATCACTGTGTGTTGCTGTGTGTAGTCAGGACTATTGAGGTGATTGTGTCTTCTGAGATCACTGTGTGTTGCTGTGTGCAGTCAGGACTATTGAGGTGATTGTGTCTTCTGAGATCACTGTGTGTTGCTGTGTGTAGTCAGGACTATTGAGGTGATTGTGTCTTCTGAGATCACTGTGTGTTGCTGTGTGTAGTCAGGACTATTGAGGTGATTGTGTCTTCTGAGATCACTGTGTGTTGCTGTGTGTAGTCAGGACTATTGAGGTGATTGTGTCTTCTGAGATCACTGTGTGTTGCTGTGTGTAGTCAGGACTATTGAGGTGATTGTGTCTTCTGAGATCACTGTGTGTTGCTGTGTGTAGGACTGTGTGAGGAGATCACTGAGGTGCTGTGTGTAGTCAGGACTATTGAGGTGATTGTGTCTTCTGAGATCACTGTGTGTTGCTGTGTGCAGTCAGGACTATTGAGGTGATTGTGTCTTCTGAGATCACTGTGTGTTGCTGTGTGTAGTCAGACTATTGAGGTGATTGTGTCTTTGAGATCAGTGTGCTGTGTGTTGTGTATTGAGTGATTGTCTGACTAGTCAGGGACTATTGAGGTGATTGTGTCTTCTGAGATCACTGTGTGTTGCTGTGTGTAGTCAGGACTATTGAGGTGATTGTGTCTTCTGAGATCACTGTGTGTTGCTGTGTGTAGTCAGGACTATTGAGGTGATTGTGTCTTTGATCACTGTGTGTTCTGTGTGAGATCAGGACTATTGAGGTGATTGTGTCTGTGAGTCACTGTGTGACTATGTGTAGTCAGGTGGTTGTGTCTTCTGAGATCACTGTGTGTTGCTGTGTGTAGTCAGGACTATTGAGGTGATTGTGTCTTCTGAGATCACTGTGTGTTGCTGTGTGTAGTCAGGACTATTGATGTGATTGTGTCTTCTGAGATCACTGTGTGTTGCTGTGTGTAGTCAGGACTATTGAGGTGATTGTGTCTTCTGAGATCACTGTGTGTTGCTGTGTGTAGTCAGGACTATTGAGGTGATTGTGTCTTCTGAGATCACTGTGTGTTGCTGTGTGTAGTCAGGACTATTGAGGTGAATGTGTCTTCTGAGATCACTGTGTGTTGCTGTGTGAGATCAGGACTATGAGGTGATTGTGTCTTCTGAGATCACTGTGTGTTGCTGTGTCAGGACTATTGAGGTGATTGTGTCTTGAGATTGAGATCACTGTGTGTTGCAGGACTGTGAGGTGAGTCAGGACTATTGAGGTGATTGTGTCTTCTGATTGATCACTGTGTGTGTTGCTGTGTAGTCAGGACTATTGATTGTGTCTTCTGAGATCACTTGTGTTCTTCAGGACTATTGAGATTGTGTCTTCTGAGATCACTGTGTGTTGCTGTGTGTAGTCAGGACTATTGGAGAAGTCAAAGAAACAGTTGTTGTTGTGAATGCTGGTAAACAGACAGGGGGGAGAGTGGACACATGCATGTATGTATGCACACACACACACACACACACACACACACACACACACACACACACACACACACACACACACACACACACACACACACACACACACACACACACACAGAAAGACATACATGCAGGCACACGCACACACATGCACACACACACAGAAACAGAAAAGCTTTCAGCTAACAGCAACATATTGATCAGTTTTCTTCTTGCTGTTATTGTTCTGATTTATAATGAGGAATGAACAGTGGATGGATGTGGCTCAGTCTGCATCCCAAATGGTGTTCTATTCCCACAGGGCTCTGGTCCAAAGCAGTGCACTATATATCAGATAGGGTGCCATCTGAGACGGATCCTCTAACTCTGACAAAGGACAGATTAAATGCTCCCTTTTCCCATCCATTGCTTTCTCTTTCTTCATAATCCTTTTCCTAAAACTCAGATGTCAAACTGTGTGCCAACAGAAATGACACAAATCTATTTTGTCACCTCAATATCAGAAGGTTGCTTGTCCTCAAAGTTGAATAAAGTTCTTTATGAATTGAAACACGGCCTGTCGGTGAGTGGGATTCATATTACACTATTACGCTACACTATGTTTATTACATAGAAGTCAAACTACCAAACATGACCCTGTTTTACAGAGAAAACTATAGAACATGACCCTGTTTTACAGAGAAAACTACAGAACATGATGACTACTGAACATGACCCTGTTTTACAGGAAAACTACTGAACATGACCCTGTTTTACAGAGAAAACTACAGAACATGACCCTGTTTTACAGAGAAAACTACAGAACATGACCCTGTTTTACAGAGAAAACTACAGAACATGACCCTGTTTTACAGGAGAAAACTACTGAACATGACCCTGTTTTACAGAGAAAACTACAGAACATGACCCTGTTTTACAGAGAAAACTACAGAACATGACCCTGTTTTACAGAGAAAACTACTGAACATGACCCTGTTTTACAGAGAAAACTACAGAACATGACCCTGTTTTACAGGGAAAACTACAGAACATGACCCTGTTTTACAGAGAAAACTACAGAACATGACCCTGTTTTACAGAGAAAACTACAGAACATGACCCTGTTTTACAGGTTTTACAGAGAAAACTACAGAACATGACCCTGTTTTTACAGAGAAAACTGAACACAGAACATGACCCTGTTTTACAGGGAAAACTACAGAACATGACCCTGTTTTACAGGGAAAACTACAGAACATGACCCTGTTTTACAGGGAAAACTACAGAACATGACCCTGTTTTACAGGGAAAACTACAGAACATGACCCTGTTTTACAGAGAAAACTACAGAACATGACCCTGTTTTACAGGGAAAACTACAGAACATGACCCTGTTTTACAGGGAAAAGACAGAAAACTACAGAACATGACCATGACCCTGTTTTACAGGGAAAACTACAGAACATTACCCTGTTTTACAGAGAAAAACTACAGAACATGACCCTGTTTTACAGAGAAAACTACAGAGAACATGACCCTGTTTTTACAGAGAAA
>CM072235.1:51221642-51226642 GCA_036851935.1 Coregonus suidteri | reverse complement strand
GGTGAAATTACAGAGGAGGAACTTCTGGATGCAATTAAAGACTTTAAGTCCGGGAAAACTCCAGGGTTGGATGGCATACCAGTCGAGGTATACCAAACCTTTTTTGATATACTAAGCGGACCGTTATTAGCATGTTTTAACCACTCCTATGTAAATGGTAGATTATCTGACACTCAAGAAGAAGGTCTGATCTCATTATTACTGAAACAGGATACAAGTGGAAAATATAAAGATCCAGTCCATTTACAAAATTGGAGGCCCCTTACACTTCAGTGTTGTGATGCAAAAATCCTAGCAAAATGTATAGCGCATAGAATTAAAAAGGTATTGTCGGATATTATTCATTCTAATCAGACAGGTTTTTTTACATGGAAGATACATTGGAGATAATATAAGGCAAGTATTGGAAACAATAGAACACTATGGAAAATATGGGAAACCAGGCCTGCTATTCATAGCAGACTTCGAAAAGGCATTTGATCAAGTTCGACTGGGGTTTATATATAAATGCCTGGAGCATTTCAATTTTGGAGAATCTCTTATAAAATGGGTCAAAATCATGTATAGTAACCCTAGGTGTAAAATAGTAAATAATGGCTATTTCTCAGAAAGTTTTAAACTGTCAAGAGGAGTGAAACAAGGATGTCCACTATCGGCATATGTATTTATTGTGGCAATCAAGATGTTAGCTATTAAAATCAGATCCAATAATAATATCAGAGGATTAGAAATACAGGGCTTAAAAACAAAGGTGTCATTGTACGCTGATGATTCATGTTTTCTTTTAAATCCACAACTAGAATCCCTCCACAGCCTCATAGAGGATCTAGATACATTTTCTAACCTCTCTGGATTACAACCAAATTATGACAAATGTACTATATTACGTATTGGATCACTAAAAAATAAAAATTTTTTACATTACCATGTAGTTTACCAATAAAATGGTCTGATTGGTGATGTGGATATACTCGGAATACATATCCCAAAGGAAATAAATGATCTCACTTCAATACATTTTAATAGAAAGTTAGCAAAAATAGATAAGATCTTACTACCATGGAAAGGAAAATACCTGTCAATTTGTGGAAAAATCACCCTGATTAACTCTTTAGTATTATCCCAGTTTACCTATTTGCTTATGGTCTTGCCTACGCCTAGCGAACAGTTTTTTAAATTATATGAGAAAAAAAATATTCAATTTTATTTGGAACGGCAAGCCAGACAAAATTAAAAGAGCATATTTATATAATGAATATGAATTCGGAGGACAGAAATTATTAAATATTAAAGCATTAGACCTATCACTAAAAGCTTCAGTCATGCAAAAGTTATACTTAAATCCGAACTGGTTCTCAAGCAAATTAGTAAGATTGTCTCACCCAATGTTCAAGAAGGCCTTTTTCCCTTTATTCAGATTACAACCTCTCACTTTCAGTTATTTGAAAAGGAAATAATCTCCCAAATGTCACTATTTCTAAAACAAGCCATAGAAAGTTGGTTGCAATTTCAATTTAATCCTCCAGAAACGACAGAACAAATAATGCAACAAATATTGTGGTTAAATTCAAATATACTAATTGACAAAAAACCTTTATTTTTTGACAGAATGTTTAAAAAAGGTATAATCTTCGTAAATGATATCATCGGTAGGACTGGTGGAGTTATGTCGCACATGCAGCTAACAAAAACTTATGGAAATGTCTGCTCTACCCAAAATTACAACCAAATAATTGCAGCCTTACCGCAAAAATGGAAGAGGAAAGTGGAAGGGGGAGAAAGTAAAGAACTTGTCTGTCGGCCTTGCATTAAAGAACATAATTGGTTAAGGAAAACTGTGATAAATAAAAAAGTATATCAGTTTCACTTAAGGACCAAAGGATTGACAGCCGTCCCATATAGATTGCAAAATAGTTGGGAAGAGATCTTTGACGTACCGATCCCATGGCATAGTGTTTATGAACTGACACGCAAAACGACACCGGATTCAAAAATTAGAATCTTTCAATTTAAATTATTATATAAAATTCTTGCTACCAATAGAATGTTATTTATATGGGGGATACAATCTTCCCAGCTCTGCAGGTTTTGCTGTGAAGAGACAGAATCATTAGGTCATTTGTTTTGGTTCTGTCCATTTGTAGCTTGTTTTTGGACACAGGTCCAGGAATGGCTAAAGGATTGCAATATTTACCTGGAACTAACCTTGCAGATAGCATTACTGGGTGATCTGAAAAGTCATAGTCAATCAATCAATAATATAATAATACTTTTAGCAAAAATGTTTATTTTTAATTCACAATCTGTAGAAGCAATGAGAATAGAGAGGTTCAGAATTTTTGTGAAACATCACAGTACGGTTGAAATATATATGGCAAATAGAAATCCTATATGGATGGTGTTAAGAGATAGATGGGAGGTATTGAATAGAGTTGAAGGATGGGACTAATAACAAATAATAACAAAGATAGCTAATAATGTAAGCATACTGTGTCCATAATAAGTATATAGGTTGTATGTTGGGAGCTTTTGGGAAGGAGCACAGTTAGAAAGATATGGCATATAGAAGCAAACCGGATGGACACCATGAAAATGATCGGAGAGGTTGAGAGTAGAAGAAGTTCAGGAGCAAAAAAAAAAAAAAAAAATAAAATATATATATATATATATATATATATATATATATATATATATATATATATATAATAGAATTATTGTAAAATTAACTCTGTCCATAAGGTGTAGATAGTAAGTATAGACCGGAAGTAGAGGCCTGGGCATTGTTGTTCACTAATTTACTCCAAGTAGGGAAAGGATGGTGGGGTTGAAAAGTAATAAAGGGGAGTATATATATATATAAAACATGGGGGATTGGAAGTGATGCAGACAATTACATTGATAGAAGATACAATCTATCTGCAATATTAAGCTGATCCATTCCCCAACCAAAAAAACAAAAAAAATATATATAAAAAAAAAAAAAAAAGTTTGTAGGAGCAACAGTTTTAATAAAATGTATAATTTAATCGCTCTCACATGCTCATTTTCTGTCCATTAAGAACCAACGATGTGCTACCTTTTTTTAAACATTTCTGACAATGCTAACTTTTCAGCCAAAGCTACGCTACCTAGCTACGTTAGCTTGCTTGTCCAAATTCCAGCAGCTTGCCTCTGTAGCTAGCTAACACCAGTCATCTGAAAGCTAGCTAGCTAACGAACAGGGAAACAAAGGTAGCTAGCTATATATGGTTATGGAAGGTTTTTACACAAATTACTTCAGCCAATAGCTAGCTAGCTAGCTAGAGCCAGTCAACAACAACTGATCTCGACAAAGAAGCTAGCTAGCTAACGTTAGCTAGCTCACGTCCAAATGCCAGTCCTATAAATGCCAGTTCTACATTACCAAGCTAACGTTAGCTTGCTTGTCCAAAGTCCAGCAGCTAGCCTCTGTAGCTAGCTAAAACCAGTCAGCTGAACATATCTTGAAAACGTGATTGCTGACAAGCAAAACATTTTGGGACTACGTCAACAACGGACTAATGAAACAAATACCAAACGTTTTTGGGTGGAGTTTTCCTTTTAAGGACTAGGGACTTTTTCAGGATAAAAAATAAACGGAATGGAGAAAATCACAGTCAACATCCTATAGGAAAACCTGGTTCAGTCTGTTTCCACCAGACACTGGGAGATGAATTCACCTTCCAGCAGGACAATAACCTAAAACACAAGGCCAATCTACACTGGAGTTGCTTAACAAGAAGACAGTAAATGTTCCTCAGTGGCCGAGTTACAGTTTGACTTAAATCTGCTTGAAAAATCTATGGTAAGACTTAAAAATGGTTGTCTAGCAACGATCAACAACCAATTTGACAGAGATTGAAGAATAATAATGGGCAAATATTGTACAAGCAAAGATCTTAGAGATTTACCCAGAAAGACTCACAGCTCTAATCACTGTCAAATGTGATTCTAGCATGTATTGACACAGGGGTGTGAATACTTATGTAAATGAGATATTTCTGTATTTCATTTTCAATACATTTGCAAACATTTCTAAAAACATGTTTTCACTTTGTCATTATGGGGTATTGTGTGTAGATGGAAGAGATTATTGCTTTTTTTTTTTTTACCATTTTGAATTCAGGCTGTAACACAACAAATGTGGAATGAGTCCAGGTTTATGAATACTTTTTGAAGACTTAAAACGGTTTTTAAACAGTTTTCTTTTGACTTTGCTTACAATGGGAATTTAGTCATATTTTACAATGTAAGGCTGTCACAATCAATCAATTGCGCTATTCACCTTCTGAAAGCTGACTATCAAGTAAATTCTACACATACTTCAATAGTTAGTTCAAAACTGATTTGAGCTATTAGAGGGCAACAGCCAGCAGACCAGCGCTTAAACCAGCAACCCCTTGCAGAGGCCAAATTAAAAAGTTACAATAGCACTGCCAATAGCTTTTGGCTGCTAAAAACAACATCTGGCTTTAATCAAATCAAATCAAATCAAATTTTATTGGCCACATGCGCCGAATACAACAGGTGCAGACATTACAGTGAAATGCTTACTTACAGCCCTTAACCAACAGTGCATTTATTTTTAACAAAAAAAGTAAAAATAAAACAACAACAAAAAAAGTGTTGCGAAAAAAGAGCAGAAGTAAAATAAAATAACAGTAGGGAGGCTATATAGAGGGGGGTACCGGTGCAGAGTCAATGTGCGGGGGCACCGGCTAGTTGAGGTAGTTGAAGTAATATGTACATGTGGGCAGAGTTAAAGTGACTATGCATAAATAATTAACAGAGTAGCAGCAGCGTAAAAGGATGGGGTGGGGGGGCAGTGCAAATAGTCCGGGTAGCCATGATTCCTTTACATGTGGAAATGTTGTATAATGCACCTTTAACAGACAATCTACTTCCGGTGTAAAAACCCATGGAAATTAAAAACAAAAAAAACAAAGTTTTAAGTGAGAAGTAGGCATTGGTCTAAAAGGAAA
>CM072235.1:51214142-51216642 GCA_036851935.1 Coregonus suidteri | reverse complement strand
CTGAAAGGCCGCTCAGCAAGGAAGAAGCCACTGCTCCAAAACCGCCATAAAAAAGCCAGACTACGGTTTGCAACTGCACATGGGGACAAAGATCGTACTTTTTGGAGAAATGTCCTCTGGTCTGATGAAACAAAAATAGAACTGTTTGGCCATAATGACCATCATTATGTTTGGAGGAAAAAGGGGGATGCTTGCGAGCCGAAGAACACCATACCAACCGTGAAGCACGGGGGGTGGCAGCATCATGCTGTGGGGGGTGCTTTGCTGCAGGAGGGACTGGTGCACTTCACAAAATAGATGGCATCATGAGGAAGGAAAATGATGTGGATATATTGAAGCAACATCTCAAGACATCAGTCAGGAAGTTAAAGTTTGGTCGCAAATGGGTCTTCCAGATGGACAATGACCCCATACTTCCAAAGTTGTGGCAAAATGGCTTAAGGACAACAAAGTCAAGGTATTGGAGTGGCCATCACAAGCCCTGACCTCAATCCTATAGAAAATTTGTGGGCAGAACTGAAAAAGCGTGTGCGAGCAAGGAGGCCTACAAACCTGACTCAGTTACACCAGCTCTGTCAGGAGGAATGGGCCAAAATTCACCCAACTTATTGTGGGAAGCTTGTGGAAGGCTACCCAAAACATTTGACCCAATTAAACAATTTAAAGGCAATGCTACCAAATACTAATTGAGTGTATGTAAACTTCTGACCCAGTGGGAATGTGATGAAACAATAAAATCTGAAATAAATAATTCTCTCTACTATTATTCTGGAATTTCACATTCTTAAAATAAAGTGGTGATCCTAACTGACCTAAGACAGGGAATTTTACTAGGATTAAATGTCAGGAATTGTGATGCATTTGGCTAAGGTGTATGTAAACTTCCGACTTCAACTGTAACTTCAAATGCATAACTTCAAAATAAACCAAATAATTTGCACTTATGAATGTAGTATTGTTAGAAATGAACTTGCAAGGTTGCTAGCCAACTAGCCTGCAAACATTAGCCCTACTAGCCTGCTAACATTAGCCCTACTAGCCTGCTAACATTAGCCCTACTAGCCTGCTAACGTTAGCCCTACTAGCCTGCTAACGTTAGCCCTACTAGCCTGCTAACGTTAGCCCTACTAGCCTGCTAACATTAGCCCTACTAGCCTGCTAACGTTAGCTCTACTAGCCTGCTAACGTTGGCCCTTAGGGCTACATGAGTCAGCCAGTTGCTATCAACACCTAGCAAACCTGGTGGCCAACTACAAGAAATGTCTGACATCTGTGATTGCCAACAAGGGTTTTGCCACCAAGTACTAAGTCATGTTTAGCAGAGGGGTCAATACTTATTTCCCTCATTAAAATGCAAATCAATTTATAACATTTTTGACATGCGTTTTTGTGGATTTTGTTGTTGTTATTCTGTCTCTCACTGTTCAAATAAACCTACCATTAAAATTATAGACTGATCATTTCTTTATCAGTGGGCAAACGTACAAAATCAGCAGGGGATATTCCCCTCACTGTAACTACAGATCAAAGCAAAGAGAGAGCAGGGACTTACATATTGATGGTTGGGGCCTATCCGATGGTAAAACTTTTAAAAGCGTGCAGGCAGAGTTATCTACCAAAGCCAGGGGAGGTGGGTGCTTCACCGGCCGATGGAGAGTCAGGGAAATCCCAAATAGATAGATTCCAGATGTCCATCAGCTAGCGCGCTAGCACTAAGCCAAGGTGGAAAAAGTTATTTAAAAAAAAACTCCCTTAGCTTCCTTGACAAAACCAAAAGGAGAACAGACGAGGTTCTACACAATTAGAGCAGGTAGGATTTTCTCTTTCATTTTGAGCTCATGGGAAAGAAGGCACCGGAGCCTGTCATGCTAACAGGTTCCCACAAGATAACACAGCCACAAAGACTGTGACGAGAACGTGCCCCATTTGCTCCTTGTTTACGTCACATTAACTGTGATTGGTGGATTGTAATTACATGCTGGCATGGCTAGTGGCTAACGTTAGCCAGCTTGAGCTAGCTACCGAGCTAGCATACGAATTCGGTACCACAGAGTAGATATTCCATATGACATTGAGAAATAGTGCTTTGTGGTAGTTTAGAAGATATCCGGAAACAAGTTAATAAAAATATAACTAACCCAAGAATATCAATACGTTTGTAGTTATAGGTGTTACTAAGTCTTTGACCACACTGTGTTGTTACATTGGTGTTATGTGAATTATTTAACAAACTATTTCAGTTTCTCTGTGCGTCTCCCAAAAGGTTGTAAGTCTTTTGGGATTTAAGTAACGGCCAGAGTCCCGGTCTGCATAGTCAGAGATATTTATTCATTGAGAATTCTGCCATCACAATTTCAGAGTCCATCTTTTATACTCATACGTCATACAAAAATAAATCCCTTCCCTCTGTAGGCGGGCTGTAGTTTTCCACTCTAAAACTGCTCTACTGACCTTCAGTTCACACACACACATGCATACACACATACATACACTATCCCCC
>CM072235.1:51162853-51213642 GCA_036851935.1 Coregonus suidteri | reverse complement strand
GGTTTTTTTTAAAAGGTTTGTGGGCCAAATTTGTTTGGGGCAACCTTAACCCCCTTTTTGAACGTTTTTTTGGTTCCTTTGGGTTTTTGTGTTTCCTTGTTCCTTGTTGGGTTTTTTTGTTTTTGGGGTTTTTGGGTTTTTTCCCTTTAAAAAACAGTTTCGCTTTACCACCCGGCTGAAAACCCTTTGGTTTGACCAATCTTTTTAAAGATGTTTTACACATAAACCCAAAACCCCTACAGTACAAAAAAGGATTGTCATTTTGCTAGCCACCACATGAAAGCTTTTTTATGAATTTTAGGTAGCTAAAGTAACCAACTAATTTTAAAAATTAGCTTTGCTACTAAAATTAAACTATAACTACAATGCAAAGGCCTTTTCTGCGATAACCCGATAACATTTACAAAACCCCGTGATAACGTAAGTTAGCCCAGGAGCCAGCAAATAATGTTCCTAGCTAGCTAAAAAGCCCCGCTTTTTTAACTTGGGAATTAAAATACTTTTGACAAATCTGAAACGTACAAAATCAAAAAAGTAGGGTAACTATTACCCGTTTTACATGGGGATGAACCCCGTCAAAGGCAGAGTTTGGGCCCCCTTTAAATAAAAAATCAGAAAGTTCCTTCCCTCGTTTCCCCTTTTGTTTGAGCTCAGCTTGTTTGGGGGCCCGTTGTGTCCCGTAAACTTTCCCTTCACACTGACCCCGCCCCTGCAAAAGTAGTCCCTTACTGATCTTCGTTTGATTAAAGGGCCCGTAAATTCAGGGCAGCCATGTTGTTGAGAACCCCGGTAGCAAAACCCTTTTTCCGGGTTTTCCAGGTAAAGTTATATTTTTTTCAAAAAAAACCCCGCGGGAGCAAGGATTATCACACATTTCTGAAAAAGCTCCAAAGCTATAAACAGAAAACATGCTAAATGGAAAAACCAAACCAAAATCATTCAGCCAAACATGGCTAGCGGGAAGGTTTCCCGTCTTTTTTTTCCTTGGGGTTAAAACCCAAATAGGCTTAATTTTTAAAAAAATTGTATTTCGTATTTCAGATGGCCCCACCAAGTCATCCCCATTCCCCAGGCCCCCCACCAATTCCAAACCCATTCCCAGGGGCCCCCCCCAAAGTATTCCCCCTTACCCCGGGCCCCCACCAAAGTCATCCCATTCCCCCGGCCCACCCCCGGGTGCCTATTGGCTTTTTGCAATCTGTTTCCAAAAAGACAAATGTGAGAACAAGTTTCCAAAAAGACAACCTTTTCCTGAACTAGGGGAAAAAGGAACAATGGGGTTTAAAAAAAAAAAACCCCCCATCCCCAAAACACACACAAACCCCCCACCCAAAAACACAAAAAAAACACCCCCACACACACAAAAAAACACACAAAACACCAAAACCCCACACACACACACACACCCCAGGCCTTATAGAAACTGCCAGGGGGTATTAGAGACCTCACTGAATCTTCATTAACTGTGATGGGGTAAAAAAGCGCAAGGCATTCCCCCCAAGGGTTCGATGCTGAATTTAAAAAAACATGGTGGGTGGGGAGGACCTGTGGGGCTAAACCCTTTGGGGCAAACCATCTGTGTGTTTTGGTAGCATAGAGCGCTTTTAGCCAGGTTTTTATTCTTCAATTTTTTTTTAAACCCTTTTGTGAAGAGTTTTGTTTTTTTTTTGTTAAATTACCAAGCCGAGAAAACCCCCCTTTGCCCCCCTGCCCCATTGGATATTTAGTTATTTCCCCCCTCTCTTCCCCCCCTTTTCTCTCTCCCCCCCTCCCTCTCTACTCCCCTCTCCCCCTCCCCCCCCCCTCTCTCTCCCCTCCCCCCTCTCCTCTCCCCTCCCCTCCCCCTCTCTCCCCTCTCCCTTCCCCCTTTTCCCCGCTCCCCTCTCTCCTTTCCCCTCCCCCATTTTCTCTCTCCTCTCTCCCCCCTCTCTCTCCTTTTTCTCTCCCCCTCCCCCTCCCCGTTTTTTTTTTTTGTTTGCCCCCCCCCTTAAAGGTTGTTTGGGCCCCCCCCCCCTCTCTATTCCCCTTTGTTTTTTTAATTTTAAAAAAAAACCCCAAGGGACCAAATTTTTGATTTCAGGGGGGAACCCCAAAAAAAACAAGGTTAGGCGAAATAATGTCCTTTTTTTGTTTTTGTTTGGGAGAGATGTTTTTAAAAAGTTTTTTCAATTTTGTTAAAAACATTTTTTGTTTTTTATAATAATACCTATACCTTATATAACCCCAAAATCAAAAAGCTAAATGATCTAGGTTTGACCATCTTAAAACACACACACACACGACACACAACACACGAGACCACCCCACAAACCCACAAACACACACCACACAACCACACACACACACACCAGACACCACAAACACACACACACACACCTCTATTGAGTGTGGCCTGAGAGCCAATCTCCCTCTCCTCTCTGTGGACGTGGATGTTTTGATTTTAATAAGGACATTAAAAGCCTCTATCTCTCCCTCCTCAGCAGGAATGTCATTGTGTGTCTACAATAGCTGAATGCTAGCTGATAAGATACTGTCAGAATACTAAAACAGAGGACTGAAACCAGGCCTGTGTGTGTGTGTGTGGTGTGTGTGTGTGTGTGTGTGTGTTTGTGTGTGTGTGTGTGTGTGTGTGTGTGTGTGTGTGTGTAACGCTGTGTTGTGGTCATTTCACAGTCTGTGAGTCACACTTGATTTCGAAGATCATTTCCGTGTTTACGAAGTTTGGCGCTAGTCACTTTTTGTCTCTACGGATTCAATTGATTTCATTGATCATTACGTTTGATGGCCTCCTCACGGAGCTCGTCGCTGTAGAGAGGATGTGGCTGATTCAGGATCCCAGTGTCTCTGAGGGGGTGTTTGTGGACAGTAAAGGACCCAGCTGCTGTAGCCTAGAGGCTAATGTTAAAGAGGATAGCCTCAAGCCTAGCTTTGAGCTGCTGCTGGTGTGGGTTACCAGGAGTGGTGGGATAGGATCAGTCTGGGGAGTGGTGGAATAGGATCAGTCTGGGGAGTGGTGGGATAGGATCAGTCTGGGGAGTGGTGGGATAGGATCAGTCTGGGGAGTGGTGGGATAGGATCAGTCTGGGGAGTGGTGAGATAGGATCAGTCTGGGGAGTGGTGGGATAGGATCAGTCTGGGGAGTGGTGGGATAGGATCAGTCTGGGGAGTGGTGGGATAGGATCAGTCTGGGGAGTGGTGGGATAGGATCAGTCTGGGGAGTGGTGGGATAGGATCAGTCTGGGGATTGGTGAGATAGGATCAGTCTGGGGAGTGGTGGGATAGGATCAGTCTGGGGAGTGGTGGGATAGGATCAGTCTGGGGAGTGGGTGGGATAGGATCAGTCTGGGGAGTGGTGGGATAGGATCAGTCTGGGGATTGGTGGGATAGGATCAGTCTGGGGAGTGGTGGGATAGGATCAGTCTGGGGATAGTGGTGGGATAGGATCAGTCTGGGGAGTGGTGGGATAGGATCAGTCTGGGGAGTGGTGGGATAGGATCAGTCTGGGGAGTGGTGGGATAGGAGGAGGATCAGCAGCCTGGAGAGCCTTACTCTGGTACATTACTGAATAGCAGTGTGTCTGTTAAAGGGGAAGTTCTCAATTTTTACAATCAAGCTTATTTTCACTTTGTAGTTGTTCCCCCAAACCGCTTGAAATATTGTTTCATTACAAAGAAAATTGGTAGACACATTTTGAGTCATCACTTGCCATTGACTCAATGCATTATGAAAATGTGCCTAAAGTGTGTTAGAAACACTTCAAATCAACTCACAGAATCCCATTCTGAAGGATCTCTGCACAACATTTTTCTATTTTTTATTTCACTGTCCAATAAATCAATATTTTTTTATATTTTTGTTTTTGTGAACAGCATCATTCAAACATGGATTTTTTGGCACATTGGATGTATTACATTTTTTTTTGGAATGCAGAGACATCAATCAGAATGGGATTCTGATGTAATATGAGTTGTATAGTGTTGTCTTATCCGCTTTAGATGTATTTGCATATTGCATTATAGTCAATGGCATCAGTCTATGAACCAGAATTCTAAATAACGTCACAGGTCTGCGTCGGATCTGATATGATTGTCTTCGGGTCCGTATAGATCCAAACGCGACTGCTACAGTAGAGAGAGAAAGATACATTTGATAATTTATGCTTTTCTCCAGAGTGGAGAGTGGAGCGTGGCGTCTAGCTTGTTGTTGTTGTTGGCCAATCATAAGTCATCAAAGTGGCAATTGGCTGCAGTCAAAGAGCCTCAGACCTTTCTGCTGCTTCCCGAATCGGATCGGACCGGGTCTGGATCCGACTAGGTCTATACTGAACGGGTCTCGTTGTCCTCGGGTCCGTTCGAAACGGGTCTCTATATAAAAAAGAATAATGTATGACGCAATCTCTATTGCACTCCACACTGCCCTTTCACACCTGGACAAAAGGAACACCTATGTGAGAATGCTATTCATTGACTACAGCTCAGCGTTCAACACCATAGTGCCCTCAAAGCTCATCACTAAGCTAAGGTCCCTGGGACTAAACACCTCCCTCTGCAACTGGATCCTGGACTTCCTGACGGACCGCCCCCAGGTGGTAAGGGTAGGTAACAACACATCCGCCACGCTGATCCTCAACACGGGGGCCCCTCAGGGCTGCATGCTCAGTCCCCTCCTGTACTCCCTGTTCACTCATGACTGCATGGCCAGGCACGACTCCAACACCATCATTAAGTTTGCCGACGACACAACAGTGGTAGGCCTGATCACCGACAACGATGAGACAGCCTATAGGGAGGAGGTCAGAGATCTGGCCGTGTGGTGCCAGGACAACAACCTCTCCCTCAACGTGATCAAGACAAAGGAGATGATTGTGGACTACAGGAAAAATAAGAGGACTGAGCACGCCCCCATTCTCATCGACGGGGGTGTAGTGGAGCAGGTTGAGAGTTCATTGGTGTCCACATCAACCACATACTAACATGGTCCAAACACACCAAGACAGTCGTGAAGAGGGCACGACAAAACCTATTCCCCCTCAGGAGACTGAAAAGATTTGGCATTGGTCCTCAGATCCTCAAAAGGTTCTACAGCTGCATCATCGAGAGCATCCTGACTGGTTGCATCACTGCCTGGTATGGCAACTGCTCGGCCTCCGACCGCAAGGCATTACAGAGGGTAGTGTGTACGGCGTGTACAGTACATCACTGGGGCCAAGCTTCCTGCCATCCAGGACCTCTATACCAGGCGGTGTCAGAGGAAGGCCCTAAAAAGTGTCAAAGACTCCAGCCACCCTAGTCATAGACTGTTCTCTCTGCTACCACACAGCAAGCGGTACCGGAGCACCAAGTCTAGGTCCAAGAGGCTTCTAAACAGCTTCTACCCCCAAGCCATAAGACTCCTGAACATCTAATTAATTAATGAATTACCCGCCCAGTGGGGGGCGGGTAAGGAACTCACGTCACGTTCCAGCAGCAGAGGCCTTTTCACAACAAAGTCCCTCAACGGATCTGGCAACTCGTTTTTCAAAATAAAAGGCTCTGTATTTTATGTATTTTTTTGCTGTAAAATTATTGGGGGGGGGATTACCTGCTATTATTACATTTACATTTACATTTTAGTCATTTAGCAGACGCTCTTATCCAGAGCGACTTACAGTTAGTGAATACATTTTTTTTTTTTTTTTTTTTTTTTTATACTGGCCCCCCGTGGGAATCAAACCCACAACCCTGGCGTTGCAAACGCCATGCTCTATCAACTGAGCTACATCCCTGCCGGCCATTCCCTCCCCTACCCTGGACGACGCTGGGCCAATTGTGCGCCGCCATTGAGTCTCCCGGTCGCGGGAGACTTACCTGCTTCTGACATAGGGGGGGACATGTCCCCCCTGGCTCCTACGCCCTTGACCAAGGGGCCTCTACTCTGGGTGCTCTGCTGCAATGTCCTGTCCTTGGTTTGCTCTGCTTGGCGGTGGTGGGTGTCCTGTCCTTGGTTTGCTCTGCTTGGCGAGTGGTGGGCTGGAAGTCTAGGAGGGTGGGGGCGCAGCGTATTAGCAGTCTCTACCCAGACCCTCCCGTGGACCTCCATCTCCTGGTGTTTAACCCTCACTCTAATGGAGCGCTGCAGTGATTACAGGACACAGACACAGACACACACCTGTCCCACGGGACACTGATTGTCCTGCACCTCCCAGGCGAGGGGAGTGGAGACACACACAAAGCCACACACACACACACACAAAGCCACACAAAGCCACACACACACACACAAAGCCACACAAACACACACACACAGCACAATGCTGACGAATGAACTCCTGGCCCTGTCAAGTGTAATTAACAGGCAGTGCTTTATCGACCAGTAGCTCCTCTCATTTCTCTCCCTCTCCTCTCCTCTCCTCTCCTCTGTCCGTTTGTTAGTTTGTTGAGGAGGGGGATTTTTTTTTTTTATCCAGTTGGCCTGGGGGCCCTGGAGGAATCAGGGTAGTGTTTTGATTTCTGCTCTGTTCTGTTCCCCCTGCCTCTCAGTCTGCTCCGTTCTGTTCTGTTCCCTCTGCCTCTCAGTCTGCTCCGTTCTGTTCTGTTCCCCCTGCCTCTCAGTCTGCTCCGTTCTGTTCAGTTCCCCCTGCCTCTCAGTCTGCTCCGTTCTGTTCTGTTCCCCCTGCCTCTCAGTCTGCTCCGTTCTGTTCCCCCTGCCTCTCAGTCTGCTCCGTTCTGTTCTGTTCCCCCTGCCTCTCAGTCTGCTCCGTTCTGTTCCCCCTGCTCTCAGTCTGCTCCGTTCTGTTCCCCCTGCCTCTCAGTCTGCTCCGTTCTGTTCTGTTCCCCCTGCCTCTCAGTCTGCTCCGTTCTGTTCTGTTCCCCCTGCCTCTCAGTCTGCTCCGTTCTGTTCTGTTCCCCCTGCCTCTCAGTCTGCTCCGTTCTGTTCCCCCTGCCTCTCAGTCTGCTCCGTTCTGTTCCCCTGCCTCTCAGTCTGCTCCGTTCTGTTCTGTTCCCCTGCCTCTCAGTCTGCTCCGTTCTGTTCCCCCTGCCTCTCAGTCTGCTCCGTTCTGTTCTGTTCCCCTGCCTCTCAGTCTGCTCCGTTCTGTTCCCCCTGCCTCTCAGTCTGCTCCGTTCTGTTCTGTTCCCCCTGCCTCTCAGTCTGCTCCGTTCTGTTCTGTTCCCCTGCCTCTCAGTCTGCTCCGTTCTGTTCTGTTCCCCCTGCCTCTCAGTCTGCTCCGTTCTGTTCTGTTCCCCCTGCCTCTCAGTCTGCTCCGTTCTGTTCTGTTCCCCCTGCCTCTCAGTCTGCTCCGTTCTGTTCTGTTCCCCCTGCCTCTCAGTCTGCTCCGTTCTGTTCTGTTCCCCCTGCCTCTCAGTCTGCTCCGTTCTGTTCTGTTCCCTCTCCTCCTCCCTCAGCCTATCCTTCGGCTGCTCTAGAAGGTTCCAGAACATATCGTACGGTAGCAGCATGATGAGTAAGATAGCGGAGTGATCTGAGACTGAGGCATCCCAAATGGCACCCTATTCCCTATATAGTGCACTACTTTAGACCAGGGCCCATAGCCAAATGGCACCCTATTCCCTATCTAGTGCACTACTTTATACCAGAGCCCATAGCCAAATGGCACCCTATTCCCTATATAGTGCACTACTTTAGACCAGGGCCCATAGCGAAATGGCACCCTATTCCCTATATAGTGCACTACTTTAGACCAGGGCCCATAGCGAAATGGCACCATATTCCCTATATAGTGCACAACTTTTGACCAGAGCTCTATTGGCAACTGAACTAGACCACCCACTGGGCACACCATGTAATTTCAATGTCGATAATTGGGTAATATTTGGTTGAGACCTTGATCAATAAGATTACAACCTACACTGAGTGTACCAAACATTAGGAACACCTTCCTAATATTGATTTGTACCCCCCTTTTGCCCTCAGAACAGCCTCAATTCGTCGGGGCATGGGACTCTACAAGTTGTCGAAAGCGTTCCACAGGGTGGCTGGCTCATGTTGACGCAAATGCTTTCCCACAGTTATGTCAAGTTGGCTGGATGTTTTGGGTGGTGGACCATTCTTGATACACACGGGAAACTGTTGAGTGTGAAAAACCCAGCAGTATTGCAGTTCTTGACACAAACCGGTGCTCCTGGCCCCTACTATATACCCCGTTCAAAGGCACTTACATCTTTTGTCTTGACCATTCACCCTCTGAATGGCACACATGCACAATCCATGACTCAATTATCTCAAGGCTTAAAAAGCCTTCTTTAACATGTCTCCTCCCCTTCATCGACACTGATTGAAGTGGATTTAACAGGTGACATCAATAAGGGATCATATCTTCACCTGGATTCACCTGGTCAGTCTGTCATGGAAAGAGCAGGTGTTCCTAATGTTTTGTACACGCAGTGTGTACATATGTGACCGACCGGCTCGATTCGGTTTTATGTAGCAAATTTTAAATTGTGTTTTTTACATTGGATAAGAGTAGAGACTCAGAGCTAGACAATGGTAGATCATACACTACAGTTGAGGAACAATGGGAAAGTAATTCTGCTTTGAAAGTTGATAAACTTGTAACCCCACTTTTGAGAAAATGGCCCTTGAATGTTTTGGTACACCTACTGGAAAGCTCTTCTTTGTCAGCACCCATTCAGCATCGTTCACACCCTCTTAAGCCTTAGCCACACCCATCTCTTTAAGGATTCACATATGAGGCCATGTACTAAACAACCAAATGATTTCAAGACTAAAGGCTGGTTTAGTAGACAGTTGTCGCAGTGACATCATGAACATTCTATTGTCATCGGCATCAAACTTGTCGTTGTCGTTATGAAAAAGTATAAACACAAAAACTGGTGGTCCAAAATAGCATAACTGGTGTATTTTAACACCGATAAACCCTCCGTTTAAAAATGTATTTAGTATGTCAATCTAGCAAACCACGCAACTAAAAGCACCTTTCTCTAAACAATGTTTTGGTTAGTTTCTAGCTTATTAGCTAGCTAGTTAACGTTAAGTTCAAATAATGACCATATCATATAGGTGACAACGTCATAACTTTAGCTAATTTGTATTAATTTTTACAGGGAAATAAACTCACAACAAGATCATTATTTACAAGTCAATGGTGAGCTAATTACAGAAAATAGCTTACAGTGTAACGAAATAAAAGCAGGGCATTCTACCTGAGAATGTTAGAACTTGGACACAATATAGTTGGCCTAACGTTATATCCTAATTTGACTTTGGTGCAGGTCATGTTGTTCTTCACATTACCGTCTCTGGTAAACACACACTATATCAAATAAAATCAACGTTTATTTGTCACATGCACAGGATACAAAGGTGTAAATGGTACCTTGCATAGTGGAGTCTTTTGTTTAGACATGTAGCTAGCTAGCTAGCTAAACAATTAACCCTGCATGAATCTGCAGGTAGCTAAAGCTAACCAACTAGGTTCAATGTTAGCAATGCAAATTACTCTGAGATACGAATAATATTAAAACACAGATCATACACATAACGTTAGCTAGCGAGCCAGCCAGCTAATGTTAGCTAGCTAGCTAATAGTACGCTTTAACTTGCAATGAAAACGAATATCTGAAAATGTAGCTAGCTAGACTCTCTTACCCGTATACATGGATGAACGCTTCTCCCTCTCTGTTGCCCTTAGTTTGAAGATGTAATCCGGAGCCTTCACAGCCTTCTGTGTGTTCTCTTTTCGACTCCCTCCGCATATTTGCAATCAAACGCCAGAATTTTCTCCATCTCCTTAGCTATCATACTCTGCTTCCACCAGACATTCTACTCATTTCAAAATTCGGTCCTCCAGAAAGTGGAGCACATTAGCATTTGGACACACCTACTCATTCAAGAGTTTTTCTTTATTTTTACATTGTGGTCCTCTGTAGCTCAATTGGTAGAGCATGGCACTTGTAATGCCAGGGTAGTGGGTTCGATCCCCGGGACCACCCATACGTAAAAATGTATGCACACATGACTGTAAGTCGCTTTGGATAAAAGCGTCTGCTAAATGGCATATTATTTTACTATTTTCTACATTGTAGAATAATAGTGGCTTCCAGTTGAAGCTCGCATCTGTTACAAGACCATGGTGCTTGCCTATGGAGCTGTACCTCCGTACCTTCAGGCTCTGATCAGTCCCTACACCCAAACGAGGGCATTGCGTTCATCCACCTCTGGCCTGCTGGCTCCCCTTCCTCTGCGGAAGCATAGTTCCCGCTCAGCCCAGTCAAAACTGTTCGCTGCTCTGGCACCCCAATGGTGGAACAAGCTCCCTCACGACGCCAGGGACAGCGGAGTCACTCACCACCTTCCGGAGACATTTGAAACCCCACCTCTTTAAGGAATACCTGGGATAGGATAAATTAATCCTTCTACCCCCCCCCCCCCCCCCCCCTTACCCCAACCCACCCACCCCCCCTAAAAAAAATAAATAAAAAAATAAAAAATTATAATAAATAAAAAAACAAACATTGTAAAGTGGTTGTACTACTGGTTGTAAGGTGAATGCACCAATTTGTAAGTCGCTCTGGATAAGAGTGTCTGCTAAATGACGTAAATGTAAAATGTAAATGTAGTGAAGACATCAAAACTATGAAATAAACACATATGGAATCATGTAGTAACCCAAAAAGTGTTAAACAAATCAAAATATATTTTATATTTGAGATTCTTCAAATAGCCACCCCTTTGCCTTGATGACAGCTTTGCACACTCTTGGCATTTTCTCAACCAGTTTCACCTGGAATGCTTTTCCAACAGTCTTGAAGGAGTTTCCACATATGCTGAGCTCTTGTTGGCTGCTTTTCCTTCACTCTGCCGTCCGAATCATCCCAAACCATCTCAATTGGGTTGTTGTCGGGGGATTGTGGAGGCCAGGTCATCTGATGCAGCACTCCATCACTCTCTTTCTTTGTCAAATAGCCCTTACACAGCCTGGAGGTGTGTTGGGTCATTGTCCTGTTGAAAAACAAATGATAGTCTTCTTCTTATTGGTGTCCTTTAGTAGTGGTTTCTTTGCAGCAATTTGATCATGAAGGCCTGATTCACACAGTCCCCTCTGAACAGTTGATGTTGAGATGTGTCTGTGACTTGAACTCTGTGAAGCATTTATTTGGGCTGCAATTTCTGAGGCTGGTAACTCTAATTAACTTATCCTCTGCAGCAGAGGTAACTCTGGGTCTTCTATTCCTGTGGCGGTCCTCATGAGAGCCAGTTTCATCATAGCGCTTGATGGTTTTTGCGACTGCACTTGAAACTTTAAAAGTTCTTGACATTTTCCGTATTGATTGACCTTCATGTCTTAAAGTAATGATGGACTGTCGTTTCTCTTTGCTTATTTGAGCTGTTCTTGCCATAATATGGACTTGGTCTTTTACCAAATAGGGCTATCTTCTGTATACCAGCCCTACCTTGTCACAACACAACTGATTGGCTCAAACGCATTACGACGGAAAGAAATTCCACAAATGAACTTTTATGAAGGCACACCTGTTAATTGAAATGCATTCCAGGTGACTACCTCATGAAGCTGGTTGAAAGAATGCCAAGAGTGTGCAAAGCTGTCATCAAGGCAAAGGGTGGCTATTTGAAGAATCTCAAATATTAAAATACATTATGATTTGTTTAACACTTTTTTGGCTACTACATGATTCCATATGTGTTATTTCATAGTTTTGATGTCTTCACTATTATTCTACAATGTAAAAAAATAGTAAAAATAAAGAAAAACCCTTGAATGAGTAGGTGTGTCCAAACTTTAGACTGGTATTGTATGTGTATAGACGGTACAGACAGTACAGTGCATTCGGAAAGTATTCAGACCCCTTGACTTTTTCCACATTGTTACTTTACTGCCTTATCAATCTAAAAAAAACAGCATCATGCTGTGGGTATGTTTTTCAGTGGCAGGGACTGGGAGACTAGTCAGGATCGAGGAAAAGATGAATGGAGCAAAGTACAGCGAGATCCTTGATGAAAACCTACTCCAGAGCGCTCAGGACCTAAGACTGGGGCGAAGGTTCACCTTCCAACAGGACAGCGACTCTAAGCACACAGCCAAGACAACACAGGAGTGGCTTCGGGACAAGTCTCTGAATGTCCTTGAGTGGCCCAGCCAGAGCCCGGACTTGAACCAGATCGAACATCTCTGGAGAGACCTGAAAATAGCTGTGCAGCAATGCTTCCCCATCCAACCTGACAGAGCTTGAGAGGCTCTGCAGAGAAGAATGGGAGAAACTCCCCAAATACAGGTGTACCAAGCTTGTAGCGTCATACCCAAGAAGACTCGAGGCTGTAATCGCTGCCAAAGGCGCTTCAACAAAGTACTGAGTAAAGGGTCTGAATACTTATGTAAATGTGATATTTCAGTTTTTTTTTTTTTATATAAATATGCAAACATTTATAAAAAACTGTTTTGCTTTGTCATTATGGGGTGTTGTGTGTAGATTGAAGAGGGGGGAAAAAAACATTTTAATCCATTTTAGAATAAGGCTGTAACGTAACAAAATGTGGAAAAAGTCGAGGGGTCTGAATACTTTCCGAATGCACTGAAATGTCCAGCGGTAGTTATATAGGATGGAGTCATGATGAGAATACAGTGTGTAAACATTATTAAAGTGACCAGTGTTCATTGACTCTGTGTTCATAGGGCAGCAGTCTCTAAGGTAGAGTACAATGTGGTAGTCGACTAGAACAATGACTTAAGGTTCAGGGCAGGGTACTGGGTATTTCTTCCACTGCCACTTGTAGGGCCAAAACCAGAAAAGCTACCGACAGCAAAACAACTTTAAAACGTGCAGGCTGACCGTCATCAGTGTGCTTGTAAAAAAATAAAAAAATATATATATATATATATATATACTTTTTTTTTTTTTTTTTTGCTACTACTAATACTTGTCACACTACAACCATATTTGCATAAATCCCAATGTGTTCCAATGGCCATAGACTTGAATGGGAACTAGTCTTCCACCGTTTAAGCTATAAAACTTTAAAACGTGCAGACCAGTCTGGAATAGGTTGAGTGGATACGGCGTTTTGATACCATACTTTCTGAACTATAACTGTTTTAAATGTTAATAAAAGCTCCATAGGCTTGAATGGGAAGTATTTGGATTATCCACTGCTCTTGAACTGTTAAAGCTAGCAACACCTGGAAGCAAAAAAACAAAATATAGAGAGTCGCACACTATGTATAAACTCCCAGTCATCTATAATATTATAAACTCCCAGTCATCTATAATATTATAAACTCCCAGTCATCTATAATATTATAAACTCCCAGTCATCTATAATATTATAAACTCCCAGTCATCTATAATAATATTATAAACTCCCAGTCATCTATAATAATATTATAAACTCCCAGTCATCTATAATATTATAAACTCCCAGTCATCTATAATATTATAAACTCCCAGTCATCTATAATATTATAAACTCCCAGTCATCTATAATATTATAAACTCCCAGTCATCTATAATATTATAAACTCCCAGTCATCTATAATAATATTATAAAACTCCCAGTCATCTATAATAATATATTATAAACTCCCAATCTATTGGGTAAACCACCACCATTTAGGCATCACTGTGCCTTCTTCAGGGTGATGTCATGAACGCTTTAACCTGGTTATGTAGACAAACAGTGCAATTAGTGCAACCAATGACAATAGAGAGGGGTGTGTCGTAATTGCTAGGTTAATCAGAATTAATTAAGCAAAAACTGTTAAAAGACAGCTTATTGAATATATTATGCTATTGTTATCATTAGTATTAGCATCAACATACATTGTTTCATTTAATTTCACATATATATTTAAATATTTCCAATTTCATTAAATGTTTTTGTTACATGTAATCTTTTGGTTCAGCCATATTGCATAATAAGCATCATCAACAGGGGGAACATATTGGGTGTACGCTGATATGCTGTAGAAAGAATACATTCATTTTCAAGACCTGTTCACAAAAAATATAATTAGTCATAAGAAGGGCCTGAGATCAAAGTCAATATGCAGACCACTAGGGGTCAGTGTTCAGACCACTAGGGGTCAGTGTTCAGACCCACTAGGGGTCAGTGTTTTTAGACAGGAGATCCAGTAGGCCTCCCTCTGTAGTAGTAGGATCTCCATGATACCTCCTCTCATTGGTAGAGCAACATGCTCAATGCCTGTGTGTTTGAGGGAGCAGATGGGATGGTTAGCTGCTACTGGATAGTCAAGCGTTCTTACACCTGACTGAGCTGCGGTGTTCAGCTGTGCCTTGTTTTAATTGTCTTTTTCGTTTGTCCTACGTAGGCTTTCCCACATGCACAGGTGATGAGATAATTTACATTTCAGTCATTTAGCAGACGCTCTTATCCAGAGCGACTTACATGAGCAATTAGGGTTAAGTGCCTTGCTCAAGGGCACATCGACAGATTTTTCACCTAGTCGGCTCGGGGATTAGAACCAGCGACCTTTCGGTTACTGGCACAACGCTCTTAACCACTAAGCTACCTGCCGCCCCACAGCTAGATTACTCCCTTTGTCTTGCATGAGATGATGCCCCTAACAGGGATTTTTTCGACCTGTATGAAGGATGTTGTTGTAGTGCTATTGCACTGTGCGCATGAGCCACATTTGTAGTTCCCATTTGGAATGGGTGTCAGGAGGGTCTGACTGGGCTCAGGGGGCAGGTCAGATCTCCCCAATATTGCGCTTATAGACCACCGGTGGGGGTTCCTTGAAGAGGTGTGCAATTTTTATGTCTGATTGCAGAATATGCTTTTTCAGGATTGCTTTCATTTTCTCCGAACACTTGGTGTACTTAGTGCAAAACACTGTTGCGTTGTTTTTCTTCTTTGGTTTAGTTTTTTTTTAGCAATTCCTCTCTTGGTTTTTGAGATATTTTCATCATTGCAGCATTGAGAGTTTCGTCCTTGTAGTCATTTTCTTAGTATTGCTGTCAAAATGGAGCAACACCAAAACACTTTTAAATCAAATCAAAATCAAATACAATTTTATTGGTCGCATATTTAGCTGATGTTATTGTGGGTGTAGTGAAATGCTTATGTTCCTAGCCCCCAACAATGCAGTAATATCTAACAATACAAAACAATACACTCAAATCTAAAAAGTTAAATAATGGAATTAAGAAATACATAAATATTAGGACGAGCAATGTCGGAGTCCGGATAATAAATATATACAGTGGGGAGAACAAGTATTTGATACACTGCCGATTTTGCAGGTTTTCCTACTTACAAAGCATGTAGAGGTCTGTAATTTTTATCATAGGTACACTTCAACTGTGAGAGACGGAATCTAAAACAAAAATCCAGAAAATCACATTGTATGATTTTTAAGTAATTCATTTGCATTTTATTGCATGACGTAAGTATTTGATCACCTACCAACCAGTAAGAATTCCGGCTCTCACAGACCTGTTAGTTTTTCTTTAAGAAGCCCTCCAGTTCTCCACTCATTACCTGTATTAACTGCACCTGTTTGTACTCGTTACCTGTATAAAAGACACCTGTCCACACACTCAATCAAACAGACTCCAACCTCTCCACAATGGCCAAGACCAGAGAGCTGTGTAAGGACATCAGGGATAAAATTGTAGACCTGCACAAGGCTGGGATGGGCTACAGGACAATAGGCAAGCAGCTTGGTGAGAAGGCAACAACTGTTGGCGCAATTATTAGAAAATGGAAGAAGTTCAAGATGACGGTCAATCACCCTCGGTCTGGGGCTCCATGCAAGATCTCACCTCGTGGGGCATCAATGATCATGAGGAAGGTGAGGGATCAGCCCAGAACTACACGGCAGGACCTGGTCAATGACCTGAAGAGAGCTGGGACCACAGTCTCAAAGAAAAACCATTAGTAACACACTACGCCGTCATGGATTAAAATCCTGCAGCGCACGCAAGGTCCCCCTGCTCAAGCCAGCGCATGTCCAGGCCCGTCTGAAGTTTGCCAATGACCATCTGGTTGATCCAGAGGAGGAATAGGAGAAGGTCATGTGGTCTGATGAGACAAAAAATAGAGCGCTTTTTTTGGTCTAAACTCCACTCGCCGTGTTTGGAGGAAGAAGAAGGATGAGTACAACCCCAAGAACACCATCCCAACCGTGAAGCATGGAGGTGGAAACATCATTCTTTGGGGATGCTTTTCTGCAAAGGGGACAGGACGACTGCACCGTATTGAGGGGAGGATGGGATGGGCCATGTATCGCGAGATCTTGGCCAACAACCTCCTTCCCTCAGTAAGAGCATTGAAGATGCCTATGTAAGAATACAGAAAACAAAGGTTTCTGTACCAAATATTAAGTTCTGCTTTTCTGATGTATCAAATACTTATGTCATGCAATAAAATGCTAATGAATTCCTTAAAAATCATACAATGTGATTTTCTGGAAATTACAGACCTCTACATGCTTTGTAAGTAGGAAAACCTGCAAAATCGGCAGTGTATCGAATACTTGTTCTCCCCACTGTATGTACACTGAACAAAAATATAAACGCAACATGCATACATTATTATTATTTTTTAATAACCCCCCGTGCTCTACAAACTTAGCTAACAATTTCTACAATTTTACTGAGTTACAGTTCATAAAATGAAGTCAGTCAATTGAAATAAATTAATTAGGCCCTAATTTATGGATTTCACATGACTGGGAATATAGATATGAATATGTTGGTCACAGAAAAAAGTAGGGGTGTGGATCAGAAAACCAGTCATTATCTGGTGTGACCACTTGTGCAAACCCACAATTTCATCAGCTGTCAGAAACATATTTTTATTATTATTATTATTTAAAAAAAATTGTGGAAGTGTGGTAGTGGGGGGTGGGGTAAGGGGGGGTAGAATGATTACTTTTATACTATCCCAGGTATTCCTTAAAGAGGTAGGGTGAGGGAGCTTGTTCCACCATTGGGGTGCCAGAGTAGTGAACAGTTTTGACTGGGCTGAGCGGGAACTGTGCTTCCGCAGAGGTAGGGGGACCAGCAGGCCAGAGGTGGAAGAACGCAATGCCCTCGTTTGGGTGTAGGGACTGATCAGAGCCTGAAGGTAAGGAGGTGCCGTTCCCCTCACAGCGCCGTAGGCAAGCACCATGGTCTTGTAGCAGATGCGAGCTTCAACTGGAAGCCAGTGGAGTGTGCGGAGGAGCGGGGTGACGTGAGAGAACTTGGGAAGGTTGAACAACGGAGTTGTCAACCGTGATGGCGAGATCATGGAGCGGGCAGTCCTTCCCCGGGAGGAAGAGCAGCTCCGTCTTGCCGAGGTTCAGCTTGAGGTGGTGATCCGACATCCACACTGATATGTCTGCCAGACATGCAGAGATGCGATTCGCCACCTGGTTATCAGAAGGGGGAAAGGAGAAGATTAATTGTGTGTCGTCTGCGTAGCAATGATAGGAGAGACCATGTGAGGATATGACAGAGCCAAGTGACTTGGTGTATAGAGAGAATAGGAGAGGACCTAGAACTGAGCCCTGGGGGACACCAGTGGTGAGAGCACGTGGTGCGGAGACAGATTCTCGCCACGCCACTTGGTAGGAGTGACCTGTCAGGTAGGACGCAATCCAAGAGTGAGCCGCACCAGAGAAGCCCAACTCGGAGAGGGTGGAGAGGAGGATCTGATGGTTCACAGTATCAAAGGCAGCAGATAGGTCTAGAAGGATGAGAGCAGAGGAGAGAGAGTTAGCTTTAGCAGTGCGGAGAGCCTCCGTGACACAGAGAAGAGCAGTCTCAGTTGAATGACCAGTCTTGAAACCTGACTGGTTTGGATCAAGAAGGTCAATCTGAGAGAGATAGCAGGAGAGTTGGCTATAGATAGCACGCTCAAGAGTTTTGGAGAGAAAAGAAAGACGGGATACTGGTCTGTAGTTGTTGACATCGGAGGGATCGAGTGTAGGTTTTTTGAGGAGGGGTGCAACTCTCGCTTTCTTGAAGATGGAAGGGACATAGCCAGCGGACAAGGATGAGTTGATGAGCGAGGTGAGGTAAGGGAGAAGGTCTCCGGAAATGGTCTGGAGAAGAGAGGAGGGGATAGGGTCAAGCGGGCAGGTTGTTGGGCGGCCGGCCATCACAAGTCGCAAGATTTCATCTGGAGAGAGAGGAAGAAAGAAGTCAAAGCATAGGGTAGGGCAGTGTGAGCAGGACCAGCAGTGTCATTTGACTTAATAAATGAGGATCGGATGTCGTCAACCTTCTTTTCAAAATGGTTGACGAAGTCATCCACAGAGAGGGAGGAGGGAGGGGGAGGAAGAGGAGGATTCAGCAGGGAAGAGAAGGTGGCAAAGAGCTTCCTAGGGTTAGAGGCAGAGGCTTGAAATTTAGAGTGGTAGAAAGTGGCTTTAGCAGCAGAAACGGAGGAAGAGAATGTAGAGAGGAGGGAGTGAAAAGATGACAGGTCCGCAGGGAGTCTAGTTTTCCTCCATTTCCGCTCGGCTGCCCGGAGCCCTGTTCTGTGAGCTCGCAATGAATCGTCAAGCCACGGAGCAGGAGGGGAGGACCGAGCCGGCCGGGAGGATAGGGGACATAGAGAGTCAAAAGATTCAGAGAGGGAGGAGAGGAGGGTTGAGGAGGCAGAATCAGGAGATTGGAGGGAGAAGGATTTAGCAGAGGGAAGAGATAATAGGATGGAAGAGGAGAGAGTAGCGGGAGAGAGAGAGCGAAGGTTGCGACGGAACATTACCATCTAAGTAGGAGCAGAGTGAGTAGTGTTGGAGGAGAGCGAGAGTGAAAAGGATATGAAGTAGTGGTCGGAGACTTGGAGTGGAGTTGCAGTGAGATTAGTAGAAGAACAGCATCTAGTAAAGATGAGGTCAAGCGTATTGCCTGCCTTGTGAGTAGGGGGGGACGGTGTGAGGGTGAGGTTAAAAGAGGAAAGGAGTGGAAAGAAGGAGGCAGAGAGAAATGAGTCAAAGACAGACGTAGGAAGGTTAAAGTCACCCAGAACTGTGAGGGGTGAGCCATCCTCAGGAAAGGAACTTATCAAGGCGTCAAACTCATTGATGAACTCTCCAAGGAAACCTGGAGGGCGATAAATGACAAGGATGTTAAGCTTGAATGGGCTAGTGACTGTGACAGCATGGAATTCAAATGAGGAGATAGACAGATGGGTCAGGGGGAAAAGAGAGAATATCCACTTGGGAGAGATGAGGATTTCTGTGCCACCGCTAATAGATAATAATAATATTATTAATGATAATAGTAGGAGTAGCAGTGTTTAGTCCATGATTGCCTGCCATATACGTCTCGTGTCTGAGCAATTTTGTCTCTGTACTGATGTTTTGCCTGTTTGATTGCCTTACGGAGGGAATAACTACACTGTTTGTATTCGTCCATATTCCCAGTCACCTTGCCATGATTAAATGCGGTGGTTTGCGCTTTCAGTTTTGCGTGAATGCCATCTATCCACGGTTTCTGGTTTGGGTAGATTTTAATAGTCACAGTTGGAACAACTTCCTGATGAACTCAGTCACCGTATCCGTGTATTCGTCGATGTTATTCTCAGAGGCTAACTGGAACATATCCCAGTCCGCGTGATCAAAACAATCTTGAAGCATGGATTCCGATTGGTCAGACCAGCGTTGAATAGTCCTTAGCATGGTTACTTCCTGTTTGAGTTTCTGCCTATAGGAAGATAGGAGCAAAATGGAGTCATGATCAGATTTGCCGAAGGGAGGGCGGGGGAGGGCCTTGTAAGCATCCCGGAAGTTCGAATAGCAATGTCGTGTTATCGGCTTGAGGGGGAATATACACAATCACACAATGAGTAGTTAATCATGAAACATACACCCCCGCCTTTCTTTTTCCCGGAGAGTTATTTTTCCTGTCTGCACGATGTATTGAGAACCCAGCTGGCTGTATGGACGGGGACAGTATATCCCGAGAGATCCACGTTTTCGTGAAACAGAGTATGTTGCAATCCCTGATGTCTCTCTGGAAGGAGATCCTTGCACTGAGCTCGTCTACTTTATTATCCAGAGACTGAACATTAGTCAGTTATATACTCGGGAAGCGGTGGATGATGTGCGAGCCTCCTGTGTCGGACTAGAAGTCCACTCCGGATACCTCTTCTCCGCCGGCGGTGTTTTGGATCAGCCTCTGGAATCAGCTCAATTGCCCTGGGGGGTACGAACAAAGGATCCAATTCGGGAAAGTCGTATTTCTGGTCGTAATGCTGGTGAGTTACCGCCGCTCTGATATCAAAAAGTTATTTCCGTCTGTATGTAATAACACCCAAAGATTTCTGAGCTAAAAATGTAATGATAATAATGTAAGAAATAACACGCAAAAAAAAAAAAAAAAATATGCTAGGAGCAGATCTGCCCTATCTGTTGCTTAGGAGCTAGAAGCAGATCTGCCCTATCTGTTGCTTAGGAGCTAGGAGCAGATCTGCCCTATCTGATGCTTAGGAGCAGATCTGCCCTATCTGTTGCTTAGGAGCAGATCTGCCATATCCGTCTTAGGAGCTAGATGTATCTGCCTATCTGTTGCTTAGGAGCAGATCTGCCCTATCTGTTGCTTAGAAGCAGATCTGCCCTATCTGTTGCTTAGGAGAAGATCTGCCCTATCTGTTGCTTAGGAGCAGATCTGCCCTATCTGTTGCTTAGGACTGCCATATCTGTTGCAAGCAGATCTGCCCTATCTGTTGCTTAGGAGCAGATCTGCCCTATCTGTTGCTTAGGAGCAGATCTTCCCTATCTGTTGCTTAGGAGCTAGAAGCAGATCTGCCCTATCTGTTGCTTAGGAGCAGATCTGCCCTATCTGTTGCTTAGGAGCAGATCTGCCCTATCTGTCGTCGCCATCTGAAGGTTGCTATCATTCCTACTTCATAAACTATGAAGCTTGTTGGATCCACATGACATTTGTAGTGCATTCAAGGTTTTAAAAGGTTTCTAAAGTTTGTAAATTTTACTGACAAATGTCAGACTTGATTTGCCCTAACTAAAAACGTTTCAACCCCCTACAAAAATGTCCATTCATTATAATCCACATAATAATAACATTGCTGCACTATTATTGTCCTGATCCTGTTGTGAGAAAACTGGGTCAAATTAAGATACGGCATCTGTAAATATGCTAGCTAGGTAGCTAGTTAGCTATGCAGTCGAACCAATCTAGTTTTTACTTGATTTGAGTTTGTTCTGCTGCTGACATCTGCCTCTTACTAACAAGCAGTCGAATTGTTAAATGATTTGTCCCTAACAGTGAGAGAAACACATCACAGATCCAACTCAAAAGTAGCCTCCTACCAGTATTCAAGTCTCCCCGCCTGGTGCCTGCAGCCAATGGCCACTGCATGCAAATCAGACGAGTGTGCTGTTGCTGTTGGGGCGGGAGGGTTAATTTTCTAAGATTCAAAAGCTTATTAAAATTAGCTAGTTTGATGTGCAATTCATTACATTTAAAATTGCAATACACGTTTTGAAAAGAGTCTCAAAATACAATTATAACGTTTTCTTTTTTAGATGGGCAAAATGCAAGGTGCTCGGGCACTAGTTGAGCCCTATCTGTGAACGGGTCTGGTCTACTGCCTTGTCTCTGGACAAATAAACCAGTTGACCTAGCTGTCGATCAATACAGACCTGCTTTAAGATTTGTATAAAATAGTCCCAAATGGAATTCCCTATATAGTGCACTACTTTTGACCATGGCCTATAGGGAACAGGGTGTCATTTGGGATATAGCCTGTGTTTTTCTTGGAGACATGCTGCTGCCATCCCTCACCCTCCTGTCTCCACCAACCCAACATGTCCTCTCCTGCTCCGTCACCCTCCTGTCTCCACCAACCCAACATGTCCCTGCTCCCTCACCCTCCTGTCTCCACCAACCCAACATGTCCTCTCCCTCACCCTCCTGTCTCCACCAACCCAACATGTCCTCCTCCTGCTTCCCTCACCCTCCTGTCTCCACCAACCCAACATGTCCTCTCCCTCACCCTCCTGTCTCCACCAACCCAACATGTCCTCTCCTGCTCCATCTCCCTCCTGTCTCCACCAACCCAACATGTCCTCTCCTCACTCCATCTCCTCCGTCTCCCTCCAACTCAACTCCTCCGTCTCCCTCCTGTCTCCACCCCAACATGTCCTCTCCTCTCCCTCACCCTCCTGTCTCCACCAACCCAACATGTCCTCTCCCTCACCCTCCTGTCTCCACAACCCAACATGTCCTCTTCTGCTCCCTCACCCTCCTGTCTCCACCAACCCAACATGTCCTCTCCTGCTCCCTCACCCTCCTGTCTCCACCAACCCAACATGTCCTCTCCTGCTCCCTCCAAGGTCAAGATAAACAACTATTCCTGCTCTTTGACTAATGCAGACATTTAAAGACCTTACACTAACAGTCAGTCTGTGATCTGAGCATCGTCTGAAAGGTCATCAGGACGATAAGGATCAAAGAGTAAGGATTTTACAGGAAGCTTAATCACTCCCAGACACAGGGATGCATTCGTGAGGTTGGGGGTTGGAGATCGTGCTGCTGGGAGGAAAACACTTTGACGTGCTGCCTGCCTTGTCAGCCTGCCTGTAGGCAGTGCAGGCCTCTCTCTAGTCTCTCATGCAAAATAGGTTTTCTCTCAATGAGAATGACCTGTATAAATAAAAATAAAAATAAACACTCTTCAGATAGGCGTTGAAATCAGAGAAGCTGAGTCCATGAGGTTGGTCAAGCGGTTAAGGCTGCCACCCTCAGTTTACATGCTCCCACTGTGTGGGATTGAGTCCCGGCCCCAGCAGTCTTCACACCGTCTCCCTGTTCATTTTCTGTCCGTCAATAAAACTGGAAAAAATACTTACAAAAATATATGTAAACAATCCGAGCAGCTCAATACATACATGTTGTTGGCTGATAAATACATGTACTATAAGTCATAGCTCCTGAGTGGTGCAGTGGTATAAGGCACTGCATAGCAGTGCTAACTGTGCCACTAGAGATCGTGGCTGCTGGGATCCAGGCTCTGTCGCGTGCGGCCTGCCTTGAGCCTGCCTGTAGACTGCATGGCCTCTCTCGTCTCTCATGCAATTGGTTTTCTCTCAAGGAGAATGGGTATAAATAAAAATAAAGGGATAAACACTCTTCAGATAGGCGTTGATAGAAGCTGAGTCCATGAGGTTGGTCAAGCGGTTTGCCACCCTCAGTTTACGCCAGGGTTGTGGGATTTCGAGTCTTCCCACTGTTCATTTTCTGGCCTGTATAAAACTGGAAAAAATGTACTTACACTATACTGTAAGTCGCTCTCAATACAAGAGCGTCTGCTAAATAATGTACTGTAAATGTCATTTTGGAACATCAGAATATGTTATGATGCTATGGGAGTGCATTATCATGATGTCTGACTTCACGTACTTCATTTAGACTTTAAACTTCAGATAGAAAGAAGACATGAAATGCTGCAGGTACATTGAGACTTTCTAATGTCTTTGCCGTGGGGATCATAAACACAGTGTGGAATATAGAAGATGCTGACATACTGGTTTAGACACACATCCTCAAGGTGGTGAATTTTCCCTGAGAAATTAGATTTGCAAAGGCTTCTCGCTTTATAGATTCCTTAGGCTTCTTGCTTTATAGAACTGTTGTAACGTCTCTTGCCTTGGTAGGCTCGTTTCGATCTCCCTCAAGTGGGTTAACCCTATTGGAACAGAGATTGGGCTGGGAGACCCAGGTTCAAGACCTGCATGGGGAATGGTGCTGTCGCTGTTTGCTGTCATACTGTATCATGATTATGGAACTACATTATGATTCTATAGAACTGTATAATGATTCTGGAACTACATTATGATTCTATAGAACTGTATCATGATTCTGGAACTACATTATGATTATATAGAAGTGTATCATGATTCTGGATCTACATTATGATTCTATAGAACTGTATCATTGATTCTGGAACTACATTATGATTCTATAGAACTGTATAATGATTCTGGAACTACATTATGATTCTATAGAACTTTATCATGATTCTGGAACTACATTATGATTCTATAGAACTGTTTTATGATTCTGGAACTACATTATGATTCTATAGAACTGTATTATGATTCTGGAAGTCACTCTCATTTAAAGCAGCATGGCACCAATGACATCAACCCCATCACTATGACCTCAGACTCCAGGAATATCTAGCTCCATGGGGTCAATACTACTGCTGCTCCTCACTCCGACTCTCTAATCAGCTCCTGAATGGGCCAAATGACGTTGTTTGTCTCTTATATTCTATCTGTCCTCTAGAGTCTAGGCAGACATGTATCTGCAACATAATCAGTTGCAGAGTAATACGATGAATCACTTGCCCGAGCTTAAGTAGCCTGGTCCCAGATCAGTTTGTGCCAAATATCAACGGCCGTAGGCGTATAGCAGCACAAACAGATTTGGGACCAAGATGGACATTAAAATTCAATATAGACCACTTTTCAGCTTAATAGTCCTCATCTCCAGCACCATACCACTGTTAATATCCAGCACCATACCAGTGTTAATATCCAGCACCATACCAGTGTTAATCTCCAGCACCATACCAGTGTTCATCTCCAGCACCATACCAGTGTTCATCTCCAGCACCATACAGTGTTAATCTCCAGCACCATACAAAGCGTTCATCTCTCTTATATACCATCTGTTCATCTCCAGCACCATACCAGTGTTCATCTCCAGCACCATACCAGCGTTCATCTCCAGAGTAATACCAGTGTTAATCTCCAGCACCATACCAGTGTTAATCTCCAGCACCATACCAGTGTTAATATCCAGCACCATACCAGTGTTAATCTCCAGCACCATACCAGCGTTCATCTCCAGCACCATACCAGTGTTCATCTCCAGCACCATACCAGTGTTCATCTCCAGCACCATACCAGTGTTAATCTCCAGCACCATACCAGCGTTCATCTCCAGCACCATACCAGTGTTCATCTCCAGCACCATACCAGTGTTCATCTCCAGCACCATACCAGTGTTCATCTCCAGCACCATACCAGTCCTCATCTCCAGCACCATACCAGTCCTCATGTCCAGCACCATACCAGCGTTCATCTCCAGCACCATACCAGTGTTAATCTCCAGCACCATACCAGCGTTCATCTCCAGCACCATACCAGTGTTCATCTCCAGCACCATACCACTGTTCATCTCCAGCACCATACCACTGTTCATCTCCAGCACCATACCAGTGTTCAACTCCAGCACCATACCAGTGTTCATCTCCAGCACCATACCAGCGTTCATCTCCAGCACCATACCAGTGTTCATCTCCAGCACCATACCAGTGTTAATCTCCAGCACCATACCAGTGTTAATCTCCAGCACCATACCAGCGTTCATCTCCAGCACCATACCAGTGTTCATCTCCAGCACCATACCAGTGTTCATCTCCAGCACCATACCAGTGTTCATCTCCAGCACCATACCAGTGTTAATATCCAGCACCATACCAGTGTTCATCTCCAGCACCATACCAGTGTTCATCTCCAGCACCATACCAGTGTCTACATGTGATCTGTGGTTCAAAAGATAAGCAGAAAGGTCCTGAAATAATGCTTCTCTGTGACATCACTGTGTTTTTCAAAACTGGCAGTAAGGGAGGGTATTTTCAAATATCATATTGTTTGAAAATCACTGTTTTTAAGGGGGGTTCTACTAAGCTAACATATGGAATTGTTTTAAGATGGTCATACCAAGGATCATTTAGCTATTTGATTTTGAATTTTAGGACCGCTTTAGCTATCCTATTTGCCATATCTTCAATCGAAGCCTACAAGAAAATGTGTGCCCTCAGGCCTGGAGGAAAGCAAAAGTAATTCCGCTACCCAAGAATAGTAAAGCTCAAATAGCTGACCAACCAGCCTGTTACCAACCCTTAGTAAACTTTTGGAAATAAATGTGTTTGACCAGGTACAATGCTATTTTACAGTAAAAAAATTGACAACAGACTTTCAGCACGCTTATAGGGAAGGACATTCAACAAG
The DNA here is from genome assembly GCA_036851935.1 of Coregonus suidteri. Classification (NCBI taxonomy): domain Eukaryota; kingdom Metazoa; phylum Chordata; class Actinopteri; order Salmoniformes; family Salmonidae; genus Coregonus; species Coregonus suidteri. The sequence continues at coordinate 51,187,670 of CM072235.1, read as the reverse complement.
CACAGCACTTACACAAATGACTGATGATTGGCTGAGAGAAATTGATGATAAAAAGATTGAGGGGCTGTTTTGTTAGACTTCAGTGAGGCTTTTGACATTATCGATCATAGTCTGTTGCTGGAAAAACGTATGTGTTATGGCTTTACACCCCCTGCTATATTGTGGATACAGAGTTACAGTGGGGAAAAAAGTATTTCAGCACCAATTGTGCAAGTTCACCCACTTAAAAAGATGAGGAAGGCCTGTAATTTTTCAAGTTACACGTCAACTAGACAGACAAAATGAGATTTTTTTTTCCAGAAAAATCACATTGTAGGATTTTTAATTCCTCCATGCAGATCTCCTCTAGAGCAGTGATGTTTGGCTGTCGCTGGGCAACACGGACTTTCAACTCCCTCCAAAGATTTTCTGAGATCTGGAGACTGGCTAGCCACTGACCTTGAAATGCTTCTTACGAAGCCACTCCTTCGTTGCCCCGGGCTGTTGTTTGGGATCATTGTCATGCTGAAAGCAGCCACGTTTCATCTTCAATGCCCTTGCTGATGGAAGGAGGTTTTCACTCAAAATCTCATCATACATGGCCCCATTCATACTTTCCTTTACACGGATCAGTCGTCCTGGTCCCTTTGCAGAAAAAACAACCCCAAAGCATGATGTTTCCATGTCACAGTTATGGTGCTTTGGATGCAACTCAGCATTCTTTGTCCTCCCCGACGAGTTGAGTTTTTTACCAAAAAGTTATATTGTGGATTCTGACCATATGACATTTCCCAATCCTGTCTCCAAACACTCTAGAACTTCAGACGGGTGTTTCATTAATGGCTTAAGCAGTCTCTCCAAGGATTTGATCCCTGGCGGCGTAGTGTGAATGATGGTAAGGGCTTTGTTAATGGTCCCAGCTCTCTGCAGGTCATTCACTAGGTCCCCCCGTGTGGTTCTGGGATTTTTGCTCACCGTTCTTGTGATCATTTTGACCCCACGGGGTGAGATCTTGCGTGGAGCCCCAGATCGAGGGAGATTATCAGTGGTCTTGTATGTCTTCCATTTCCTAATAATTGACAGTTGATTTTCTTCAAACCAACTGCTTACCTATTGCAGATTCAGTCTTGCCTGGTGCAGTCCAGTTTCTTGTCCTTTAGCTCTTTGGTCTTGGCGGAGTTGAGTGTGACTGTTTGAGGTTGTGGACACTTTTATACTGATAACAAGTTCAAACATGCATTAATAGGTAACGAGTTCAGAGGAGCCTCTAAAGAATGGTCTGTGAGAGCCAGAAATCTTGCTTGTTTGTAGGTGACCAAATACTTTTCCACCAAATGCAAATTTCAAAGCTATATAGGAATAAATTCATTCTTCATCCCCATTCATTCTTTCCTTTACACGGGTCGTCCTGGTCCCTTTGCAGAGAAAAAACAGCCCCCAAAGCATGATGTTTCACCCCCATGCTTCACAGTAGGTATTTGCCCAGCGACAGCCCCAAAACATCACTGCTCTAGAGGAGATCTGCATGGAGGAATTAAAAATCCTACAATGTGACTGGAAAAAAAATCTCAATTTGTTGTCAAGTTGACGTGTACCTATGATGAAAATTACAGGCCTCTCTCAATTGAGCACAAGTGGCTGACTAAATAGGACCTGACTACAGAGGGTGTTCTTTAATGGAGTATCTCCAACATAATCCTGTAGAATTGAATTAAGGGCACTAGGGCCCCTTACTTTTTTCAATCTTTGGACATCAAAAGCCAGTTTGTCTATGTATTGACTACTTAACAAAGAGATGCAGTTAGTTTCAGAATGGGTGGCAAGAAATAAGTTAGTCTTAAATATTTCAAAACTAAAGGCATTGTATTTGGGACAAATCATTCACTAAACCCTAACCTCACTAAATCTTGTAATGAATAATGTGGAAATTGATCAAGTTGTGGTGACTAAACTGCTTGGCCTGGATTGTAAACTGTCCAACTTGTTGATGCAACAGTAGCCTGAAGCCTTCTAACAACAACTGTCCTACAGGCCCTAGTTTTGTCGCACCTGGACTACTGTTCAGTCGGTGGTCAGGTGCCACAAAGAGGGACTTAGGAAAATTACAATTGGCTCAGAACAGGGCAGCATGGCTGGCCCTTAAATGTACACGGAGAGCTAACATTAATAATATGCATGTCAATCTCTCATGGCTCAAAGTAGAGGAGAGATTGAATTCATCACTACTTGTTTTGGTAAGAAGTGTTGACATGTTGAATGCACCGAGCTGTCTGTTTAAACTACTAGCACACAGCTCGGACACCCATGCATACCCCACAAGACATGCCACCAGAGGTCTCTTCACAGTCCCCAAGTCCAGAACAGACTATGAGAGGCACACAGTACTACATAGAGCCATGACTACATGGAACTATATTCATTTACATTACATTTTAGTCATTTAGCAGACGTTCTTAACCAGAGCGACTTACAGTTAGTGAGTGCATACATTTTTCATACTCCACATCAGGTAACTGATGCAAGCAGTAGAATCAGATTTTAAAAATAGATAGAAATACACCTTGTCGAACAGCGGAGACTGTGAAGAAATACACACACTGGCACAGACACACGTTTACACACACGATAACATACGCACTCTACACACACGTACACATGGATGTTGTGTTGTAGATATGTGGTAGTAGACTAGTGGCCTGAGGGAACACACTAAATGTGTTGTGAAAAGTGTTATGAAATGTAATGTCATGTCATATTTTTTATTCTATATAACTGCCTTAATGTTGCTGGACCCAAGGATGGCGATCCTTAATAAATACAAATACAAAAACAAATATAAAACAATTATTTGATGAAACATTTAATTTGGCCTTACTGCTGTTAGCCCATAGAAACGCATTGAATAACAGATTTATACATGGAAAAACAGATAGTCAAAAAATAAATCAAAAGTAAGTTTGTTTTAAAGTGTCTGTCCTATAACTGAGATATATAAGAAAGATCAGGAAATTATTTTATTTAATTTTTTTACCCATATTTAACAAAACAATTTTGTCAATAAACTACTTTTTACGTCATACGTCCATATATTTTTCCGGGATTTTTTTCAACTGGTACCGGGGGACCTTCAGACGAGTCTCGTGAGGCCTGTGGGCGTCCTAGAGCAAAACAACCGACATGTTCGTGTTGATGTGCCCTCACTGTCACCTAGTCCTAACTCCTGCAACAACTCACTGTCACCTAGTCCTAACTCCTGCAACAACTCACTGTCAACTAGTCCTAACTCCTGCAACAACTCACTGTCACCTAGTCCTAACTCCTGCAACAACTCACTGTCACCTAGTCCTAACTCCTGCAACAACTCACTGTCACCTAGTCCTAACTCCTGCAACAACTCACTGTCAACTAGTCCTAACTCCTGCAACAACTCACTGTCACCTAGTCCTAACTCCTGCAACAACTCACTGTCAACTAGTCCTAACTCCTGCAACAACTCACTGTCACCTAGTCCTAACTCCTGCAACAACTCACTGTCACCTAGTCCTAACTCCTGCAACAACTCACTGTCACCTAGTCCTAACTCCTGCAACAACTCACTGTCAACTAGTCCTAATTTCATCACAAACACTTGAATATATTGACTCTAAATCTACTTCACTCTCATTGGGGCATCTCACAAGGCCCAGTACTGGGGCACCTCACAATGCCCAGTACTTCCCCACCCCGTGCTAGTTTTCCTGCTGCTTGATGGAGTAAAGGGGGCTGTAGCTGAAGCACGCGGGCCCTCTCGACCAACTGCATGGCAGAAGAAGCGGAGGTGGTTAGCATGACAATGATCCATTGTGTTGTGATTTGTTTCAACAGCTAACACTGCACGGGGTACTGGTCTACTCACTTCCTGTGTCAGTGTGGTGACCACTAGGGGCAGCCTTGAGGGACATTGTGCTTCCTCTGGCAGCCGTCCACTCACTCAAGGGCTTGTACATGAATATCAGTGACAGCTCTGGGTTCGGACAGTGCTTGATGAATATGAATCAGCACAGGTTTTTGGATTCTTTAGCTCCTAGTTCTGCCTCTTCAAACAGTCCTCTGCCACCTCTATGGCCCTGTTCAGTCTAATCCAGTAGTCAAATGGAGTCTCCCCCTCCATCTGCAATGTCGAATAAACGTCAGCTAGGGGCATGTCGGAGTTGATAGTGTCACTAAAGTGATGCTTGAGAATGTAAAAAACAGGCTTAGGGCCCTGGCATAAGTCAACAGGTTTACTGGGGAGGCTTAATCTGACCACATCCCGTGTCAGCCCCATCAGCTTGCCACTGTAGCCCTTTTTCTGCATGTACCCTGACATGATCTCTTTCCACTCATGCACTGAACCATCCCCTCTAAAGCACACTGGTTCCCTGACATCAGTTTTCACCACGACATTTAGACTAGAGATGTCCCCAACCCTGGTCCTGCCAACATTATCAGCTTTCTGAGGTCCCACCCCATTTCCCATTGCCTCTGTTTCCAAACAAGAGACAAACATTTTTTTAACCTATGGACTGACCTATCTGCTTAACAATGCCCGCCGGGAACTCCTTGGACACACCCCCATTCCCAGGAGTAGGTGAAACTGGCTCAAATGCTCTGAGTTGTGGTGGCTCTAAGTCATGTGGTACACACACACCTGCCTGTGGTGTGGAAGCTGCCCCCCTACCCACTGACAGTGAAGAGTTAAACATGAGAACCCCCCTATCTACTGACAGTGAAGAGTTAAACATGAGAACCCCCCTATCTACTGACAGTGAAGAGTTAAACATGAGAACCCTGCCTCTCCCAAAACCACTTGGACCTTGAAAACTCTCCATTTAGAATTTTTGCAAAAACAATCACCATCAATATGTATTAAACCCCACCAAGCCGCACTGCTTCCTGACACACTGCTCGCACCTACTGGAGAGCTCTTCTTCTGGTACCTAGTGAAGAGCTCTTCTTCTGGTGCCTAGTGAAGAGCTCTTCTTCTGGTACCTACTGGAGAGCTCTTCTTCTGGTACCTACTGGAGAGCTCTTCTTCTGGTACCTACTGGAGAGCTCTTCTTCTGGTGCCTAGTGAAGAGCTCTTCTTCTGGTACCTACCGGAGAGCTCTTCTTCTGGTGCCTAGTGAAGAGCTCTTCTTCTGGTACCTACTGGAGGGAGAGTTCTTCTGGCACCTACTGGAGAGCTCTTCTTCTGGTACATAGTGAAGAGCTCTTCTTCTGGTACCTACTTGAGAGCTCTTCTTCTGGTGCCTAGTGAAGAGCTCGACTTTGTTTACTCCCATTCAGCATCGTTCACACCCTCTTAAGCCCCACCCATCTCGTTTCGCTCTTGGAGCGTTCAGAGCGCACATTTGACGCTCTGGCCGATGAGTAGCGTTGATCCGAGTGTTCTGATCTCACAACGGCGGTCAAGCACCCAAGTTAACTGGCTAACATTGGCTAGCTTGCTATTTACTTTCAGACACAAAATTGGGATTATGGTTAATTGTTTACCTCTGGATAACATGAAAACAGCCTAACCAGCTCTGCTGGCAACAATTTAATTACGCTTTTTTGCCGACGTTTACTGACACCGGCCCTATTCAACGGGTGTTGTGCGTTCGTAAATTAATCTGTTATTCTGCGCTCTGGCATAGTCAGACTGAATTTACAAACGCACCCGAAATGGTTACTTGCATAGTGGAGTCTTTTGTAAAGACATGTAGCTAGCTAGCTAGGTAAACAATGAACCTAGCTAGGTAAACAACATGTAAGATCATACATGTCACGTAACGTTAGCTAGCAAGCCAGCCAGCTCACGTTAGCTAGTTAAACAATGAACCAAAGTGCCAACTCATGACGTTACTACCCTGCATGAATCTGCAAGTGCAGTCGCAAAAACCAACAAGCGCTATGATGAAACTTGCTCTCATGAGGACCGCCACAGGAAAGGAAGACCCAGAGTTACCTCTGCTGCAGAGGATAAGTTAATTAGAGTTACCAGCCTCAGAAATTGCAGCCCAAATAAATGCTTCACAGAGTTCAAGTAACAGACACATCTCAACATCAACTGTTCAGAAGAGACTGCGTGAATCAGGCCTTCATTGTCGATTTGCTGCAAAGAAACCACTACTAAAGGACACCAATAAGAAGAAGAGACTTGCTTGGGCCAAGAAACATGAGCAATGGACATTAGACCAGTGGAAATCTGTCCTTTGGTCTGATGAGTCCAAATTTGAGATTTCTGCTTCCAACCGCCGTGTCTTTGTGAGACGCAGAGTAGGTGAACGGATGATCTCCGCATTTGTGGTTCCCACCGTGAAGCATGGAGTAGGAGGTGTGATGGTGTGGGGGTGCTTTGCTGGTGACACTGTCTGTGATTCATTTAGAATTCAAGGCACACTTAACCAGCATGGCTACCACAACATTCTGCAGCGATACGCCATCCCATCTGGTTTGCGCTTAGTGGGACTATCATTTGTTTTTCAACAGGACAATGACCCAACACACCTCCAGGCTGTGTAAGGGCTATTTGACCAAGAAGGAGAGTGATGGAGTGCTGCATCAGATGACCTGGCCTCCACAATCACCCGACCTCAACCCAATCGAGATGGTTTGGGATGAGTCGGACCGCAGAGTGAAGGAAAAGCAGCCAACAAGTGCTCAGCATATGTAGGAACTCCTTCAAGACTGTTGGAAAAGCATTCCAGGTGAAGCTGGTTGAGAGAATGCCAAGAGTGTGCAAAGCTGTCATCAAGGCAAAGGGTGGCTACTTTGAAGAATCTAAAATATAGTTTGATTCGTTGAACACTTTTTTGGTTACTACATTTTGGTCATTTAGCAGACGCTCTTATCCAGAGCGACTTACAATTAGTGAGTGCATACAATTTTTCATACTGCCCCCCCCCGTGGGAAACGAACCCACAACCCTGGCGTTGCAAGCGCCATGCTCTACCAACTGAGCTACAGGAGGGGTACATGATTCCATATGTGGTATTTCATAGTTTTGATATCTTTGCTATTGTTCTACAATGTAGAAAATAGTAAAAATAAAGAATAACCCTGGAATGAGTAGGTGTGTCCAAACGTTTGACTGGTACTGTATATTAAAAACAAAAACTAAGTTTTAAGTGAGAATAAGCATTGGTCTGAAGCCGAAAAATAAAGGAAATTTACATGAGCAACACAATGCCTCTCTTAAGACTAACGAGCCAGCTCCTGGTAAATACACACATTTATGCAGGCTTTTTTGTTCAAGCCCAGTTCTACCGCATCTGATTCATGGTCTCGATGAACAGCTGAGGTCTTGATTAACTGCTGAGTAGTAGAATCAGGCGTGGTAGCTCTGGGCTTGAACAGAAAAGCCTGCGTAACCCTGTGGATCGTCAAGAGCAATTTTGATAACTCATGATACAAACACTGCTGAGAAACAACTGTAAAGTAAAGTCATTAGCAAAGTTCTCTCTAAGCTGCAAGCGGGCGCGCAGTAGCCCCGAGAACGGGACTGTGTTTACGGCTGTGGTCGTGAGTAGGCGCGCAGTAGCCCCGAGAACGGGACTGTGTTTACGGCTGCGGTCGTGAGTAGGCGCGCAGTAGCCCCGAGAACGGGACTGTGTTTACGGCTGTGGTCGTGAGTAGGCGCGCAGTAGCCCCGAGAACGGGACTGTGTTTACGGCTGTGGTCGTGAGTAGGCGCGCAGTAGCCCCGAGAACGGGACTGTGTTTACGGCTGTGGTCGTGAGTAGGCGCGCAGTAGCCCCGAGAACGGGACTGTGTTTACGGCTGTGGTCGTGAGTAGGCGCGCAGTAGCCCCGAGAACGGGACTGTGTTTACGGCTGTGGTCGTGAGTAGGCGCGCAGTAGCCCCGAGAACGGGACTGTGTTTACGGCTGTGGTCGTGAGTAGGCGCGCAGTAGCCCCGAGAACGGGTTTGTGTTTACGGCTGTGGTCGTGAGTAGGCGCGCAGTAGCCCCGAGAACGGGACTGTGTTTACGGCTGTGGTGTGAGTAGGTGCGCAGTAGCCCCGAGAACGGGACTGTGTTTACGGTCGTGAGTAGGCGCGCAGTAGCCCCGAGAACGGGACTGTGTTTACGGCTGTGGTCGTGAGTAGGTGCGCAGTAGCCCCGAGAACGGGACTGTGTTTACGGCTGTGGTCGTGAGTAGGTGCGCAGTAGCCCCGAGAACGGGACTGTGTTTACGGCTGTGGTCGTGAGTAGGCGCGCAGTAGCCCCGAGAACGGGACTGTGTTTACGGCTGTGGTCGTGAGTAGGTGCGCAGTAGCCCCGAGAACGGGACTGTGTGTTTACGGCTGTGGTCGTGAGTAGGTGCGCAGTAGCCCGAGAACGGGACTGTGTTTACGGCTGTGGTCGTGAGTAGGTGCGCAGTAGCCCCGAGAACGGGACTGTGTTTACGTGTGGTCGTGAGCAGGCGCGCAGTAGCCCCGAGAACGGGACTGTGTTTACGGCTGTGGTCGTGAGTAGGTGCACTTGTTTTGAGATCAAAGCGAGAGCTGCATGTAGCCATTTAGTTCATATCCTTTGCTAGTTAGTGAGTTATTAGCCCAGTTATAGATCATTTGTTCATATCCTTTGCTAATTAGTGAGTTATTAGCCCAGTTATAGATCATTTGTTCATATCCTTTGCTAGTTAGTGAGTTATTAGCCCAGTTATAGATCATTTATAGTCAACAATAGGGGAGTGATTGCTTCCTACAAGAGCACAAAACATGTATATATTTTTTGAAAAGCGAGTCAGGTAAAGAGCTTTCTTTTGTCTTAAAGGGGTAGTGTTGTATTTTGATACAGGTTTCAATAAGCTAAGTAGCCAATAGGCAGAGGGTAGCATAATTTGTCTGATTCTCTGTAATAATGGTATGGGAATAATAATGCATTTTATTTTGTAAAGTGGTTTCTTGCATCAAACAACACAACAACATTTTCAGTCTCCTCCTTGTCTGAAGGACAAGTGGATAAACAGGTTAATGTCAAAACCTGCATGTTTTTATCAAAGGTCTCATGGAATGTAGGCCTTGATTGAACACCACACACTGGCTGCTACTGTACGCTGAACGATAGAACAGCTATTTCCATGTTAAAATGTTATGGGATGCATTTTCTCCATAGTTTTTGATGGTAGGCCACTCTGGTAGGCCTACATTATGATCAAATAGCCACAGTAGCCTACTGGGCCACTGTTAAAACTGTAACTTAAAGCGGGTTCAGCCTCAGTGTTCCCAGTAAACACGCAGACGGGAAATTTGCTCAGTGCCTAAAAAAAAATGGAGGGAACATTGGTGATTAGACAAGTACAAAACACTTAAGAAAAATGATTGACATATTTACAAATCTGAAATTGGATAGGTGCTCTAAATCCTTGAATACAAAACTTCAGCTACAAATGTCCTAAGTAATGCTGAACTGCAGGAAAAGAGCACACTTATAAACGTCCTCATTTATAAATGGCAGTAGAAATCTGAAAACAGGTGAGAGAACTCAGATGTGGAACAGAACATACATGTTAAGTATTGATAGCGTCGGTACCATGTGTACTGCAGGCATTTGAAGTGGTATAAGTCAGTTCCACATGGGCCAGCTTGCAGTTCCACATGGGCCAGCTTGCAGTTCCACATGGGCCAGCTTGCAGTTCTCCCTGTTAGGCGCGTGCCCACAATCCGTCACTCTGCCATAAAGCTCTCTGGGTCCCTGGGCAGTACCGTAGGGATGGCATGGACACTGGGTCCCTGGGCAGTACTGTAGGGATGGCATGGACACTGGGTCCCTGGGCAGTACCGTAGGGATGGCATGGACACTGGGTCCCTGGGCAGTACTGTAGGGATGGCATGGACACTGGGTCCCTGGGCAGTACCGTAGGGATGGCATGGACACTGGGTCCCTGGGCAGTACCGTAGGGATGGCATGGACACTGGGTCCCTGGGCAGTGCCGTAGGGATGGCATGGACACTGGGTCCCTGGGCAGTGCCGTAGGGATGGCATGGACACTGGGTCCCTGGGCAGTACTGTAGGGATGGCATGGACACTGGGTCCCTGGGCAGTACTGAAGGGATGGCATGTACACTGGGTCCCTGGGCAGTACCGTAGGGATGGCATGGACACTGGGTCCCTGGGCAGTACTGTAGGGATGGCATGGACACTGGGTCCCTGGGCAGTACCGTAGGGATGGCATGGACACTGGGTCCCTGGGCAGTACTGTAGGGATGGCATGTACACTGGGTCCCTGGGCAGTACCGTAGGGATGGCATGGACACTGGGTCCCTGGGCAGTACCGTAGGGATGGCATGGACACTGGGTCCCTGGGCAGTACTGTAGGGATGGCATGGACACTGGGTCCCTGGGCAGTACTGTAGGAATGGCATGGACACTGGGTCCCTGGGCAGTACCGTAGGGATGGCATGGACACTGGGTCCCTGGGCAGTACCGTAGGGATGGCATGGACACTGGGTCCCTGGGCAGTACCGTAGGGATGGCATGTACACTGGGTCCCTGGGCAGTACCGTAGGGATGGCATGTACACTGGGTCCCTGGGCAGTACTGTAGGGATGGCATGGACACTGGGTCCCTGGGCAGTACCGTAGGGATGGCATGGACACTGGGTCCCTGGGCAGTACCGTAGGAATGGCATGGACACTGGGTCCCTGGGCAGTACCGTAGGGATGGCATGTACACTGGGTCCCTGGGCAGTACCGTAGGGATGGCATGGACACTGGGTCCCTGGGCAGTACCGTAGGGATGGCATGGACACTGGGTCCCTGGGCAGTACCGTAGGGATGGCATGGACACTGGGTCCCTGGGCAGTACTGTAGGAATGGCATGGACACTGGGTCCCTGGGCAGTACTGTAGGAATGGCATGGACACTGGGTCCCTGGGCAGTACCGTAGGGATGGCATGGACACTGGGTCCCTGGGCAGTACCGTAGGGATGGCATGGACACTGGGTCCCTGGGCAGTACCGTAGGGATGGCATGGACACTGGGTCCCTGGGCAGTACTGTAGGGATGGCATGTACACTGGGTCCCTGGGCAGTACCGTAGGGATGGCATGGACACTGGGTCCCTGGGCAGTACTGTAGGGATGGCATGGACACTGGGTCCCTGGGCAGTACCGTAGGGATGGCATGGACACTGGGTCCCTGGGCAGTACTGTAGATGGCATGGACACTGGGTCCATGGGCAGTACCGTAGGGATGGCATGGACACTGGGTCCCTGGGCAGTACCGTAGGGATGGCATGGACACTGGGTCCCTGGGCAGTACCATAGGGATGGCATGGACACTGGGTCCCTGGGCAGTACCGTAGGGATGGCATGTACACTGGGTCCCTGGGCAGTACCGTAGGGATGGCGTGGACACTGGGTCCCTGGGCAGTACCGTAGGGATGGCATGCATCTCACAGATGATGGCAACAACCTCTTTCTTCCTTGAGAGTCTGAGAGCTGGTCTCTCCTCTGTTCTAGCAAGACACACGCAGTAGTACACACCACCACACTCACTGCCACTTGCCTGCCACTCCACGAACCCAAAGGCTCTTTTAAGTGCCACCTAGTAAATGCAAATGCAAATGCAAATGAAAATAAACACTGTGTCGAAACTATACACTAAAGAAAATGCTCAAAATGTATCCCCCAAGAGGCCAACGCTTTGACACTCTAAATGGACAGTCTGGTCTATTTTTTCTGGACAGTCTGGTGATGACAGGAAGCTTTCGTTCCAAAATTATTTTGTTCATTCACTCAGTAGTGATTGCACGTCTAAAACAGTTTAATCACTTAGTTAACCAAGTTAGCAAGCATTTCGTTTTCCTTTGACTGCACGCTGCTGCAACCTGATCTCAAAGCATTTCGTATTATTCTGTAAATCCGGAACACTCCCAGGAGTATAATATGTTACGTTTCGTATGGTATGTTATATAATCTGTTGCTGTCCGTCATCCATTTCGCAGGATATGTTACAAATTGCAATTCGTATGATATGTTGCCTGGCTAGCTAACGCTAACTGGCTATCATAGCAGCCAAGGATGTTTGCTAGCTTATTTGTGAAATTTGTTTTTGCTCCAATTACATGCAAGTGTGTAGGTCAGCAGTTTGCACATGATGACTTCTATGAAACCTTACTTCGCAAAATATGGCTAGCTAGCTTTCCTCGCTTGTTGGGTAGCTACCTAGCCAACTTCACTGGTATAACTTTACATTAGCTAGCTACCTAGCTAGCTAATCAAAACAAAACCACATTCATTGGCTAGCCTTTATTTGCCTGTTTTATCTAGCTAGCTACCTACAGTGGGGAAAAAAAAGTATTTAGTCAGCCACCAATTGTGCAAGTTCTCCCACTTAAAAAGATGAGAGATGCCTGTAATTTTCATCATAGGTACACGTCAACTATGACAGACAAATTGAGGAAAAAAAAATCCAGAAACTCACATCGTAGGATTTTTAATGAATTTATTTGCAAATTATGGTGGAAAATAAGTATTTGGTCACCTACAAACAAGCAAGATTTCTGGCTCTCACAGACCTGTAACTTCTTCTTTAAGAGGCTCCTCTGTCCTCCACTCGTTACCTGTATTAATGGCACCTGTTTGAACTTGTTATCAGTATAAAATAAACCTGTCCACAACCTCAAACAGTCACACTCCAAACTCCACTATGGCCAAGACCAAAGAGCTGTCAAAGGACACCAGAACAAAATTGTAGACCTGCACCAGGCTGGGAAGACTGAATCTGCAATAGGTAAGCAGCTTGGTTTGAAGAAATCAACTGTGGGAGCAATTATTAGGAAATGGAAGACATACAAGACCACTGATAATCTCCCTCGATCTGGGGCTCCACGCAAGATCTCACCCCGTGGGGTCAAAATGATCACAAGAACGGTGAGCAAAAATCCCAGAACCACACGGGGGGACCTAGTGAATGACCTGCAGAGAGCTGGGACCAAAGTAACAAAGCCTACCATCAGTAACACACTACGCCGCCCAGGGACTCAAATCCTGCAGTGCAAGACGTGTCCCCCTGCTTAAGCCAGTACATGTCCAGGCCCGTCTGAAGTGCATTTGGATGATCCAGAAGAGGATTGGGAGAATGTCATATGGTCAGATGAAACCAAAATATAACTTTTTGGTAAAAACTCAACTCGTCATGTTTGGAGGACAAAGAATGCTGAGTTGCATCCAAAGAACACCATACCTACTGTGAAGCATGGGGGTGGAAACATCATGCTTTGGGGCTGTTTTTCTGCAAAGGGACCAGGACGACTGATCCGTGTAAAGAAAAGAATGAATGGGGCCATGTATCGTGAGATTTTGAGTGAAAACCTTCTTCCATCAGCAAGGGCATTGAAGATGAAACGTGGCTGAGTCTTTCAGCATGACAATGATCCCAAACACACCGCCCGGGCAACGAAGGAGTGGCTTCGTAAGAAGCATTTCAAGGTCCTGGAGTGGCCTAGCCCAGTCTCCAGATCTCAACCCCATAGAAAATCTTTGGAGGGAGTTGAAAGTCCGTGTTGCCCAACAGCCTCAAAACATCACTGCTCTAGAGGAGATCTGCATGGAGGAATGGGCCAAAATACCAGAAACAGTGTGTGAAAACCTTGTGAAGACTTACAGAAAACGTTTGACCTGTGTCATTGCCAACAAAGGGTATATAACAAAGTATTGAGAAACTTTTGTTATTGACCAAATACTTATTTTCCACCATCATTTGCCAATAAATTCATTAAAAATCCTACAATGTGATTTTCTGGATTATTTTTTCTCATTTTGTCTGTCATAGTTGACGTGTACCCATGATGAAAATTACAGGCCTCTCTCATCTTTTCAAGTGGGAGAACTTGCACAATTGGTGGCTGACTAAATACTTTTTTTCCCCACTGTAGCTAATCAAAATATCTGTTTGCATTTATTGATTAACATCAGCTTGAATACCACAATATAGCTAGCTATCTACAGTAGCCTAGGTTTGTTCACATACACTTCCTATGACTGGCAGCGTCGTGCAAGCAGCTGTGTTGTTGTAGAGCAACCTACCCTGTGTTAGAACTCTGAGCTTCGGCTAAAAAAATATGTTAGCTAGCATTGTCAGAAATGCTACAAAAAAGTAGTACATCGTTATTTCTTAATGGACGGAAATGTGCACGTGACCACAATAAATGATACATTTAATAAAACCTTTTGCACCTACAAACTTAGTCAATACATCATTTTTTTAGTCCTACCGTCACTTTATGGACGCTATAGTCTCATTTTAATCCGACATCTAGAATTTGAGCTAGGTAGGCGCAGAAAATACTCTTGAAACTCAACGACCCTGTTAAAAAACCCAGCATGTGGTTCTCGGTAATGGACGGACGGCTCATGACGAGAGGCTGATAGTGTGTTGTGTACCTCCAATCAAGTTGATTTGCGAATTTTCATCGAGATTGGTGTCATATTGCTTTAGATATGATGGTAGGGAGATTTTAATTCAACGCTGAGCTTCAACCGATACCTATATATTGTGGCTCTAATAAATCAGGATATGTACATAGTGAACTCATACACATTGGAAATAGAATGCACTATTTCAGAACGTGACCTACCGCTTGCATATCAACATCAGACTGGGATCTCCCCTATCTGCAAGCTTAGCCAATGGCGTTACACCTTATTGACATCTGACTTGAACCAACCAGTTAAAATACCTAAACATTAAATACACATTTCTGCAGTGGCAAGTGGAAACATAACTGACCCTGTTACATTGGCATGGGAAACGTATGTTAACATTGCCAAAGCAAGTGAAGTACATAGTAAACAAAAGTGAAATAAATATTAACAGTAAACATTACACTCAGAAGTTCCAAAAGAATAAAGACATTTCAAATGTCATATTATGTCTATATACAGTGTTATAATGATGTGCAAATAGTTAAAGTACAAAAAGGAGAATAAATAAACATAAATATGGGTTGTATTTACAATGGTGTTTGTTCTTCACTGGTTGCCCTTTTCTTGTTGCAACAGGTCACAAATCTTGCAGCTGTGATGGCACACTGTGGTATTTCACCCAGGAGTTTTTTTTTTTTTTTTGTGGGTCTGTAATCGGAGAGAAATATGTATCTCTAATATGGTCATACATTTGGCAGGAGGTTCAAATAAAATATTTGTCACATGTTCCGGATACAGGTGTAGACCTTACCGTGAAATGCTTACTTATAAGCCCTTAACCAACAATGCAGTTTTAAGAAAAATAAGTGTTGAGTAAAAAAAAATAGATACGTTAAAAATAACAAATAATTAAAGAGACGCTTGGCATTCAGGCCAAAGAGTTCAATCTTGGTTTCATCAGACCAGAGAATCTTCTTTCTCATGGGCTGAGAGTCTTTAGGTACCTTTTGGCAAACTCAAAGCGGGCTGTCATGTGCCTTTTACTGAGGAGTGGCTTCCGTCTGGCCACTCTACCATAAAGGACTGATTGGTGGAGTGCTGCAGAGATGGTTGTCCTTCTGGAAGGTTGTCCCATCTCCACAGAGGACCTCTGGAGCTCTGTCAGAGTGACCATTGGGTTTTTGGTCACCTCCCTGACCAAGGCCCTTCTCTCCCGATTACCCAGCTTTAGGAAGAATCTTGGTGGTTCCAAACTTCTTCCATTTAAGAATGATGGAGGCCACTGTCTTCTTGTGGATCTTCAATGCTGCAGAAATGTTTTCGGTACCTTTCCCCAGATCTGTGCCTCGACGCAATCCTGTCTCTGAGCTTTACGGTCAATTCCTTCGACCTTATGGCTTGGTTTCTGCTCTGACATGCACTGTCAACTGTGGGACCTTATATAGACAGGTGTGTGCCTTTCCAAATCATGTTCAGTAAATTGAATTTACCACAGATGGACTCCAATGAAGTTGTAGAAACATCTCAAGAATGATCAATGGAAACAGGATGCACCAGAGCTCAATTTTCGAGTCTCACAGCAAAAGGTCTGAATACTTATGTAAATAAGGTATTTCAGTTTTTTATATTTAATAAATGTCAACAACCTTGTTTTTGCTTTGTCATTATGGGGTATTGTGTGTAGATTGATGAGGAAAGACATTTATTTAATCCATTTTAGAATAAGTCTGTAACGTAACCAAATGTGGGAAAAGTCAAGGGGTCTGAATACTTTCCCAATGCACCACTGTATATACTGAACAAAAATATAAATGCATGTAAAGTGTTGGTCCCATGTTTCATGGGCTGAAATAAAAGATCCCAGAAATGTTCCATACGCACAAAAAGCTTATTTCTCACAAAAATTTGTTTACATCCCTGTTAGTGAGTATTTCTCCTTTGCCAAGATAACCCATCGACCTGAAAGGTGTGGCATATCAAGAAGTTTATAAAACAGCATGATCATTACACAGGTGCACCTTGTGCTGAGGACAATAAAAGGCCACTCTAAAATGTGCAACACAATGCCACAGATGTCTCAAGTTTTGAGGGAGCGTGCAATTGGCATGCTGACTGCAGGAATTTTCACCATAACTGTTGCCAGATAATGTTATGTTAATTTCTCTACCATAAGCCGCCTCCAACATCGTTCTAAAGAATTATGGGAGTACGTCCAACCGGCCTCACAACCGCAGAGAACGTGTAACCACGCCAGCCCAGAATCTCCACATCCGGGTTCTTCACCTGCGGGATCGTCGGAGATCAGCCACCCGGACAGCTGATGAAACTGTCAGAGACCGTCTCAGGGAAGCTCATCTGCTTGCTCGTCGTCCTCACCAGGGTCTTGACCTGACTGCAGTTCGGCGTCGTAACCGACTTCAGTGGGCAAATGCTGACCTTCGATGGCCACTGTGTGGGCGAGCGGTTAGCTGGTGTCAACGTTGTGAACAGAGTGCTCCATGGTGGCGGTGGGGTTATGCTATGGGCAGGCAGAAGCTACGGACAACAAACACAATTGCATTTTATTAATGGCAATTTGAATGCACAGAGACACCGTGACGAGATCCTGAGGCCCATTTTTGTGCCATTAATCCGCCTCCATTACCTCATGTTTCAGCAAGATAATGCACAGCCCCATGTATCAAGAATCTGTACACAATTCCTGGAAGCTGAAAATGTCCTGCATACTCACCAGACATGTCACCCTTTGAGCATGTTTGGGATGTTCTGGATCGACATGTTCCAGTTCCCGCCAATATCCAGCAACTTCGCACAGCCATTGAAGAGGAATGGGACAACATTCCACAGGCCACAATCAACAGCCTGATCAACTCTATGCGAAGGAGATATGTCGCGCTGCATGAGGCAAATGGTGGTCAACAGATGCATATCTGTATTCACAGTCATGTGAAATCCAGAGATTAAGGCCTAATCAATTTATTTCAATTGACTGATTTCCTTATATAAAATCTTTGAAATTGTTGCATGTTGCGTTTATATTTTTAGTTCAGTGTTGAAGAGGGTGGGGCTCAAGCTGCATCCCTGTCTCACCCCACAGCTCTGAGGAAATAAATATGTGTGTTTATTGCCAATTTTAAGTGCACACTCATGGATTTTATAATGTCATACGTTTTCCCCCCAACACCATTTTCCATCAATTTGTATAGCAGTCCCTAATGCCAAATTTAATCTAAAGCTTTTTTTTTTTTTTATCAACAAAGCATGAGAAGACTTTGCTTTTGTTTTGTTTGTTTGTCGATAAGGGTGTGCAGGGTGAATATGTGGTCTGTCGTATGGTATTTTGGTAAGAAGCCAATTTGACATTTGCTCAGTACTTTGTTTTCACTGAGGAAATGAACTAGTCTGCTGTTAATGATAATGCAGAGGATTTTCCCAAGGTTGCTGTTGACGCATATCCCACAGTAGTTATTGGGGTCAAATTTGTCTCCACTTTTGTGGATTGGGGTGATCAGTCCTTGGTTCCAAATATTGGGGAAGATGCCAGAGCTAAGGATGATGTTAAAGAGTTTAAGTATAGCCAATTGGAATTTGTGGTCTGTATATTTTATCATTTCATTGAGGATACCATCAACACCACAGGCCTTTTTGGGTTATAGGGTTTGTATTTTATCCTGTAGCTCATCCAATGTAATTGGAGAATCCAGTGGGTTCTGGTAGTCTTTTAATAGCTGATTCAAAGTTTTGCTAATCAAATCAAAATCAAATCAAATCAAATTGTATTTGTCACATGCGCCAAATTCAACAGTGAAATGCTTACTTACAAGCTCTTAACCAACAATGCAGTTTTAAGAAAGAATACCCCCAAAAAATCACAAAAAATACAATATGAAATAATACGAAATAAAAGTAACAAATAATTAAAGAGCAGCAGTAAAAATAACAGTAGGGAGGCTATATACAGGGGGTACCGATACCGAGTCAGTGTGCGGGGGCACCGGTTAGTCGAGGTAATTGAGGTAATATGTACATATAGGTAGAGTTATTAAAGTGACTATGCATAGATAATAAACAGAGAGTAGCAGCAGCGTAAAAAGAGGGGGGGGGGGGGGGGGGGGGGGGGGGGGGGGCAATGCAAATAGTCTGGGTACTGGATTAGATGTTCAGGAGTTTTATTGCTTGGGGGTAGAAGCTATTTAGAAGCCTCTTCGACCTAGACTTGGCGCTCCGGTACCACTTGCCGTGCGGTAGCAGAGAGAACAGTCTATGACTAGGGTGGCTGGAGTCTGACAATTTTGAGGGCCTTCCTCTGACACCGCCTGGTATAGAGGTCCTGGATGGCAGGAAGCTTGGCCCCATTGATGTACTGGGCCGTACGCACTACCCTCTGTAGTGCCTTGCGGTCGGAGGCCAAGCAGTTGCCATACCAGGCAGTGATGCAACCAGTCAGGATGCTCTCGATGGTGCAGCTGTAGAACCTTTTGAGGATCTGAGGACCCATGCAAAATCTTTTCAGTCTCCTGAGGAGGAATAGGTTTTGTCGTGCCCTCTTCACGACTGTCTTGGTGTGGTTGGACCATGTTTGTTTGTTGGTGATATGGACACCAAGGAACTTGAAGCTCTCAACTTGCTCCACTACAGCCCCGTCGATGAGAATAGGGGCGTGCTCGGTCCTCTTACTTTTTCCTGTAGTCCACGATCAGCTCCTTTGTCTTGATCACGTTGAGGGAGAGGTTGTTGTCCTGGCACAACACGGCCATGGTTTCTGACATCCTCCCTATAGGCTGTCTCATCATTGTCGGTGATCAGGCCTACCACTGTTGTGTCGTTGGCAAACTTAATGATGGTGTTGGAGTCGTGCCTGGCCATGCAGTCATGAGTGAACAGGGAGTACAGGAGGGGACTGAGCACGCACCCCTGAGGGGCCTCTGTGTTGAGGATCAGCGTGGCGGATGTGTGGTTACCTACCCTTACCACCTGGGGGCGGCCCGTCAGGAAGTCCAGGATCCAGTTGCAGAGGGAGGTATTTAGTCCTAGGGTCCTTAGCTTAGTGATGAGCTTTGAGGGCACTATGGTGTTGAACGCTGAGCTGTAGTCAATGAATAGCATTCTCACATAGGTGTTCCTTTTGTCCAGGTGTGAAAGGGCAGTGTGGAGCGCAATAGAGATTGCTGTTGGGGCGGTATGCAAATTGGAGTGGGTCTAGGGTTTCTGGGATAATGGTGTTGGTGTGAGCCATGACCAGCCTTTCAAAGCACTTCATGGCTACAGACGGGAGTGCTACGGGTCTGTAGTCATTTAGGCAGGTTACCTTAGTGTTCGTGGGCACAGGGACTATGGTGGTCTGCTTGAAACATGTTGGTATTACAGGCTCAGACAGGGAGAGGTTGAAAATGTCAGTGAAGACACTTACCAGTTGGTCAGCGCATATTCGGAGTACACGTCCTGGTAATCCGTCTGGCCCTGCGGCCTTTTGAATGTTGACCTGTTTAAAGGTCTTACTCACATCGTCTACGGACAGCGTGATCACACAGTCGTCCAGAACAGCTGGTGCTCTCATGCATGCTTCAGTGTTACTTGCCTCGAAGCGAGCATAGAAGTGATTTAGCTCGTCTGGTAGGCTCGTGTCACTGGGCAGCTCGCGGCTGTGCTTCCCTTTGTAGTCTGTAATAGTTTGCAAGCCCTGCCACATCCGACGAGCGTCGGAGCCGGTGTAGTAGGATTCAATCTTAGTCCTGTATTGACGCTCTGTTCTTTGTATTATTGCTGAAAATACATCTCCATTTTGGATAGATAGCTCTTCGTGTTCTTTGTGTAGTGTGTTCCAATTTTCCCAGAAGTGGTTAGATTCTATGGATTCTTCAATTACATTGAGCTGATTTCTGACATGCTGTTCCTTCTTTTTCCATAGTGTATTTCTGTGTTGTTTTAGTGATTCACCATAGTGAAGGCGTAGGCTCAGGTTTTCTGGGTCTCTATGTTTTTGGTTGGATAGGTTTCTCAATTTCTTTCTTAGGTTTTTACATTCTTCATCAAACCATTTGTCACTGTTATAAATTTTCTTTGGTTTTCTGTTAGAGAATTATTCTCATTGTTGTTAGTTTCTTAGGTTTTTTGGTAGAATTGTTTTAATGTGATATTTTAGCTGAGAGGTCCAATATACTGTTCAGGCATCCTACTGCTAAGTTTACACCTTCACTATTGCAGGAAAACATTTAGTCCAGGAAGTTGTCTAGGAGGGATTGGATTTGTTGTTGCCCAATAGTTTTTTGGTAGGTTTCCACACTACCCTCCTTCCATTTATAGTATTTCTTAGAGCATGCAGTTTGTTCGGTTCTGATACCTCACGGTTGAGTATTGCTCTGTTCAAGTAGATTGTGATTTGGCTGTGGTCTGATAGGGGTGTTATTTGGCTGACTGTGAACGCTCTGAGAGACTCTGGGTTGATGTCAGTGATAAAGTAGTCTACAGTATTATTGCCAAGGGATGAGTTGTAGGTGTACCTACCATAGGAGTCTCCTCGAAGCCTACCATTGACTATGTACAGACCCAGCGTGAGACAGAGCTTCAGGAGTTGTGACCCGTTTTTGTTGGTTGTTTGTAGTTGTGTCTTGGGGGGCATATTTGGGAGGGAATGCTGTCACCTCCAGGTAGGTGTTTGTCCCCCTGTGTGCTGATGGTGTCCGGTTCTTGTCCAGTTCTGGCATTTAGGTCGCCACAGACTAGTACATGTCCCTGGGCCTGGAAAATGGTTGATCTCCCCCTCTAGGATGGAGAAGCTGTCTTCATTAAAGTATGGGGATTCTAGTGGGGGGTTATAGGTTGCACACAGGAGGAAATGTTTCTCTTTTGAGATTATTTCCTGTACCTGTTTTGATTAATTTAATGGAGTGGGTTAAATCTGATCTATCCCAATCAGCATACCCAGAGTTTCTTCCCTGTTGACTCTCTCTCTCTCTCTCTCTCTCTCTCTCTCTCTCTCTCTCTCTCTCCTTCTCTCTCTCTCTCTCTCTCTCTCTCTCTCTCCCTCTCTCTCTCTCTCTCTCTCTCTCTCTCTCTCTCTCTCTCCTTCTCTCTCTTACTCCTTCTATCTTTCTCCTCTCTCTGTCGCTCTCTCTCTGCCCCCCCCCCCCCCCCCCCTCCCACTCTCTTTCTTTGAGTTGCTGTATGTTGTTACCTTTGACTTCAGTGTGACTTTGACGATCCACAGGAATAATTCATGTTGTGGTGGCAGCAGCTGAGACTCTTAGACAGAAAAATAACAGAACTGCATTCAGTCTCAGAGTGAGAGTTCATTTGGGATTAATTTGCACTCTAGGATATCCTAACCTTTTTGGAGACTTCTTCTCTAAATGGAGGGGGGAGGGAGGGAGGGTGTGGGAAAAGTGCTGATTGAAGAACAGTCCTGCTGTCACTTCATACACTTGTCTCTTCTCTAAATGGAGGGGGGAGGGAGGGGGTACATTAGGCTGCAGAGAGGAGGAGGATGAGGGGAGGGAGGGAGGGGAGGGGGGCAGAGAAGGGGATCGAAGAGGGTAGCGTGGGGGCAGAGTTCTGATTGAATAACAGTCCGTCTGTCACTTCCTACACTGGTCCCTCGGCTGTTACTCTCTGATGCCACATTTAGAACTTCTAGTGGTCTTATGTAGATGGAACTGATATGTGTTTTCCATATGTATATTTATTAGATACACCTACAAGCACCTTATATTCATTCTGTCCATTTTCCTACTCTCAGTAAAAAATAGGCTTCTATTAAAAATTTGAAGTATTTAAAAAAATGTAATCATATTTTTCACCTCCGGAAGACTTTATATTAATTGCTATATCTTTAAAACATTCAGAACATTCAGAACATTAGAGTGCATAGAAACACATCTCCATAGGTCAGATAGAGTAGTACATTTACATTTTACATTTGACATTTTAGTCATTTCGCAGACGCTCTTATCCAGAGCGACTTACAGTTTGTGAATACATATTTTTTTCATACTGGCCCCCCTGTGGGAATCGAACGCCCACAACCCTGGCGTTGTGAAAACGCCATGCTCTACTCAACTGAATCGCTACAGCTACATCCCTGCCGGCCATTCCCCTCCCCTACCCTGGACGACGCTGGGCCAATTGTGCGCCGCCCCATGAGTCTCCCGGTCGCGGCCGGCTGCGACAGAGCCTGGATAGTACGTGCGTGAACGTGTGTGTGTGTGTGTGTCCGTGTGTGCGTGTGCGTGCGTGAACGTGTGTGTGTGTCCGTGTGTGTGTCTGTGTCCAGTACCACCGGCTGAGAAGTGTAAACTCTATAAGATTTATAGCCCGATGAGGTACATTTGCATAATGTCAGATCATTATAAACCAATTACCCCAACCAACACACACACGCCATTTGGGACACACACTCACACGTGTGTTTGTGGCAGGAGGAGATTGTCTCAAAGTGTGTTTTCACATTTTCCAGCTGCTTTGAGCAGACACATTTCTCCTCCCTCAAACTAAGCTTGTTTATATTTGGCGTGATAGAAAGGCAGGATAAAACACACAGACCCTCTTTGGTATTGAAACCAACAGATAAACAGATCCTCTTTGGTATTGAAACCAACAGATAAACAGACCCTCTTTGGTATTGAAACCAACAGATAAACAGACCCTCTTTGGTATTGAAACCAACAGATAAACAGATCCTCTTTGGTATTGAAACCAACAGATAAACAGACCCTCTTTGGTATTGAAACCAACAGATAAACAGATCCTCTTTGGTATTGAAACCAACAGATAAACAGACCCTCTTTGGTATTGAAACCAACAGATAAACAGACCCTCTTTGGTATTGAAACTAACAGATAAACAGACCCTCTTTGGTATTGAAACCAACAGATAAACAGATCCTCTTTGGTATTGAAACCAACAGATAAACAGACCCTCTTTGGTATTGAAACCAACAGATAAAACAGATCCTCTTTGGTATTGAAACTAACAGATAAACAGACCCTCTTTGGTTTTGAAACCAACAGATAAACAGACCCCTCTTTGGTATTGAAACCAACAGATAAACATACTCTCTTTGGTATTGAAACCAACAGATAAACAGATCCTCTTTGGTATTGAAACCAACAGATAAACATACCTTCTTTGGTATTGAAACCAACAGATAAACAGACCCTCTTTGGTATTGAAACCAACAGATAAACAGATCCTCTTTGGTATTGAAACCAACAGATAAACAGACCCTCTTTGGTATTGAAACCAACAGATAAACAGATCCTCTTTGGTATTGAAACCAACAGATAAACAGACCCTCTTTGGTATTGAAACCAACAGATAAACAGACTCTCTTTGGTATTGAAACCAACAGATAAACAGACCCTCTTTGGTATTGAAACCAACAGATAAACAGACTCTCTTTGGTATTGAAACCAACAGATAAACAGATCCTCTTTGGTATTGAAACCAACAGATAAACATACCTTCTTTGGTATTGAAACCAACAGATAAACAGACCCTCTTTGGTATTGAAACCAACAGATAAACAGACCCTCTTTGGTATTGAAACCAACAGATAAACAGACCCTCTTTGGTATTGAAACCAACAGATAAACAGAACCTCTTTGGTATTGAAACCTCTTTGATATTGAAACCAACAGATAAACAGACCCTCTTTGGTATTGAAACCAACAGATAAACAGACCCTCTTTGGTATTGAAACCAACAGATAAACAGACCCTCTTTGGTATTGAAACCAACAGATAAACAGAACATCTTTGGTATTGAAACCAACAGATACATATACCCTCTTTGGTATTGAAACCAACAGATAAACAGACCTTCTTTGGTATTGAAACCAACAGATAAAAATACCCTCTTTGGTATTGAAACCTCTTTGGTATTGAAACCAACAGATAAACAGAACCTCTTTGGTATTGAAACCAACAGATAAACAGATCCTCTTTGGTATTGAAACCAACAGATAAACAGATCCTCTTTGGTATTGAAACCAACAGATAAACAGATCCTCTTTGGTATTGAAACCAAAAGATAAACAGAGCACCGGCTAGTTGAGGTAGTTGAAGTAATATGTACATGTGGGTAGAGTTAAAGTGACTATGCATAAATAATTAACAGAGTAGCAGCAGCGTAAAAAGGATGGGGTGGGGGGGCAGTGCAAATAGTCCGGGTAGCCATGATTAGCTGTTCAGGAGTCTTATGGCTTTGGGGGGAAGAAGCTGTTGAGAAGTCTTTTGGACCTAGACTTGGCACTCCGGTACCGCTTGCCGTGCGGTAGCAGAGAGAACAGTCTATGACTAGGGTGGCTGGAGTCTTTGACAATTTTGAGGGCCTTCCTCTGACACCGCCTGGTATAGAGGTCCTGGATGGCAGGAAGCTTGGCCCCAGTGATGTACTGGGCCGTACGCACTACCCTCTGTAGTGCCTTGCGGTCGGAGGCCAAGCAGTTGCCATACCAGGCGGTGATGCA
>CM072235.1:51125353-51152853 GCA_036851935.1 Coregonus suidteri | reverse complement strand
CTACTGGCTAAAAAGTATACAAAAGTACTGGAGAATCTCTTTAATATGAAGTTGAACATGTGCTCTTTATAACAGAACGTTAAAATGAGGTTACATCAAAACAAAAATGTGGACCAAGTTAAAATGCACTGAATTGGTGGAATGTCCCAGAGAAATTGGAAAACACTAAACAAAGAACAACACGAAGAGCTATCTATCCAAAACGGAGATACATGGGTAAACCACTTCTCCAATCTTTTGGACCTATAAAAGAGAACAAACAGCAAAAAAATATACATGATCAAATACAAATCTTAGAATCAACTATTAAAGACTACCAGAACCCACTGGATTCTCCATTTACATTGAATGAACTACAGGACAAAATACAAACCCTCCAACCCAAAAAGGCCTGTGGTGTTGATGGTATCCTCAATGAAATGATAAAATATACAGACCACAAATTCCAATTGGCTATACTTAAACTCTTTAACATCATCCTCAGCTCTGGCATCTTCCCCAATATTTGGAACCAAGGACAGATCACCCAATCCACAAAAGTGGAGACAAATTTGACCCCAATAACTACCGTGGGATATGCATCAACAGAAACCTTGGGAAAATCCTCTGCATTATCATTAACAGCAGACTAGTTCATTTCCTCAGTAAAAACAATGTACTGAGCAAATGTCAAATTGGCTTTTTATCAAATTACCGTACGACAGACCACGTAGTCACACTGCACACCTTAATAGACAAACAAACAAACCAAAACAAAGGCAAAGTCTTCTCATGCTTTGTTGATTTCAAAAAAGCTTTTGACTCAATTTGGCATGAGGGTCTGCTATACAAATTGATGGAAAGTGGTGTTGGGGGAAAAACATACGACATTATAAAATCTATGTACACAAACAACAAGTGTGCAGTTAAAATTGACAAAAAAAAAACACACATTTCTTTCTACAGGGTAGTGGGGGGTGAGACAGGGATTTAGTTTAAGGCCCACCCTCTTCAACATATATATCAACGAATTGGCGAGGGCACTAGAACAGTCTGCAGCACCCGGCCTCAACCTACTAGAATCTGAAGTCAAATGTCTACTGTTTGCTGATGATCTGATGCTTCTGTCCCAACCAAGGAGGGCCTACAGCAGCACCTAGATCTTCTGCACAGATTCTGTCAGACCTGGGCCCCTGACAGTAAATCTCAGTAAGACAAAAATAATGGTGTTCCAAAAAAGGTCCAGTTGCCAGGACCACAAATACAAATTCCATCTAGACACCGTTGCCCTAGAGCACACAAAAAAACTATACATACCTCGGCCTAAACATCAGCGCCACAGGTAACTTCCACAAAAATGTGAACGATCTGAGAGACAAGGCAAGAAGGGCCTTCTACGCCATCAAAAGGAACATAAAATTTGACATACCAATTAGGATCTGGCTAAAAATACTTGAATCAGTTATATAACCCATTGCCCTTAATGGTTGTGAGGTCTGGGGTCCGCTCACCAACCAAGAATTCACATAATGGGACAAACACCAAATTCAGACTCTGCATGCAGAATTCTGCAAAAATATCCTCAGTGTACAACGAAAAACACCAAATAATGCATGCAGAGCAGAGTTAGGCCGATACCCGCTAATTATCAAAATCCAGAAAAGAGCCGTTAAATTCTATAACCACTTAAAAGGAAGCGATTCCCAAAACTTCCATAACAAAGCCATCACCTACAGAGAGATGAACCTGAAGAAGAGTCCCCTAAGTAAGCTGGTCCTGGTGCTCTGTTCACAAACACAAACAGACCCCACAGAGCCCCAGGACAACAACACAATTAGACCCAACCAAATCGTAAGCAAACAGAAAGATAATTACTTGACACATTGGAAAGAAATAACAAAAAAATGGAGCAAACTAGAATGCTATTTGGCCCTAAACAGAGAGTACACAGTGGCAGAATACCTGACCACTGTGACTGACCCAAACTTAAGGAAAGCTTTGACTATGTACAGACTCAGTCAGCATAGCCTTGCTATTGAGAAAGGCCGCCGTAGGCAGACCTGGCTCTCAAGAGAAGACAGGCTATGTGCACACTGCCCACAAAATGAGATGGAAACTGAGCAGCACTTCCTAACCTCCTGCCGAATGTATGACCATATTAGAGACACATATTTCCCTCAGATTACAGATCCACAAAGATTTAGAAAACAATCCCAATTCTGATAAACTCCCTTATCTATTGGGTGAAATACCACAGTGTGCCATCACAGCAGCAAGATTTGTGACCTGTTGCCACAAGAAAAGGGCAACCAGTGAAGAACAAACACCATTGTAAATACAACCCATATTTTTGTTGATTTTCCCATTTGTACTTTAACTATTTGCACATCTTTACAACACTGTATAGATACAGTTGAAGTCGGAAGTTTCCATACCCTTAGGTTGGAGTCACTAAAACTTGTTTTTCAACCACTGACACCACAAATTTCTTGTTAACATTACAACTATTAGTTTTGCAGAAGTCGGTTAGGACATCTACTTCTGCAAATGACACAAGTAAGCTGCTTTTTTTCCAACAATTGTTTACAGACAGATTATTTACATTACATTACATTACATTACATTTGTCATTTAGCAGACGCTCTTATCCAGAGCGACTTACAGTTAGTGCATACACTCCTTTTCATACTAATCTCTTCAAATTGCATTTCAATACAATATTCAGGGTCTCGTTTTATAATGACAACCATAACTCGTGGTCAACAGACCGTCTTGAATCTGCAGCAGTATAATTCACTGTATCACAATTCCTGTGGGTCAGAAGTTTACATACACTAAGTTGACTGTGCCTTTAAACAGCTTGGAAAATTCCAGAAAATGATGTCATGGCTTTAAAAGCTTCTGATAGGCTAATTGACATAATTTGAGTGAATTGGAGGTGTACCTGTGGATGTATTTCAAGGCCTACCTTCAAACTCAGTGCCTCTTCACTTGACATCATAGGGAAATCAAAAGAAATCAGCCAAGACCTCAGAAAAATTATTGTAGACCTCCACAAGTCTGGTTCATCCTTGGGAGCAATTTCCAAACGCCTGAAGGTACCACGTTCATCTGTACAAACAATAGTACGCAAGTATAAACACCATGGGACCACGCAGCCGTCATACCGCTCAGGAAGGAGACGCGTTCTGTCTCCTAGAGATGAACGTACTTTGGTGCGAAAAGTGCAAATCAATCCCAGAACAACAGCAAAGGACCTTGTGAAGATACTGGAGTAAACAGGTACAAAAGTATCTATATCCACAGTAAAAGGAGTCCTATATCGACATAACCTGAAAGGCCGCTCGGCAAGGAAGAAGCCACTGCTCCAAAACCACCATAAAAAAGCAAGACTACGGTTTGCAACTGCACATGGGGACAAAGATCGTACTTTTTGGAGAAATGTCCCCTGGTCTGATGAAACAAAAATAGAACTGTTTGGCCATAATGACCATCATTATGTTTGGAGGAAAAAGGGGAGAGGTTGCAAGCCGAAGAACACCATCCCAACCGTGAAGCACGGGGGCGGCAGCATCATGCTGTGGGAGTGCTTTGCTGCTGGAGGGACTGGTGCACTTCACAAAATAGATGGCATCATGAGGAATGAAAATTATGTGGATATATTGAAGCAACATCTCAAGACATCAGTCAGGAAGTTAAAGCTTGGTCGCAAATGGGTCTTCCAAATGGACAATGACCCCAAGCATACTTCCAAAGTTGTGGCAAAATGGCTTAAGGACAACAAAGTCAAGGTATTGGAGTGGCCATCACAAAGCCCTGACCTCAATCCTATAGAAAATGTGTGGGCAGAACTGAAAAAGCGTGTGCGAGCAAGGAGGCCTACAAACCTGACTCAGTTACACCAGCTCTGTCAGGAGGAATGGGCCAAAATTCACCCAACTTATTGTGGGAAGCTTGTGGAAGGCTACCCAAAACATTTCACCCAAGTTAAACAATTTAAAGGCAATGCTACTAAATACTAATTGAGTGTAAGTAAACTTCTGACCCACTGGGAATGTGATGAAAGAAATAAAAGCTGAAATAAATCATTCTCTCTACTATTATTCTGACATTTCACATTCTTAAAATAAAGTGGTGATCCTAACTGACCTAAAACAGGGAATTTTTACTAGGATTAAATGTCAGAAAAACTGAGTTTAAATGTATTTGGCTAAGGTGTATGTAAACTTCCGACTTCAACTGTACATAATATGGCATTTGAAATGTCTTTATTCTTTTGGAACTTCTGAGTGTAATGTTTACTTTAAATTTGTATTGTTTATTTCACTTTTGTTTACTATCTACTTCACTTGCTTTGGCAATGTTAACATACGTTTCCCATACCAATAAAGCCCTTAAATTGAAATTGAATTGAAATTGAAATTCAATTGAGAGAGAGAGGTAAAAGAGGGGGGAGAGAGAGAGAGAGAGAGAGAGAGAGGGAGAGAGAGAGAGAGAGAGAGAGAGAGAGAGGTGAAAGAGGGGGAGAGAGAGAGAGAGAGAGAGGGAGAGAGGAGAGAGAGAGAGAGAGGTGAAAGGGGGGAGAGAGAGAGAGAGAGAGAGAGGTGAAAGAGGGGGAGAGAGAGAGTGAAAGAGGGGGGAGAGAGAGAGAGGTGAAAGGGGGGGGGGAGAGAGAGAGAGAGAGAGAGGGAGAGAGAGGTGAGGGGGGAGAGAGAGAGAGAGAGAGAGGTGAGAGGGGAGAGAGAGAGAGAGAGAGAGAGAGAGGTGAAAGAGGAGGAGAGAAAGAGAGAGAGGTGAAAGAGGAAGAGAGAGAGAGAGAGGTGAAAGAGGAGGAGAGAGAGAGAGAGAGAGAGAGAGGTGAAAGAGGGAGAGAGAGAGAGAGAGAGAGAGAGAGAGAGAGAGAGAGAGAGGAGAGAGAGAGAGAGGTGAAAGAGGAGAGAGAGAGAGAGAGAGAGAGAGAGAGAGAGAGAGAGAGAGGTGAGAGAGGAGGAGAGAGAGAGAGAGAGAGGTGAAAGAGGAGGAGAGAGAGAGAGAGAGAGAGAGAGGTGAAAGAGGAGGAGAGAGAGAGAGAGAGAGAGAGAGAGAGAGAGAGATGAAAGAGGAGAGAGAGAGAGAGAGAGAGAGAGAGAGAGAGAGAGAGAGGGAGAGAGAGAGAGAGAGAGAGAGAGAGAGGTGAAAGAGGGGGAGAGAGAGAGAGAGAGAGAGGTGAAAGAGGTGAAACATTCTGGACATTTCTTTTGACAGTGAAATATAACAAAAATATCCTAATTGTCAACCCAAAATTCCTGACAATCACTTGATTAGGTTGCATATAAAAATATTTAGAATCATGCATTCCTGCTTGGACATGTTAGATGTAACAAGTTATTTGTTGAATACCATCTCAGTAGTATATTACTTCTTAATATAGCATTGTGAATGACTTTATAAGAAGATTACTAAAATGTATTATATTCTGTGGCGCTGCGAAAACATTTTTTGGGGGTGCCACCAAATCATGTGCTGGTTCTACCAACTGGGGGAAATGTTAGTCTGGAGCCCTGCAATGTCCAGTTGAGTAAATGTTGTAAAAACACTGCTGTGCTATGTCACTTGAATGTAGAGATGAGCTTTGTGTGTGTTTGTGTGAAGAGAGATTGACTCAGTCTTCAGTCCTTGCCTTGCTTTCTCATGCCCTTCTCTGAGAAACATTCTGATTAAGTTCAGGCGAACTTTCGGAGTTCAGCTGCAGTGGGGTTTATAATCTGTTTGCTGTTGCAGCCAGCCAACCAGCCAGTCAACCAGCCAGTCAACCAGCCAGTCAAACCAGCCAGTCAACCAGCCAGCCAGCCAGCCAACCAGCCAGTCACCAGCCAACCAGCCAGTCAACCAGCCAGTCAACCAGCCAGCCAGCCAGCCAGCCAGCCAACCAGCCAGTCAACCAGCCAGTCAACCAGCCAGCCAGCCAGCCAACCAGCCAGTCAACCAGCCAGTCACCAGCCAGCCAGTCAACCAGCCAACCAGCCAGCCAGCCAGCCAGCCAGTCAACCAGCCAGCCAACCAGCCAGCCAGCCAGCCAGCCAACCAGTCAACCAGCCAGTCAACCAGCCAGTCAACCAGCCAGCCAGCCAGCCAGTCAACCAGCCAGCCAGCCAGTCAGCCAGTCAGCCCAATCAGCAGTCAGCCAGCCAGCCAGCCAGTCAGCCAGCCAGCCAGCCAGCCAGCCAGTCAGCCAATCAGCCAGTCAGCCAGTCAGTCAGTCAGCCAGCAGCCAGCCAGCCAGTCAGCCAATCAGTCAGTCAGCCAGTCAGCCAGTCAGCCAGCCAGCCAGTCAGCCAGCCAGCCAGCCAGCCAGCCAGCCAGCCAGTCAGCCAATCAGCCAGCAGCCAGTCAGTCAGTCAGCCAGCCAGCCAGCCAGTCAGCCAGCCAGGGCAGCCAGCCAGTCAGCCAGTGCAGCCAGTGGATGCCAGCCAGTCAGTCAGTCAGCCAGCCAGCCAGCCAGCCAGCCAGCCAGCCAGCCAGTCAGCCAGGCGCCTTGTATTGTGCTGTGGATGCTCTGCCAAGCGCCATGCTCTACCAGCTAGGCCACATGGAACCAAAGACAGCAATGGATTGGCACAAACAGATCTGGGATCAGACTGGGTTAGGTCCCCTGCGTGTCCAGTGAGGTGGAGGTCTGGTCCCTGGGTCCCCATTAATGAGTCTCTCTCAGACTGAGGCCAGGCTAAGGCCAGGCCAGGTAATAGGGGTGGGATGGCATGTCCTCTACTCCCTCTAGTCCCTGGGCTTGTTTATACTGTTGGTGTAGCGGAGGTGATTTGGGGTCACCCTCTCCTGATGAGGTAGCCCTGCCTGAGATGGGGATTCCTCTTGGTCTAATGGTTGTGATATTGTGAGCTCAATGGTATGAATCTGACCAGTTACACAGGTCCTCTAGTCCCTGGGCTTGTTTATACTGCAGTCCCTCTGGTCCCAGGGCTATGTGTGGGATTGACTGCAACCCACAGGAGGCCTTCATCCCTTCTTTCCCTCCTCCCCTCTCCTCTCTCTCCTCCCTCCTCCTCTCCTCTCTCCTCTCCTCCCTCCTCCCTCCCTCCCTCTCCTCCCTCTCCTCCCTCCTCCCCTCCCTCTCCTCCCTCCTCCCTCTCCCCCCCTCTCCTCCCTACTCCCCTCCCTCCCTCTCCTCCCTCCTCCCCTCTCTCCTCCCTCCCTCTCCTCCCTCCCTCTCCTCCCTCCTCCCTCCCTCCTCTCTCCTCCCCCTCCCTCCCTCCCTCCCTCCCTCCCTCTCCTCCCTCCCTCTCCTCCCTCTCCTCCCTCCTCCCTCCCTCCCTCTCCTCCCTCCTCCCCTCCCTCTCCTCCCTCCTCCCCTCTCCTCCTCCCCTCTCTCCTCCCTCTCCTCCCCCCTCCCCTCCTCCCTCTCTCCTCCCCTCCTCCTCCCTCCCTCTCCTCCCCCCCTCCCTCCCTCCCTCCCTCCCTCCCTCCCTCCCTCCCTCCCTCCCCTCCCTCCCTCCCTCCCTCCCTCCCTCCCTCCTCTCTCCTCCCTCCTCCCCTCTCCTCCCTCCCTCTTCTCCTCCCTCTCCTCCCTCCTCCCCTCCCTCCCTCTCCTCCCTCCTCTCCTCCCTCATCCCCTCCATCGTCCTCCTCTTATCTCCTCTCACAGTTAAGTCTCTCTCTCATTCTGTCTCTCCCTGGAAGAAGCAGCTGCTTTGTTTAGACTTCTCTAAAAGTGATGTTTGTTAAAAATCTCCCGTTGCGCATCATGACCTCTGACCGGTTAAGTTGCTGTCAGAGTGAGAGACGGTGTGTGTGCAGGATGATGTGTTGTGCTCAGGTGTCTAACGGTGTTGGTTTAGCTCTTCAAATGGAAACACTGTCCTCCAAATGACGACTCTGACTAGATTACTGATTATTTTACATTTTACTCATTTAGCAGACGCTCTTATCCAGAGCGACTTACAGTTAGTGAGTGCATACATTTTCATAGTGGTCCCCCGTGGGAATCGAACCCACAACCCTGGCGTTGCAAGCGCCATGCTCTACCAACTGAGCTACACGGGACTATTCCACTGCCGTCCAATGAGATGCCACAGAAAGTTTGAGAATCAACACTCAGAACCAAGGAGGACAGAAACAGACCAAGAACGAGTTGGTATTTTGACTGTAGAATAATCATGAATAGACCCAGCCATAGCCACATAGCCATTAATATAAGATATGGTATACTAAAATATAATAATTAGTCTACCGTATCATACGCCAATAACCTACTAGTATTTATTTTATTTATTTAACCTTTATTTAAACAGGGAGTCATTAAAAAGGGTTCCAAAATGGTTCTTAAGCT
Source organism: Coregonus suidteri (assembly GCA_036851935.1). NCBI lineage: Eukaryota > Metazoa > Chordata > Actinopteri > Salmoniformes > Salmonidae > Coregonus > Coregonus suidteri. Next base: position 51,144,551 of record CM072235.1, on the reverse strand, counting down.
GTCCCCATAGGAGAACCCTTTTTGGTTCCAGGTAGAACCTTTTTGAGTTCTATGTAAAACCCTCTGTGGAAAGGGTTCTACATGGAATCCAAATAGGTTCTACATGGAACCCAAATGGGTTCTACCTAGAACCAAAAAGGGTTCTTCAAAGGGCCGAAGAACCCTTTTAAGTTGTAGATATCACCTTTGTGTATTGAGACTCAATGAGTAGCAATCCCCTCATAATAAATAATTTCCAGCAGGTGTTGGACTGGCAGGCTTTATCCTGGAATCTACAGTGAAGGAAGATTTGTAAAGTAATAACACTTCATTGCCTTTTACGGTGTTGAGGTCTATAGCTGCTTTGAATGCTTTATCAATACTGGTGACTGGGGCACCCAGGAGAATGGGTAAAAAGACAGAAGTCAATGCACATACAGTACCAGTCAAAAGTTTGGACACACCTACTCATTCAAGGGTTTTTCTTTATTTTTTACTGTTTTCTACATTGTAGAATAATAGTGAAGACATCAAAAATATGAAATACCACATATGGAATCATGTAGTAACCAAAAAAAAGTGTTAAACAAATCAATATATATTTTAAATGTCAGATTCTTCAAATAGCCACCCTTTGCCTTGATGACAGCTTTCATTAAAAATCCTACAATGTGATTTTCTGGATTTTTTTCCTCAATTTGTCTGTCATAGTTGACGTGTACCTATGATGAAAATTACAGGCCTCTCTCATCTTTTTAAGTGGGATAACTTGCACAATTGGTGGCTGACTAAATACTTTTTTCCCCACTGTACATATCCCAACCAGAAGCCATGGATTACAGGCAACATCCGCACTGAGCTAAAGGGTAGAGCTGCCGCTTTCAAGGAGCGGGACACTAATCCGGACTCTTATAAGAAATCCCGCTACGCCCTCCGACGAATCATCAAATAGGCAAAGCGTCAATACAGGACCAAGAGTTAATCTTACTACACCGGCTCTGATGCTCGTCGGATGTGGCAGGGTTTACAAACGATCACAGATTACAAAGGGAAACCAAACCGTGAGCTGCCCAGTGACGAGAGCCGACCAGACTAGCTAAATACCTTCTATGCTCACTTCGAGGCTAGCAACACTGAACAATGCATGAGAGCACCAGCTGTTCAGGATGACTGTGTGATCACACTCTCCGTAGCCGATGTGAGTAAGTCCTTTAAACAGGTTAACATTCACAAGGCCACAGGGCCAGATGGATTGCCAGGATGCGTACTCAGAGCATGCGCTGACCAGCTGGCAAGTGTCTTCACTGACATTTTCAACCTCTCCCTGTCTGAGTCTGTAATACCAACATGTTTCAAGCAGACCACCATAGTACCTGCGCCCAAGAACTCCAAGTTAACCTGTCTAAATGATTATCGCCCTGTACCACTCACATCTGTAGCCATGAAATGCTTTGAAAGGCTGGTCATCAATCAATCAATCAATTTTATTTTATATAGCCCTTCTTTACATCAGCTAATATCTCGAAGTGCTGTACAGAAAACCCAGCCTAAAAACCCCAAACAGCTAGTAATGCAGGTGTAGAAGCACGGTGGCTAGGAAAAACTCCCTAGAAAGGCAAAACCTAGGAAGAAACCTAGAGAGGAACCAGGCTATGAGGGGTGGCCAGTCCTCTTCTGGCTGTGCCGGGTGGAGATTATAACAGAACCATGCCAAGATGTTCAAAAATGTTCATAAGTGACAAGCATGGTCAAATAATAATCAGGAATAAATCTCAGTTGGCTTTTCATAGCCGATCATTAGAGTTTTAAACAGCAGGTCTGGGACAGGTAGGGGTTCCATAACCGCAGGCAGAACAGTTTAAACTGGAATAGCAGCAAGGCCAGGCGGACTGGGGATAGCAAGGAGTCACCACGGCCGGTAGTCCCGACGTATGGTCCTAGGGCTCAGGTCTCTCAGTTGGCTTTTCATAGCCGATCATTTAGAGTTGAAAACAGCAGGTCTGGGACAGGTAGGGGTTTCGTAGCCGCAGGCAGAACAGTTGAAACTGGAATAGCAGCAAGGCCAGGCGGACTGGGGGCAGCAGGGTGTCATCATGCCCGGTAGTCCTGACGTATGGTCCTAGGGCTCAGGTTCTCAGAGAGAAAGAGAGAACGAGAGAATTAGAGAGAGCATACTTAAATTCACACAGGACACTGGATAAGACAGGAGAAGTACTCCAGGTATAACCAACTAACCCCAGCCCCCCGACACATAAACTACTGCAGCATAAATACTGGAGGCTGAGACAGGAGCGGTCCGGAGACACTGTGGCCCCATCCGAAAGAAACCCCCGGACAGGGCCAAACAGGAAGGATATAAACCCACCCACTCCGCCAAAGCACAGCCCCCGCACCACTAGAGGGATATCCCCAACCACAACTTACAATCCTGAGACAAGGCCGAGTATAGCCCACAGAGGTCTCCACCACAGCACAAACCAAGGGGGGGGGGGGGCGCCAACCCAGACAGGAAGATCACGTCAGTAACTCAACCCACTCAAGTGACGCACCCCTCCCAGGGACGGCATGAAAGAGCACCAGCAGGCCAGTGACTCAGCCCCTGCAACAGGGTTAGAGGGCAGAGAACCCCAGTGGAGAGGGGAACCGGCCTGGCAGAGACAGCAAGGGCTGTTCGTTGCTCCAGCCTTTCCGTTCACCTTCACACTCCTGGGCCAGACTACACTCAATCATATGACCTACTGAAGAGATAAGTCTTCAGTAAAGACTTAAAGGTTGAGACCGAGTCTGCGTCTCTCACATGGGTAGGCAGACTGTTCCATAAAAATGGAGATCTATAGGAGAAAAGCCCGTCAGGAAGATTGCGTGATTGTCATGGCTCACATCAAGATTGTCATGGCTCACATCAACACCATCATCCCAGACACCCTGGACCCACTCCAAATCGCATACTAGCCCAACAGATCCAAAGACGACGCAATCTATATTGCACTCCACACTGCACTTTCCCACCTGGACAAAAGGAACACCTACCTGAGAATGCTGTTCATTGACTACAGTTTAGCGTTCAACACCATAGTGCCTTCCCTCCAAGCTCATCACTAAGCTAAGGACCCTGGGACTAAACACCTCCCTCTTTAACTGGATCCTGGACTTCCTGACGGGACGCCCCCAGGTGGTGAGGGTAGGCAACAACACATCCGCCACGCTGATCCTCAACACTGGGGCCCCTCAGGGGTGCATGCTCAGTCCCCTCCTGTACTCCCTATTCACCCACATCGGCCGCGTACGTAAGTTTGCAGACGACACGACGGTGGTAGGCTATTATTCACTTTACCCCTCCCTACAGTATACTGCTGCTACTGTCTATTATCTATCCTGTTGTCTAGTCACTTTACCCCTACCTACAGTATACTGCTGCTACTGTCTATTATCTATCCTGTTGCCTAGTCACTTTACCCCTACCTACAGTATACTGCTGCTACTGTCTATTATCTATCCTGTTGGACTAGTCACTTTACCCCTACCTACAGTATACTGCTGCTACTGTCTATTATTATCTATCCTGTTGTCTAGTCCCTTTACCCCTACCTACAGTATACTGCTGCTACTGTCTATTATCTATCCTGTTGTCTAGTCACTTTTACCCCTACCTACAGTATACTGCTGCTACTGTCTATTATCTATCCTGTTGTCTAGTCACTTTACCCCTACCTACAGTATACTGCTGCTACGTCTATTATCTATCCTGTGCCTAGTCACTTTACCCCTACCTACAGTATACTGCTGCTACTGTCTATTATCTATCCTGTTGTCTAGTCACTTTACCCCTACCTACAGTATACTGCTGCTACTGTCTATTATCTATCCTGTTGTCTAGTCCCTTTTACCCCCTACCTACAGTATACTGCTGCTACTGTCTATTATCTATCCTGTTGTCTAGTCACTTTACCCCTACCTACAGTATACTGCTGCTACTGTTCTATTATCTATCCTGTTGCCTAGTCACTTTACCCCTACCTACAGTATACTGCTGCTACTGTCTATTATCTTCCTGTTGTCTAGTCCCTTTACCCCTACCTACAGTATACTGCTGCTACTGTCTATTATCTATCCTGTTGTCTAGTCACTTTACCCCTACCTACAGTATACTGCTGCTACTGTCTATTATCTATCCTGTTGCCTAGTTCACTTTACCCCCTACCTACAGTATACTGCTGCTACTGTCTATTATCTATCCTGTTGCCTAGTCCCTTACCCCTACCTACAGTATACTGCTGCTACTGTCTATTATCTATCCTGTTGCCTAGTCACTTTACCCCTACCTACAGTATACTGCTGCTACTGTCTATTATCTATCCTGTTGCCTAGTCCCTTTACCCCTACCTACAGTATACTGCTGCTACTGTCTATTATCTATCCTGTTGACTAGTCACTTTACCCCCTACCTACAGTATACTGCTGCTACTGTCTATTATCTATCCTGGTTGTCTAGTCACTTTACCCCTACCTACAGTATACTGCTGCTACTGTCTATTATCTATCCTGTTGTCTAGTCACTTTACCCCTACCTACAGTATACTGCTGCTACTGTCTATTATCTATCCTGTTGTCTAGTCACTTTACCCCTACCTATATGTACATATCTACCTCAATGACCTCATACCCCTGCATATGGACTCTGTACTGGTATCCTGTGTATTGTACAGTATATAGCCAAGTTATCATTACTCATTGTGGATTTATTCCTCGTGTTATTTAAATTTTTTCTCTCTGCATTGTTGGGAAGGGCCCGTTAGCAAGCATTTCACTGTTAGTCTACAACTGTTGTTTACGAAGCGTCACAAATAAAATATGGTTTGATTGAAGAGGCAGGTGTCAACTTTACAGCCCCAGGAAGCCTCATTTGTAACAAATGGTGTGAGCTGTCTCTCTCATAAAACATTAAACACAAAGCTGTTCTTTGAGGTCAGACTACATACACACACACACTGTACTATAGACTACTAATACATAACACTGTTCTGGTCAACAGTACTAATACATAACACTGTTCTGGTCAACAGTACTAATACATAACACTGTTCTGGTCAAACAGTACTAATACATAACACTGTTCTGGTCAACAGTACTAATACATAACACTGTTCTGGTCAACAGTACTAATACATAACACTGTTCTGGTCAACAGTACTAATACATAACACTGTTCTGGTCAACAGTACTAATACATAACACTGTTGCTGGTCAACAGTACTAATACATAACACTGTTTTCTGGTCAACAGTACTAATACATAACGCTGTTCTGGTCAACAGTACTAATACATAACACTGTTCTGGTCAACAGTACTAATACATAACACTGTTCTGGTCAACAGTACTAATGCATAACACTGTTCTGGTCAACAGTACTAATACATAACACTGTTCTGGTCAAAACAGTACTAATACATAACACTGTTCTTGGTCAAACAGTACTAATATAATACATAACACCTGTTCTGGTCAACAGTACTAAATACATAACACTGTTTTCTGGTCAACTGTACTAATACATAACACTGTTCTGGTCAACAGTACTAATACATAACACTGTTCATGGTCAACAGTACTAATACATAACACTGTTCTGGTCAACAGTACTAATACATAACACTGTTTCTGGTCAACAGTACTAAATACATAACACTGTTCTGGTCAACAGTACTAATACATAACACTGTTCTGGTCAACAGTACTAATGCATAACACTGTTCTGGTCAACAGTACTCAATACATAACACTGGTTCTGGTCAACAGTACTAATACATAACACTGTTCTGGTCAAACAGTACTAATACATAACACTGTTCTGGTCAACAGTACTAATACATAACACTGTTCTGGTCAACAGTACTAATACATAACACTGTTCTGGTCAACAGTACTAATACATAACACTGTTCTGGTCAACAGTACTAATACATAACACTGTTCTGGTCAACAGTACTAATACATAACACTGTTCTGGTCACAGTACTAATACATAACACTGTTCTGGTCAACAGTACTAATACATAACACTGTTCTGGTCAACAGTACTAATACATAACACTGTTCTGGTCAACAGTACTAATGCATAACACTGTTCTGGTCAACAGTACTAATGCATAACACTGTTCTGGTCAACAGTACTAATACATAACACTGTTCTGGTCAACAGTACTAATACATAACACTGTTCTGGTCAACAGTACTAATACATAACACTGTTCTGGTCAACAGTACTAATACATAACACTGTTCTGGTCAACAGTACTAATACATAACACTGTTCTGGTCAACAGTACTAATACACATAACACTGTTCTGGTCAACAGTACTAATACATAACACTGTTCTGGTCAACAGTACTAATACATAACACTGTTCTGGTCAACAGTACTAATACATAACACTGTTCTGGTCAACAGTACTAATACATAACACTGTTCTGGTCAACAGTACTAATACATAACACTGTCCTGGTCAACAGTACTAATACATAACACTGTTCTGGTCAACAGTACTAATACATAACACTGTTCTGGTCAACAGTACTAATACATAACACTGTTCTGGTCAACAGTACTAATACATAAAACACTGTTCTGGTCAACAGTACTAATACATAACACTGTTCTGGTCAACAGTACTAATGCATAACACTGTTCTGGTCAACAGTACTAATACATAACACTGTTCTGGTCAACAGTACTAATACATAACACTGTCTCTTTCAACAGTACTAATACATAACACTGTTCTGGTCAACAGTACTAATACATAACACTGTTCTGGTCAACAGTACTAATACATAACACTGTTCTGGTCAACAGTACTAAATACATACACTGTTCTGGTCAAACTGTACTAATACATAACACTGTTCTGGTCAACAGTACTATAATACATAACACTGTTCTGGTCAACAGTACTAATACATAACACTGTTCTGGTCAAACAGTACTAATACATAACACTGTTCTGGTCAACAGTACTAATACATAACACCGTCCTGGTCAACAGTACTAATACATAACACTGTTCTGGTCAACAGTACTAATACATAACACTGTTTCTGTTAACAGTACTAATACCATAACACTGTTATGGTCAACAGTACTAATACATAACACTGTTCTGGTCAACAGTACTAATACATAACACTGTTCTGGTCAACAGTACTATACATAACACTGATTTCTGGTCAACAGTACTAATACATAACCACTGTTCTGGTCAACAGTACTAATACATAACACTGTTCTGGTCAACTGTACTTGACTTGCACATTAGTTTAAATGTAAGATGTGTTGTTGTTTGTCATATTGAGCAAGGCTTTTCTTTCATTCCCATATAGCCTGGTGCCATTTAACTGGCTTGATTTATAATGTTGCCACATTTTATACTTGGAGAGGCAAAACTCGTTATTCATTTAGAACAGTTGGAATCAATTACCAAACAAATATTATCGTTTTAAAAGCTAATATTGTTTAGAGTTGTCCTTTTATGCCGTTTGTCCAGGTCTATGTCACTCTACATCTTCTATATCTATGTCTCTAAACCTCTATCATTAGTATCTCAGGCTTGTATAACCTCAGCATGTGGTCCTGCCAGGCCCAGCCACCCGGACAGAGAATATTCCCCTGTTGATTCCCTTATAAAGCAGATTATCTTATAAGTTTGTTTCTCATAGTGCACTAGATAGGGAATAGGGTGCCATTTGGCTATGGGCTCTGGTCTAAAGTAGTGCACTAGATAGGGAATAGGGTGCCATTTGGCTATGGGCTCTGGTCTAAAGTAGTGCACTAGATAGGGAATAGGGTGCCATTTGGGACTCAGCATAGATGTTTTTTGCTGCCAGGTTTCAGCGGTCTCCCCTTGCCGTGTGCTCTCTCCCTGCCAGCCTGTAATAAGGGCTGTGATTGTGTGTGTGTGTTGATCAGGTGGACTGAAGGTTGTCACTGAGGCCTGTTGCAGCCAGGTAACACAGTGGGGAGCTGATCAGACCTGTGTCTGTCTACCAGGTACACACACACACACACACACACACACTCAAAACACACACACACACACACACACCACACACACACACACACACACACACACACACACTCAACACACACACACACACACACACTCACACACACACACACACACACACACACATCAAACACACACACACACTCAACACACACACACACACACACACACACACACACACACACACACACACACACACACACACACTCAACACACACACAGGCTCACAGCAAGGGGGTGATCAGACCCTCTCTGCTAAAGACATCTACTGCACTGATGGGGGTCTGGAACCAGGCTGGACACAGCTGGAACTACGCTATATAATAGACTGTGTGTGTGTGTCCAACAGTGCTAGCTTATCTACCTCTCAGGGTGGACCTCTCCTCCTCTCCTCCTCTCCTCCTCTCTCCTCTTTCCTCCTCTCTCCTCCTCTCTCCTCTCTCCTCCTCTCTCCTCCTCTCTCCTCTTTCCTCCTCTCACCTCCTCTCTCCTCCTCTCTCCTCTCTCCTCCTCTCTCCTCCTCCTCTCTCCTCTTTCCTCCTACATTTACATTTTACATTTTAGTCATTTAGCAGACGCTCTTATCCAGAGCGACTTACAGGAGCAATTAGGGTTAAGTGCCTTGCTCAAGGGCACATTTACGTTATTTAGCAGACGCTCTCCTCTCTCCTCTTTCCTCCTCTCTTCTCCTCTCTCCTCCTCTCTCCTCTCTCCTCTTTCCTCCTCTCACCTCCTCTCTCCTCCTCTCTCCTCCTCTCTCCTCCTCTCACCTCCTCTATCCTCCTCTCTCCTCTCTCCTCTCTCCTCCTCTCACCTCCTCTCTCCTCCTCTCTCCTCCTCTCTCCTCTTTCCTCCTCTCTCCTCTTTTCTTCTCTCTCCTCCACTCTACTCTCTCCTCCTCTCTCCTCTCTCTCCTCCTCTCTCCTCCTGTCTCCTCTCTCCTCCTGTCTCCTCTTCTCTCCTCCTCTCTCCTCCTCTCTCTCCGCCTTTCTCCTCCTCTCTCCTCCTCTCTCTGCCTTTCTCCTCCTCTCTCCTCTCTCCTCTCTCCTCCTCTCTCCTCCTGTCTCCTCTCTCCGCCTTTCTCCTCCTCTCTCCTCCTCTCTCCTGTCTCTCTTCTCTCCTCCTCTCTCCTCTCTCCTCTTCCCTCCTCTCTCCTCTCTCCTCCTGTCTATTTTCTCTCCTCTTCCATCCTCTCTCCTCCTCTCTCCTCCTGTCTCTCTTCTCTCCTCTTCCCTCCTCTCCTCTCTCATTCTCTCTACTCCTCTCCTCTCCTTTTCCCTCCTCTTCCTCTGTTCTCCTCCTCTCTCCTCTCTCCTCTCTCCTTCCTCCTCCTCTCTTCTCCTGTCTTCTCCTCTCTCCTCCTGTCTCCTCTCTCCTCTATCCTCCTGTCTCCTCCTCTCTCCTCTCTCCTTCTCTCTACTCCTCTCCTTTTTCCTCATCTTTCTCTCAGTTCTCTCTCTTTCTCCTCTCTCTCTCTCTCCTCTCAGTTCTCTCTCTGTTCTCCTCTCTCTCTCCTCTCAGTTCTCTCTCTTTCTCCTCTCCCCTCTCATCTTCTCTGGTTCAGCACGGGTGTGTTCCCTGAAGGTTGGTGCAGCTGCCACGCAAGCGACCCTGGCACATTAAAGCTGGAGTATGTGTGGGTTTGTTCCGTGCGGTGCAGGCAGAGGTGGTCAGGGTAATGGATGAGGAGCAGCTCTGTTCTGTTCTCGGTTCTGCAGTCTATCAACACTCATTGGTCTGTCGGCGTCCCAAATAGCACCCTATTCCCTTTACAGTGCACTGCTGTTTACCAGAGCTCTATTAGTGCACTGTCAAGGGAATAGGGTGTCGTTTGGGATGCAACCTCTATCAACCCTTATCAGTCAATGAGAGCTCATCAGTGTGCTCTCCCTGTTCCCTCAGCTCAGCTCTGCTCCCTGCTCCCTGTTCCCTCAGCACAGCTCAGCTCTCTGCTCCCTCAGCTCAACTCTCTGCTCTCTGTTCCCTCAGCACAGCTCAGCTCTCTGCTCCCTGTTCCCTCAGCACAGCTCAGCTCTCTGCTTCCCTCAGCTCAAACTCTCTGCTCTCTGTTCCCTCAGCACAGCTCAGCTCTCTGCTCCCTGTTTCCCTCAGCACAGCTCAGCTCTCTGCTCCCTCAGCTCAGCTCTCTGCTCCCTGTTCCCTCAGCACAGCTCAGCTCTCTGCTCCCTCAGCTCAGCACAGCTCAGCTCTCTGCTCCCTGTTCCTCAGCCACGCTCAGCTCAGCTCCTAACCCACACTGACAAACACAACACAACATTTAAAACATCCACCAATTGACCCCAGCCCTGTTGTTTTCCCAACCGCAAACTCTAACCCCCTCCTGTGTCTCTAGGCTGGTTGTTGACTCTGACCCCCCTGTATCTCTAGGCTGGTTGTTGAATCTCTGACCCCCCTGTATCTCTAGGCCTGTTTGTGTTAACTCTGATCCCCCTGTATCTCTAGGCTGGTTGTTGAACTCTGACCCCCCTGTATCTCTAGGCTGGTTGTTGAACTCTGACCCCCCCTGTATCTCTAGGCTGGTTTGTTTAACTCTGATCCCCCTGTATCTCTAGGCTGGTTGTTGAACTCTGACCCCCTCCTTGTATCTCTCAGGCTGGTTGTGTTGAACTCTGACCCCCCCGTGTCTTCAGGCTGGTTGTGATTATATAGCAGTCAATATACAGAGTGGTTCTGTTTGGTCTCTCACTCCGTGGTTGGAAGTGTTGATTCACCTCCCTGTTTCTCTTCTCTACAGGACCCCCAATCACCCCATCTACATACAGTGCCTTTCGTAAGTATTCAGACCCCTTGACGGTTTCCACATTTGTTACGTTACAAGCCTTATTCTAAAATGGATTTAAAATAAATAGAAATCCTCAGCAATCTACCACAAACACCCCATAATGACAAATTGAAAACAGGTTTTTAGAAATGTTTGCTAATGTATAAAAAATTAAAAAATAAATATATTATTTACATAAGTATTCAGAACCCTTTGCTATGAGACTCGAAATTGAGCGCAGGTGCATCCTGTTTCCAGTGATCATCCTTGAGATGTTTCTACAATTTGATTGGAGTCCACCTGTTGTAAATTCAATTGATTGGACATGATTTGGAAAGGCAAGAAACACCTGTCTATATAAGTCCCACAGTTGACAGTGCATGTCAGAGCAAAACCAGGCCATGAGGTCGAAGGAATGTCCGTAAGAGCCTCCGAGACAGGATTGTGTCGAGGCACAGATCTGGGGAAGGGTACGCAAAAAATGTCTGCAGCATTGAAGGTCCCAAAGAACACAGTGGCCTCCATCATTCTTAAATGGAAGAAGTTTGGAACCACCAAGACTCTTCTTAGAGCTGGGCCGCACGGCCAAACTGAGCAATCGAGGGAGAAGGGCCTTGGTCAGGGGAGGTGACCAAGAACCCGATGGTCACTCTGACAGAGCTCTAGAGTTCCTCTGTGGAGATGGGAAAACCTTCCAGAAGGACAACCATATCTGCAGCACTCCACCAATCAGGCCTTTATGGTAGAGTGGCCAGATGGAAACCACTCCTCAGTAAAGGCACCTGACAGCCCGCTTGGAGTTTGCCAAAAGGCACCTAAAGACTCTCAGACCATGAGAAAGAAGATTCTCTGGTCTGATGAAAGTTGAGCAGCGACACTCCCCATCCAACCTGACAGAGCTTGAGAGGATCTGCAGAGAAGAATGGGAGAAACTCCCCAAATACAGGTGTGCCAAGCTTGTAGCGTCATACCCAAGAAGACTCGAGGCTGTAATCGCTGCCAAAGGTGCTTTAACAAAGTACTGAGTAAAGGGTCTGAATAGTTATGTAAATGTGATATTTCTGTTTTTTATTTTGTATAAATTTGCTAAAATACATTATGGGTATTGTGTGTAGATTGATGAGGGGAAAAAATGATTTTATCAGTTTTAGAATACGGCTGTAACGTAACAAAATGTGGAAAAAGTCAAGGGGTCTGAATACTTTACGAATGCACTGTACTGGATTGCTTTCTTGTATTGATTCTCCCCCTGTCTGTGTGTGTCTCTATCCCAGGTTGTGACAGCGACTTCTGGGGCCCCCACTGCAGAGTAACCGGTGCCAGTGCCCAGAAACGAGGCCAGGTGTAACCCCATCACTGGGGCGTGTGTGTGTACGGATGGTTACCAGGGTTGGCGCTGCGAGGAGCCCTGTGAACCCGGGTTCTACGGCAAGACCTGCCATCTCACCTGCCAGTGTCTCAACGGAGCCACCTGCCATCACGAAACTGGGGAGTGCATCTGCGCCCGGGGATACTCTGGAGCTCTGTCAGTATTGAAAGATGGACACACACACACACACAGGAACACAACAACTACACAGACATTTACAAAGGGACGCACACACATCACACACACGCATACGCACAAAGATACGCACACACCATTTGTGTTTGTGTTGTAATGCAGTATATGTTTCTATCCAGCTGTGCGAGCGGTGCCCCAGTGGTAGTCATGGGCAACAGTGTGAGCAGCGCTTATGTCCCTGTCAGAATGGAGGAACCTGTCATCACATCAGGTGGAGAGTGCTCCTGTCCTGCTGGATGGACGGTAGGATGTTGTTTGTTGTTGTTGTTGTTATATGTTGTTGCTGTTAGCATGTTTTAAAAAACAAATAGAACAGATTATTCTGTAACCTGGTACTTGATTGACCTCTGTTAACCTACAGTGCATTCGGAAAGTATTCAGACCCCTTGACTTTTTTCCACATTTTGTTTACATTACAGCGTTTTTCTAAAAATGATTAAAATGTTTTTTTTCCTCATCAATCTACACACAATACCCCATAATGACAAAGCAAAAAACAGGTTTCTAGAAATGTTTGCAAATTAAAAAAATAATTAAAATGAAATTTCACATTTACGTAAGTATTTCAGACCCTTTACTCAGTACTTTGTTGAAGCACCTTTTGGCAGCGATTACAGCCTCGAGTCTTCTTGGGTTATGACGCTACAAGCTTGGCACACCTGTATTTGGGGAGTTTCTCCCCATTCTTCTCTGCAGAGCCTCTCAAGCTCTGTCAGGTTGGATGGGGAGCGTTCGCTGCACAGCTATTTTCAGGTCTCTCCAGAGATGTTCGATCGGGCTCAAGTCCGGGCTCTGGCTGGGCCACTCAAGGACTTCAGAGACTTGTCCCGAAGCCACCCTGCGTTGTCTTGGCTGTGTGCTTAGGTCACTGTCCTATTGGAAGGTGAACCTTCGCCCCAGTCTGAGGTCCTGAGTGCTCTGGAAGCGGTTTTTCATCAAGGATCTCTCTGTACCTTGATGCGTTCATCTTTGCCTCGATCCTGACTAGTCTCCCAGCTCCCTGTCCACTGAAAAACATCCCCACAGCATGATGCTGCCACCACCATGCTCTATTTCAACCGTAGGGATGGTGCCTGCGGTTTCCTCCAGACGGTGACGCTTGGCATTCAGGCCAAAGAGTTCAATCTTGGTTTCATCAGACCAGAGAATCTTGTTTCTCATTGGTCTGAGATTCCTTTAGGTGCCTTTTGGTAAACTCAAGCGGGCTGTCATGTGCTTTTTATGAGGGAGTGGCTTCCCGTTTCTGGCCACTCTACCATAAAGGCCTGATTGGTCTGGAGTGCTGCAGAGATAGTTGTCCTTCTGGAAGGTTCTCCCATCTCCACAGAGGAACTCTGGAGCTCTGTCAGAGTGACCATCGGGTTCTTGGTCACCTCCCTGACCAAGGCCCTTCTCCACCGATTTGCTCAGTTTGGCCCGGCAGCCAGCTCTAGGAAGGGTCTTGGTGGTTCCAAACTTCTTATTTTTAATACATTTGCCAAAAACATTTTTAAAAACTTTTTTTGTTTTTGTCATTATGGGGTATTGTGTGTAGACTTGATGAGGGGGAAAATAAAGTTGTAACATACAAAAAAATGTGTGAAAAAAGTCAAGGGGTCTGAATACTTTCCGAATGCACTGTATACGATGACTAGAAATATATCAGTTGTACAGTTAAATATTTCATGATATCAAATATTGCCTTCATCTAAAAAAAACACTGAACTTTCGGTTTGAGTGATTATAATCAGAAAGTATTGTTGTTGTGTTGTCCTACTTCCTCATCTTCCTCTTCCTCCTTAACTTCCTCTCCTCTTCCTCACTCCATCATATCCCTAGCCTGTTTTTCTTGTGTTCTTTCAATACTATTGACTCTATTTTTGAAGTATAATTGTCTCTGTGGTGTCAAACTGATCCACTATATCAAAACCTGCTCTGTCCATGACAGACTGGCCAGGTGAATCCAGGTGAAAGCTATGATCCCTTATTGATGTCACTGGTTAAATCCACTTCAATCAGGGGAGGAAGACAGGTTAAAGAAAGGAATTTTAAGCTTGAGACAATTGAGACATGGACATGTGTGTGTGTGTGTACCATTCTGAGGGTGAATGGGTCCAAGACAAAACTATTAAGAGTGCCTTTGAAACAGGGTATGGTAGTAGGTGCCAGGCGCACCGGTTTGTGTCAAGAACTGCAACGCTGCTGGGTTTTTCACACTCAACAGTTTCCCATGTATCAAGAATTGGTCCACCACCCAAAGGACATCCGCCAACTTGACACAACTGTGGGAAGCAATTGGAGTCAACATGGACCAGCATCCTTTTGGAACGCTTTCGACACCTTGTAGAGTCCATGCCCAACGAATTGAGGCTGTTCTGATGGCAAAAGGGGGGATGCAACTCAATATTGTGGAAGGTGTTTCCTAATGTTTGGTATACTCAGTATTATTGTGTGTGATCCAGTATATATCCTCTGGTTGTGTTTCCTCAGGGCTCAGTGTGTGCCCAGCCGGCCACCGTGGGAAGTATGGCGTCAACTGCAGCAAGGACTGCTCCTGCCCTGAACGGTGGACTGTGTGACCATATCGCTGGTCAGTGCCAGTGTCCCGCAGGCTACCGTGGACGGAGGTACGTCACGTAGTTTATTCTGCCTGCTTGAATACTCACGTTACTGACTCTTAACTCCCCGTGGAGCATAAGGGATAAGGCTGTTTGTTGTGACCACATCTCTGGGTAGTGCCTGAGTGCACAGCTGCTACAATCGGAAGGAAAGCTTCACTACAATCATACAACAGACTTTATTATTTTTTATAGCTACCATTTCCATTGTAATGAATGTGATTGAAATCTAGGGGAAAGTGGGGTTAGGATACATCTGGGCTAGTGGGGTTAGGATACATCTGGGCTAGTGGGGTTAGGATACATCTGGGCTAGTGGGGTTAGGATACATCTGGGCTAGTGGGGTTAGGATACATCTGGGCTAGTGGGGTTAGGATACATCTGGGCTAGTGGGGTTAGGATACGATCTGAGCTATAGTGGGGTTAGGAGTTACATCTGGGCTAGTGGGGTTAGGATATATCTGGGCTAGTGGGGGTTAGGATACATCTGGGCTAGTGGGGTTAGGATATATTCTGGGCTAGTGGGGTTTAGGATACATCTGGGCTAGTGGGGTTAGGATACATCTTGGGCTAGTGGGGTTAGGATATATCTGGGCTAGTGGGGTTAGGATATATCTGGGCTAGTGGGGTTAGGAATAACATCTGGGCTAGTGGGGTTAGGATATATCTGTGGCTAGTCGGGTTTAGGATACATCTGGGCTAGTGGGGTTAGGATACCTCTGGGCTAGTGGGGTTAGGATATATCTGGGCTAGTGGTGTTATAGGATACCATCTTGGCTAGTGGGTTAGGATACATCTGGGCTAGTGGGGTTAGGATACATCTGGGCTAGTGGGGTTAGGATACATCTGGGCTAGTGGGGTTAGGATAATATCTGGGTCCTAGTGGGTTAGGATATATCTGGGGCTAGTGGGGTTAGGATAATATCTGGGCTAGTGGGGTTAGGATATATCTGGGCTAGGGTGGGGTTAGGATATATCTGGGCTACCAGGGTTAGGATATATCTGGGCTACCGGTGTTAGGATATATCTGGGCTAGTGGGGTTAGGATATATCTGGGCTACCAGGGTTAGGATATATCTGGGCTAGTGGGGTTAGGATATATCTGGGCTAGTGGGGTTAGGATATATCTGGGCTACCAGGGTTAGGATATATCTGGGCTAGTGGGGTTAGGGATATATCTGGGCTAACCAGGGTTAGGATATATCTGGGCTAGTGGGGTTTAGGATACATCGGACTGGGCTAGTGGGGTTAGGATATATCTGGCCTATGGGGTTCGATACATCTGGGCTAGTGGGGGTATCATGGGATACGTGGTGGCTAGATATATCTGAGGGCTAGTGGGGGTGAGGATATATCTGGGCTAGTGGGGTTAGGATATATCTGGTAGTGGGGGGGTTAGGATATATCTGGGCTACCGGGGGTAGGAATACATCTGGGCTAGTGGGATAGTATACTCTGGCTACCAGGGTTAGGAGATATCTGGGCTAGTGGGGGCATACATCTGGGTTAGTGGGGTAGGACATATCTGGGCTACCAGGGTTAGGAAATAGGATGGGGTTGGCTAGTGGGCTAGTGTGTTAGGATATATCTGGGCTAGTGGGGTTAGGATATATCTGGGCTAGTGGGGTTAGGGATATATCTGGGCTACCCAGGGTTAGGATATATCTGGGCTAAGTGGGTTTAGGATATATCTGGGCTAGTGGGGTTAGGATATATCTGGGCTATTGGGGTTAGGATATCCTCTGGGCTAGTGGGGTGTTAGGATATATCTGGGCTACCAGGTTTTGGATATATCTTGGCTAGTGGGGTTAGACTTATTCATTCTATGGCTACCGGTTTCCATGTAAATGGCTTAGTGGGGGGATATATCTGGTGGCTAACGTGGGGTTAGGATATATCTGGGTAGTGGGGTTAGGATACATTTGGCTAGTGGGGTTAGGATACATCTGGGCTAGTGGTGGTTAGGATATAACTGGGTACTAGGGTTAGGAATATCTGGTAGTGGGTTTAGATATATCTGGGCTAGTTGGGTCAGGATATATCTGGGCTACCAGGGTTAGGATTATATCGGGCTAGTGGGGTTAGGCTTTATATCTGGGCTAGTGGGGTTAGGATATATCTGGGCTAGTGGGGTTAGGATTACATCTGGGCTAGTGGGGTAGGATACATCTCGGGCTAGTGTTTAGGATATATCGGCGGATAGTGGGTTAGGATAATCTGGGCTAAGTGGGGTTAGGATATATCGAGGTACCAGGGTTAGGATATATCTGGGATAGTGGGGTTAGGAACATCGGGCTACGGGGTTAGGAGACATCTGGCTAGTGGTGTTAGGGTATATCTGGGCTCTGCGTGGGGTTTGGGGTAAAATTGGGGTTGGGCCCGGGGTTTGGAAATTTTTAATTGGGGTAAACCCGGGGTTTTGGATATAATTGGGGTAAATGGGGGGAGGATACATCTGGGCTAACCCGGGGGTTGGATACATCTGGGTAGTTGGGGGTTTGGATAAATTTGGGCTAGTGGGGTTAGGATAAATCTGGGCTAGTGGGGTTTGGATAAAATTGGGTAGTGGGGTTAGGTATATCTGGGGTAGTTTGGGGGTTTGGATTAAAATTGGGCTTTTCCCGGGTTAGGATATAAAATTTGGGGTAGTGGGGTTTGGATACATCTGGGCTAGGGGGTTAAGGGGGTATATCTGGGGTAGTGGGGGTTTGGAAAATTTTTTGGGCTTTTGGGGGGTTAGGATTTCATCCGGGGTTTGTGGGGGTTTGGGGTAATCGGGCACCAGGGGGAGGAATACATCTGGGCTAGTGGGGGGTTTTTGGTACCTCTGGGTAGTGGGGTTAGGGTACCTCGGGGGGGGGGGTTAGGGGTATAAAACTGGGTACCAGGGTTTAGGAATATTGGGTAGTGGGGGTTTGGGGTAAATTGGGTTTGTTTTGGGGGTTAAAGGGAAAAATTGGGGAGTGGGGTTTTGGGGTTTTCGGGCCACCGGGTTTTTAGGAACAAACTGGGCTATGGGGTTAGGATATATTGGGCTAACCCGGGTTAGGATAATCTGGGGTAGTGGGGTTAGGATACATCTGGGGTAAATGGGGGTTTGGGTACAAAAACTGGGGTGGGGGTTAGGGTTTTTCCGGGCTACCCGGGGTTAGGAACATCTGGGGGAGTGGGGTTAGGTATATTGGGACCCGGGTTAGGGGAAAATTGGGGGTAGTGGGGGTTTGGATACATCGGGCCCAGGGGGTTTTGGATTTTTCTGGGCTAGGGGGGAGGGGTAAAATCTGGGCTACCGGGGGGTTACTCCACAACAGAAACCCCCAATTTCAAACTTCCCTTTTTACAACGGATTTGGAAAAAGGTTTCACATTTTGTCTAATAAGGTCCCCCAGTTTACAGTGCAGTCAGAAACAAAAAAACCCCGCCTGAGGCGGGAAAGGGAATTTTTCCGTTTTGAGCTCCGAGACAGGGGTTTTGTCAAGGCAAAGATCCCTTTTTGGGGAAGGGTACCCAAAAAATTTCGCAGAATTTAAGGTCCCCCCCAAAAACACCGTGGCCTCCATCATTTTTAAAAAGGAAAAAAGTTTTTGGGAACCCCCAAGACCCCCTTCGAGATCTGGCCCCCCCACCAAAAAAACCTGGGGGGGAAAGGGGGAGAAGGGCCTGGGCAGGGGAGGGGGACCCAAAAACCCGATGGGGGCACCCCTGGGACAAAAAAGCTCTAGAGTTCCTTTGGGTTGGGAGGAGGGGAAAAAAGAGAAACTTCCAAAAAAAAGGACAAAAAAATTTTCTGCAAAACACTCCAAATAAACAGGTTTATGATTTGGGGTGGCCCAGATGGAAGCCACCTTTTTTTCCAAAAAAAAAAAAATTTTTAAAAAAAAAAAACGGGACCAAAGAACCCCGCCCACTTGGGGTTTTTTTCCAAAAAAAACACCTAAAGATTCTCTGGTTTTTTTTGGGGAAACCAAAAAATTGAAATCTTTGGGCTGAATGCCAAAGACAAAGTCCCGGAGGAAAAACCCGGGACCTTCCCCACAGTGAAGCAAGTTGGGGGCAGCATCATTTTTGGGGGATTTTTTTTCAGGGGGGGCAAAAAAGGGAAAAGGGAGACTAGTCAAAGGGGCGAGGCAAAAATTAACGGAGCAAATACAGAGAGATCCCCTTTATGAAAACCTGCCCCCAGGGCCGCTCAGGACTTTTAAAATTGGGTTTA
>CM072235.1:51062823-51124853 GCA_036851935.1 Coregonus suidteri | reverse complement strand
CTCTCTGCTTCCCTGTTCCCTCAGCACAGCTCAAGCTCTCTGCTCCCTGTTCCCTCAGCACAGCTCAGCTCTCTGCTCCCTCAGCTCAGCTCAGCTCTCTGCTCTCTGCTCCCTCAGCTCAGCTCTCTGCTCCCTGTTCCCTCAGCACAGCTCAGCTCTCTGCTCCCCTGTTCCCTCAGCACAGCTCAGCTCTCATGCTCACCTGTTCCCTCAGCACAGCTCAGCTCTCTGCTCCCTCAGCTCAGCTCTTGCTCTCTGTTCCTCAGCACAGCTCAGCTCTCTGCTCCCTGTTCCCTCAGCACAGCTCAGCTCTCTGCTCCCTGTTCCCTCAGCACAGCTCAGCTCTCTGCTCCCTGTTCCCTCAGCACAGCTCAGCTCTCTGCTCCCTCAGCTCAGCTCTCTGCTCTCTGTTCCCTCAGCACAGCTCAGCTCTCTGCTCCCTGTTCCCTCAGCACAGCTCAGCTCTCTGCTCCCTGTTCCCTCAGCACAGCTCAGCTCTCTGCTCCCTCAGCTCAACTCTCTGCTCTCTGTTCCCTCAGCACAGCTCAGCTCTCTGCTCCCTGTTCCCTCAGCACAGCTCAGCTCTCTGCTCCCTCAGCTCTGCTCTCTGCTCCTGTTCCCTCAGCACAGCTCAGCTCTCTGCTCCCTCAGCCTCAGCACAGCTCAGCCTCTCTGCTCTCTGCTCCCTCAGCACAGCTCAGCTCCTAACCCACACTGACAAACACAACACAACATTTAAAACATCCACCAATTGACCCCAGCCCTGTTGTTTTCCAACCGCAAACTCTAACCCCCTCCTGTGTCTCTAGGCTGGTTGTTGAACTCTGACCCCCCTGTATCTCTAGGCTGGTTTGTTGAACTCTGACCCCCCCCTGTATCTCTAGGCTGGTTTGTTTAAACTCTGATCCCCCTGTATCTCTAGGCTGGTTGTTGAACTCTCTGACCCCCCCCCCCTGTATCTCTAGGCTGGTGTGTTGAACTCTGACCCCCCCCCCCCCCCTGTGTCTCTAGGCTGGTTTGAACCTTGACCCCCCCCCCCCCCCCCCCCCCCCCCCCCCCCCCCCCCCCCCCCCCCCCCCCCCCCCCCCCCTGTGTCTCTAGGCTGGTTGTTTAACTCTGATCCCCTTGTATCTCTAGGCTGGTTGTTTAACTCTGACCCCCCTGTATCTCTAGGCTGGTTGTTGAACTCTGACCCCTCCCTTGTATCTCTAGGCTGGTTGTTGAACTCTGACCCCCCCTGTGTCTTCAGGCTGGTTGTGATTATATAGCAGTCAATATACAGAGTGGTCTGTTTGGTCTCTCACCTCCGTGGTTGGAAGTGTTGATTCACCTCCCTGTTTCTCTTCTCTTCAGGACCCCCAATCACCCCATCTACACACAGTGCCTTCGGTAAGTATTCAGACCCCTTGACGTTTTCCACATTTTGTTACGTTACAGCCTTATTCTAAAATGGATTAAATAAATAGAAATCATCAGCAATCTACACATAATACCCCATAATGACAAATTGAAAACAGGTTTTTAGAAATTTTTGCTAATGTATAAAAAATTAAAAAATAAATATCTTATTTACATAAGTATTCAGACCCTTTGCTATGAGACTCGAAATTGAGCTCAGGTGCATCCTGTTTCCAGTGAACATAATAATAAGCCATTTAGCAGACGCTTTTATCCAAAGCGACTTACAGTCGTGCGTGCATACATTTTTTTGTGTATGGGTGGTCCCGGGGATCGAACCCACTACCTTGGCGTTACAAGCGCCGTGCTCTACCAGCTGAGCTACAGAGGACCACCAACATCCTTGAGATGTTTCTACAACTTGATTGGAGTCCACCTGTTGTAAATTCAATTGATTGGACATGATTTGGAAAGGCACACACCTGTCTATATAAGGTCCCACAGTTGACAGTGCATGTCAGAGCAAAAACCAAGCCATGAGGTCGTAGGAATTGTCCGTAGAGCTCCGAGACAGGATTGTGTCGAGGCACAGATCTGGGGAAGGGTACCAAAAAAATGTCTGCAGCATTGAAGGTCCCCAAGAACACAGTGGCCTCCTTCATTTTTAAATGGAAGAGTTTGGAAACAACCAAGACTCTTCTAGATCTGGGCCGCCCGGCCAAACTGAGCAATCGGGGGGGAGAAGGGCCTTGGGTCAGGGGAGGTGACCAAGAACCCGATGATCACTCTGACAGAGCTCTAGAGTTCCTCTGTGGAGATGGGAGAACCTTCCAGAAGAACAACCATCACTGCAGCACTCCACCAATCAGGCCTTTATGGTAGAGTGGCCAGATGGAAACCACTCCTCAGTAAAAGGCACGTGACAGCCCGCTTGGAGTTTGCCAAAAGGCACCTAAAGACTCTCAGACCATGAGAAAGAAGATTCTCTGGTCTGATGAAAGTTGAGCAGCGACGCTCCCCATCCAACCTGACAGAGCTTGAGAGGATCTGCAGAGAAGAATGGGAGGAACTCTCAGAATACAGGTGTGCCAAGCTTGTAGTGTCATGCCCAAGAAGACTCGATGCTGTAATCGCTGCCAAAGGTGCTTCAACAAAGTACTGAGTAAAGGGTCTGAATACTTATGTAAATGTGATATTTCCGTTTTTTATTTTGTATAAATTTGCTAAAATGTATTTTAAAAAACAGTTTTTACTTTGTCATTATGGGGTATTGTGTGTAGATTGATGAGGGGAAAAAATGATTTTATCAGTTTTAGAATATGGCTGTTACGTAACAAAATGTGGAAAAAGTGAAGGGGTCTGAATACTTTATGAATGCACTGTACTGAATTGCTTTCTTGTATTGATTCTCCCCCCTGTCTGTGTGTGTCTCTATCCCAGGTTGTGACAGCGACTTCTGGGGCCCCCACTGCAGTAACCGGTGCCAGTGCCAGAACGAGGCCAGGTGTAACCCCATCACTGGGGCGTGTGTGTGTACGGATGGTTACCAGGGTTGGCGCTGCGAGGAGCCCTGTGAACCCGGGTTCTACGGCAAGACCTGCCATCTCACCTGCCAGTGTCTCAACGGAGCCACCTGCCATCACGAAACTGGGGAGTGCATCTGCGCCCGGGGATACTCTGGAGCTCTGTCAGTATTGAAAGATGGACACACACACACACACACAGGCACAGGCACAGGAACACACAACTACACAGACATTACAAAGGGACGCACACACATCGCACACACACACACACACACAGGCACAGGAACACACAACTACACAGACATTACAAAGGGACGCACACACATCGCACACACACACACACACACAGGCACAGGAACACACAACTACACAGACATTACAAAGATACGCACACACCATTTGCGTTTGTGTTGTAATGCAGTATCTGTTTCTATCCAGCTGTGCAGAGCGGTGCCCCAGTGGTAGTCATGGGCAACAGTGTGAGCAGCGCTGTCCCTGTCAGAATGGAGGAACCTGTCATCACATCAGTGGAGAGTGCTCCTGTCCTGCTGGATGGACGGTAGGATGTTGTTGCTGTTAGCATGTTTAAAACAAATAGAACAGATGATTCTGTAACCTGGTACTTGATTGACCTCTGTTAACCTATAGTGCATTCGGAAAGTATTCAGACCCCTTGACTTTTTCCACATTTTGTTACATTACAGCCTTATTCTAAAATTGATTAAAATGTTTTTTTTCCTCATCAATCTACACACAATACCCCATAATGACAAAGCAAAAACTGGTTTCTAGAAATGTTTACAAATTAAAAAAAATAATTAAAATGAAATTTTCACATTTACGTAAGTATTCAGACCCTTTACTCAGTTTACTTTGTTGAAGCACCTTTGGCAGCGATTACAGCCTCTAGTCTTCTTGGGTATGACGCTACAAGCTTGGCACACCTGTATTTGGGGAGTTTCTCCCATTCATCTCTGCAGATCCTCTCAAGCTCTGTCAGGTTGGATGGGGAGCGTCGCTGCACAGCTATTTTCAGGTCTCTCCAGAGATGTTCGATCTGGTTCAAGTCCGGGCTCTGGCTGGGCCACTCAAGGACATTCAGAGACTTGTCCCGAATCCACTCCTGCATTGTCTTGGCTGTGTGCTTAGGGTCGTTGTCCTGTTGGAAGGTGAACCTTCGCCCCAGTCTGAGGTCCTGAGCACTCTGGAGCAGGTTTTCATCAAGGATCTCTCTGTACTTTGCTCCGTTCATCTTTGCCTCGATCCAGACTAGTCTCCCAGTCCCTGCTGCTGAAAAACATCCCCACAGCATGATGCTGCCACCACCATGCTTCACCGTAGGGATGGTGCCAGGTTTCCTCCAGATGTGACGCTTGGCATTCAGGCCAAAGAGTTCAATCTTGGTTTCATCAGACCAGAGAATCTTGTTTCTTATGGTCTGAGAGTCCTTTAGGTGCCTTTTGGCAAACTCCAAGTGGGCTGTCATGTGCCTTTTACATTTTAGTCATTTAGCAGACGCTTTTATCCAGAGCGACTTACAGTTAGTGAGTGCATACATTTTTTTTGTTTTTTTTGTTTTTCATACTGGCCCCCCGTGGGAAACAAACCCATAGTCCCATGTAGCTCAGTTGGTAGAGCATGGCGTTTGCAACGCCAGGGTTGTGGGTTCGTTTCACACGGGGGACCAGTATGAAAAACAAAAAAAACTGTAAAAAAAAATGTATGCACTCACTAACTGTAAGTCTGATTGGTGGAGTGCTGCAGAGATGGTTGTCTTTCTGGAAGGTTCTCCCATCTCCACAGAGGAACTCTGTCAGAGTGACCATCGGGTTCTTGGTCACCTCCCTGACCAAGGCCCTTCTCCCCCGATTGCTCAGTTTGGCCGGGCGGCCAGCTCTAGGAAGAGTGTTGGTGGTTCCAAACTTCTTATGTTTAATACATTTGCAAAACATTTAAAAAAACTGTTTTTGTTTTGTCATTATGGGGTATTGTGTGTAGATTGATGAGGGGAAAATAAGGTTGTAACGTAACAAAATGTGGAAAAAGTCAAGGGGTCTGAATACTTTCCGAATGCACTGTATACGATGACTAGAAATATATCAGTGTACAGTTAAATGATATCAAATATTGCCTTCATCTAAAAAAAACACTGAACTTCAGTTTGAGTGATTATAATCAGAAAGTATTGTTGTTGTTGTTGTCCTACTTCCTCCTCTTCCTCTTCCTCCTTAACTTCCTCTCCTCTTCCTCACTCCATCATACCCTAGCCTGTTTTCCTGTGTTCTTTCAATACTCTTGACTCTATTTTGAAGTATTAATGTCTCTGTGTCAAACTGATCCACTATACAAAACCTGCTCTTTCCATGACAGACTGACCAGGTGAATCCAGGTGAAAGCTATGATCCCTTATTGATGTCACCTGTTAAATCCACTCCAATCAGGGGAGGAGACAGGTTAAAGAAGGATTTTTAAGCCTTGAGACAATTGAGACATGGAGTGTGTGTGTGTGCCATTCTGAGGGTGAATGGACAAGACAAAATATTTAAAAGTGCCTTTGAACGGGGTATGGTAGTAGGTGCCAGGCGCACCGGTTTGTGTCAAGAACTGCAACGCTGCTGGGTTTTTCACACTCAACAGTTTCCCATGTATCAAGAATGGTCCACCACCCAAAGGACATCCAGCCAACTTGACACAACTGTGGGAAGCATTGGAGTCAACATGGGCCAGCATCCCTGTGGAACGCTTTCGACACCTTGTAGAGTCCATGCCCAGACAAATTGAGGCTGTTCTGAGGGCAAAAGGGGGGGGGTGCAACTCAATATTAGGAAGGTGTTCCTAATGTTTGGTATACTCAGTATATATTGTGTGTGATCCAGTATATATCCTCTGGTTGTGTTTCCTCAGGGCTCAGTGTGTGCCCAGCCGTGCCACGTGGGCAAGTATGGCGTCAACTGCAGCAAGGACTGCTCCTGCCTGAACGGTGGACTGTGTGACCATATCGCTGGTCAGTGCCAGTGTACCGCAGGCTACAGTGGACGGAGGTACGTCACGTAGTTTATTCTGCCTGCTTGAATACTCACTTACTGCTCTTAACTCCCCGTGAAGCATAAGGGATAAGGCTGTTTGTGTGACCACATCTCTGGGTAGTGCCTGAGTGCACAGCTGGCTACAATCGGACGGAAAGGACAGCTTCACTACAATCATACAACAGACTTTATAATTTTTTATAGCTACCATTTCCATTGTAATGAATGTGATTGAAATCTAGGAAAGTGGGGTTAGGATACATCTGGGCTAGTGGGGTTAGGATACATCTGGGCTAGTGGGGTTAGGATATATCTGGGCTACCAGGGTTAGGATATATCTGGGCTACCAGGGTTAGGATATATCTGGGCTACCAGGGTTAGGATACATCTGGGCTACCAGGGTTAGGATACATCTGGGCTACCAGGGTTAGGATATATCTGGGCTACCAGGGTTAGGATATATCTGGGCTACCAGGGTTAGGATATATCTGGGCTACCAGGGTTAGGATATATCTGGGCTAGTGGGGTTAGGATACATCTGGGCTAGTGGGGTTAGGATATATCTGGGCTAGTGGGGTTAGGATATATCTGGGCTAGTGGGGTTAGGATATATCTGGGCTAGTGGGGTTAGGATATATCTGGGCTACCAGGGTTAGGATATATCTGGGCTACCAGGGTTAGGATATATCTGGGCTAGTGGGGTTAGGATACATCTGGGCTAGTGGGGGTTAGGATATATCTGGGCTAGTGGGGTTAGGATATATCTGGGCTAGTGGGGTTAGGATATATCTGGGCTAGTGGGGTTAGGATATATCTGGGCTACCAGGGTTAGGATACATCTGGGCTACCAGGGTTAGGATACATCTGGGCTACCAGGGTTAGGTTATATCTGGGCTACCAGGGTTAGGATATATCTGGGCTACCAGGGTTAGGATATATCTGGGCTAGTGGGGTTAGGATACATCTGGGCTACCAGGGTTAGGATATATCTGGGCTAGTGGGGTTAGGATATATCTGGGCTACCAGGGTTAGGATATATCTGGGCTACCAGGGTTAGGATACATCTGGCTAGTGGGGTTAGGATATATCTGGGCTAGTGGGGTTAGGATATATCTGGGCTAGTGGGGTTAGGATATATCTGGGCTACCAGGGTTAGGATACATCTGGGCTACCAGGGTTAGGATACATCTGGCTAGTGGGGTTAGGATATATCTGGGCTAGTGGGGTTAGGATATATCTGGGCTACCAGGGTTAGGATACATCTGGCTAGTGGGGTTAGGATATATCTGGGCTAGTGGGGTTAGGATATATCTGGGCTACCAGGGTTAGGATACATCTGGGCTACCAGGGTTAGGATACATCTGGGCTACCAGGGTTAGGATATATCTGGGCTACCAGGGTTAGGATATATCTGGGCTACCAGGGTTAGGATACATCTGGCTAGTGGGGTTAGGATATATCTGGGCTAGTGGGGTTAGGATATATCTGGGCTACCAGGGTTAGGATATATCTGGGCTACCAGGGTTAGGATATATCTGGGCTACCAGGGTTAGGATACATCTGGCTAGTGGGGTTAGGATACATCTGGGCTAGTGGGGTTAGGATACATCTGGGCTAGTGGGGTTAGGATACATCTGGGCTACCGAGGTTAGGATACATCTGGGCTACCAGGGTTAGGATATATCTGGGCTAGTGGGGTTAGGATATATCTGGGCTAGTGGGGTTAGGATACATCTGGGCTACCAGGGTTAGGATATATCTGGGCTAGTGGGGTTAGGATACATCTGGGCTAGTGGGGTTAGGATATATCTGGGCTAGTGGGGTTAGGATATATCTGGGCTAGTGGGGTTAGGATATATCTGGGCTAGTGGGGTTAGGATATATCTGGGCTAGTGGGGTTAGGATACATCTGGGCTACCAGGGTTAGGATATATCTGGGCTACCAGGGTTAGGATATATCTGGGCTAGTAGGGTTAGGATATATCTGGGCTAGTGGGGTTAGGATATATCTGGGCTAGTGGGGTTAGGATACATCTGGGCTACCAGGGTTAGGTTATATCTGGGCTAGTGGGGTTAGGATACATCTGGGCTACCAGGGTTAGGTTATATCTGGGCTACCAGGGTTAGGATATATCTGGGCTAGTGGGGTTAGGATACATCTGGGCTACCAGGGTTAGGATACATCTGGGCTAGTGGGGTTAGGATACATCTGGGCTACCAGGGTTAGGATATATCTGGGCTAGTAGGGTTAGGATATATCTGGGCTAGTGGGGTTAGGATATATCTGGGCTACCAGGGTTAGGATACATCTGGGCTACCAGGGTTAGGATATATCTGGGCTAGTGGGGTTAGGATATATCTGGGCTACCAGGGTTAGGATATATCTGGGCTAGTGGGGTTAGGATATATCTGGGCTAGTGGGGTTAGGATATATCTGGGCTAGTGGGGTTAGGATACATCTGGGCTACCAGGGTTAGGATATATCTGGGCTAGTGGGGTTAGGATACATCTGGGCTAGTGGGGTTAGGATATATCTGGGCTAGTGGGGTTAGGATATATCTGGGCTAGTGGGGTTAGGATATATCTGGGCTAGTGGGGTTAGGATACATCTGGGCTACCAGGGTTAGGATATATCTGGGCTACCAGGGTTAGGATACATCTGGGCTACCAGGGTTAGGATATATCTGGGCTAGTGGGGTTAGGATATATCTGGGCTACCAGGGTTAGGATATATCTGGGCTAGTGGGGTTAGGATACATCTGGGCTAGTGGGGTTAGGATACATCTGGGCTAGTGGGGTTAGGATACATCTGGGCTAGTGGGGTTAGGATATATCTGGGCTAGTGGGGTTAGGATACATCTGGGCTACCAGGGTTAGGATATATCTGGGCTAGTGGGGTTAGGATATATCTGGGCTAGTGGGGTTAGGATATATCTGGGCTAGTGGGGTTAGGATATATCTGGGCTAGTGGGGTTAGGATATATCTGGGCTACCAGGGTTAGGATATATCTGGGCTAGTGGGGTTAGGATATATCTGGGCTACCAGGGTTAGGATATATCTGGGCTACCAGGGTTAGGATACATCTGGGCTACCAGGGTTAGGATATATCTGGGCTAGTGGGGTTAGGATATATCTGGGCTAGTGGGGTTAGGATATATCTGGGCTACCAGGGTTAGGATACATCTGGGCTACCAGGGTTAGGATATATCTGGGCTACCAGGGGTTAGGATATATCTGGGCTACCAGGGTTAGGATATATCTGGGCTACCAGGGTTAGGATATATCTGGGCTACCAGGGTTAGGATATATCTGGGCTACCAGGGTTAGGATATATCTGGGCTAGTGGGGTTAGGATATATCTGGGCTAGTGGGGTTAGGATACATCTGGGCTACCAGGGTTAGGATATATCTGGGCTAGTGGGGTTAGGATACATCTGGGCTACCAGGGTTAGGATACATCTGGGCTAGTGGGGTTAGGATATATCTGGGCTAGTGGGGTTAGGATATATCTGGGCTACCAGGGGTTAGGATATATCTGGGCTACCAGGGTTAGGATATATCTGGGCTACCAGGGTTAGGATATATCTGGGCTACCAGGGTTAGGATATATCTGGGCTACCAGGGTTAGGATATATCTGGGCTACCAGGGTTAGGATATATCTGGGCTACCAGGGTTAGGATATATCTGGGCTACCAGGGTTAGGATACATCTGGGCTACCAGGGTTAGGATATATCTGGGCTACCAGGGTTAGGATATATCTGGGCTACCAGGGTTAGGATATATCTGGGCTACCAGGGTTAGGATATATCTGGGCTACCAGGGTTAGGATATATCTGGGCTAGTGGGGTTAGGATATATCTGGGCTAGTGGGGTTAGGATACATCTGGGCTACCAGGGTTAGGATACATCTGGGCTAGTGGGGTTAGGATACATCTGGGCTACCAGGGTTAGGATATATCTGGGCTACCAGGGTTAGGATATATCTGGGCTACCAGGGTTAGGATATATCTGGGCTACCAGGGTTAGGATACATCTGGGCTACCAGGGTTAGGATATATCTGGGCTACCAGGGTTAGGATATATCTGGGCTAGTGGGGTTAGGATACATCTGGGCTACCAGGGTTAGGATATATCTGGGCTACCAGGGTTAGGATATATCTGGGCTAGTGGGGTTAGGATATATCTGGGCTACCAGGGTTAGGATATATCTGGGCTACCAGGGTTAGGATATATCTGGGCTACCAGGGTTAGGATATATCTGGGCTACCAGGGTTAGGATATATCTGGGCTAGTGGGGTTAGGATACATCTGGGCTACCAGGGTTAGGATATATCTGGGCTACCAGGGTTAGGATATATCTGGGCTAGTGGGGTTAGGATACATCTGGGCTACCAGGGTTAGGATACATCTGGGCTAGTGGGGTTAGGATATATCTGGGCTACCAGGGTTAGGATATATCTGGGCTAGTGGGGTTAGGATATATCTGTGCTAGTGGGGTTAGGATATATCTGTGCTAGTGGGGTTAGGATATATCTGGGCTACCAGGGTTAGGATACATCTGGGCTAGTGGGGTTAGGATACATCTGGGCTAGTGGGGTTAGGATACATCTGGGCTACCAGGGTTAGGATATTTCTGGGCTAGTGGGGTTAGGATATATCTGGGCTACCAGGGTTAGGATATATCTGGGCTAGTGGGGTTAGGATATATCTGTGCTAGTGGGGTTAGGATATATCTGGGCTACCAGGGTTAGGATACATCTGGGCTACCAGGGTTAGGATATATCTGGGCTACCAGGGTTAGGATATATCTGGGCTACCAGGGTTAGGATACATCTGGGCTAGTGGGGTTAGGATACATCTGGGCTACCAGGGTTAGGATATATCTGGGCTAGTGGGGTTAGGATATATCTGGGCTACCAGGGTTAGGATATATCTGGGCTACCAGGGTTAGGATATATCTGGGCTACCAGGGTTAGGATATATCTGGGCTACCAGGGTTAGGATACATCTGGGCTACCAGGGGTTAGGATATATCTGGGCTACCAGGGTTAGGATATATCTGGGCTAGTGGGGTTAGGATACATCTGGGCTACCAGGGTTAGGATACATCTGGGCTAGTGGGGTTAGGATATATCTGGGCTACCAGGGTTAGGATATATCTGGGCTACCAGGGTTAGGATATATCTGGGCTACCAGGGTTAGGATACATCTGGGCTAGTGGGGTTAGGATATATCTGGGCTAGTGGGGTTAGGATATATCTGGGCTACCAGGGTTAGGATATATCTGGGCTAGTGGGGTTAGGATACATCTGGGCTACCAGGGTTAGGATATATCTGGGCTACCAGGGTTAGGATATATCTGGGCTAGTGGGGTTAGGATACATCTGGGCTACCAGGGTTAGGATACATCTGGGCTACCGGGGTTAGGATATATCTGTGTTAGTGGGGTTAGGATATATCTGGGCTAGTGGGGTTAGGATATATCTGGGCTAGTGGGGTTAGGATATATCTGGGCTACCAGGGTTAGGATATATCTGGGCTAGTGGGGTTAGGATATATCTGGGCTACCAGGGTTAGGATATATCTGGGCTACCAGGGTTAGGATATATCTGTGCTAGTGGGGTTAGGATATTTCTGGGCTAGTGGGTTTAGGATATATCTGGGCTAGTGGGGTTAGGATATATCTGGGCTACCAGGGTTAGGATATATCTGGGCTACCAGGGTTAGGATATATCTGGGCTAGTGGGGTTAGGATATATCTGGGCTAGTGGGGTTAGGATATATCTGGGCTACCAGGGTTAGGATACATCTGGGCTACCAGGGTTAGGTTATATCTGGGCTACCAGGGTTAGGATATATCTGGGCTACCAGGGTTAGGATACATCTGGGCTAGTGGGGTTAGGATACATCTGGGCTAGTGGGGTTAGGATATATCTGGGCTAGTGGGGTTAGGATATATCTGGGCTAGTGGGGTTAGGATATATCTGGGCTAGTGGGGTTAGGATATATCTGGGCTAGTGGGGTTAGGATATATCTGGGCTACCAGGTTTAGGATATATCTGGGCTACCAGGGTTAGGATATATCTGGGCTACCAGGGTTAGGATATATCTGGGCTAGTAGGGTTAGGATACATCTGGGCTACCAGGGTTAGGATATATCTGGGCTACCAGGGTTAGGATATATCTGGGCTACCAGGGTTAGGATATATCTGGGCTACCAGGGTTATGATATATCTGGGCTACCAGGGTTAGGTTATATCTGGGCTACCAGGGTTAGGTTATATCTGGGCTACCAGGGTTAGGATATATCTGGGCTACCAGGGTTAGGATATATCTGGGCTAGTGGGGTTAGGATATATCTGGGCTAGTGGGGTTAGGATATATCTGGGCTAGTGGGGTTAGGATATATCTGGGCTACCAGGGTTAGGATACATCTGGGCTACCAGGGTTAGGATACATCTGGGCTACCAGGGTTAGGATATATCTGGGCTAGTGGGGTTAGGATATATCTGGGCTACCAGGGTTAGGATACATCTGGGCTACCAGGGTTAGGATATATCTGGGCTACCAGGGTTAGGATACATCTGGGCTACCAGGGTTAGGATATATCTGGGCTAGTGGGGTTAGGATATATCTGGGCTAGTGGGGTTAGGGATATATCTGGGCTAGTGGGGTTAGGGTATATCTGGGCTAGTGGGGTTAGGATATATCTGGGCTACCAGGGTTAGGATATATCTGGGCTACCAGGGTTAGGATATATCTGGGCTACCAGGGGTTAGGATATATCTGGGCTAGTGGGGTTAGGATATATCTGGGCTACCAGGGTTAGGATACATCTGGGCTACCAGGGTTAGGATATATCTGGGCTAGTGGGGTTAGGATATATCTGGGCTACCAGGGTTAGGATATATCTGGGCTACCAGGGTTAGGATACATCTGGGCTAGTGGGGTTAGGATACATCTGGGCTACCAGGGTTAGGATATATCTGGGCTACCAGGGTTAGGATACATCTGGGCTACCAGGGTTAGGATATATCTGGGCTACCAGGGTTAGGATACATCTGGGCTACCAGGGTTAGGATATATCTGGGCTAGTGGGGTTATGATATATCTGGGCTAGTAGGGTTAGGATATATCTGGGCTACCAGGGTTAGGATATATCTGGGCTACCAGGGTTAGGATATATCTGGGCTAGTGGGGTTAGGATATATCTGGGCTACCAGGGTTAGGATATATCTGGGCTACCAGGGTTAGGATATATCTGGGCTAGTGGGGTTAGGTTATATCTGGGCTAGTGGGGTTAGGATATATCTGGGCTACCAGGGTTAGGATACATCTGGGCTACCAGGGTTAGGATATATCTGGGCTATTGGGGTTAGGATATATCTGGGCTACCAGGGTTAGGATATATCTGGGCTAGTGGGGTTAGGATATATCTGGGCTAGTGGGGTTAGGATACATCTGGGCTAGTGGGGTTAGGATATATCTGGGCTACCAGGGTTAGGATATATCTGGGCTACCAGGGTTAGGATACATCTGGGCTACCAGGGTTAGGATATATCTGGGCTACCAGGGTTAGGATACATCTGGGCTAGTGGGGTTAGGTTATATCTGGGCTACCAGGGTTAGGATACATCTGGGCTACCAGGGTTAGGATATATCTGGGCTAGTGGGGTTAGGATATATCTGGGCTACCAGGGTTAGGATACATCTGGGCTACCAGGGTTAGGATATATCTGGGCTAGTGGGGTTAGGATACATCTGGGCTAGTGGGGTTAGGATATATCTGGGCTAGTAGGGTTAGGATATATCTGGGCTAGTGGGGTTAGGATATATCTGGGCTACCAGGGTTAGGATATATCTGGGCTAGTGGGGTTAGGATATATCTGGGCTAGTGGGGTTAGGATACATCTGGGCTAGTGGGGTTAGGATACATCTGGGCTAGTGGGGTTAGGATATATCTGGGCTACCAGGGTTAGGATATATCTGGGCTAGTGGGGTTAGGATATATCTGGGCTAGTAGGGTTAGGATATATCTGGGCTACCAGGGTTAGGATATATCTGGGCTAGTGGGGTTAGGATATATCTGGGCTACCAGGGTTAGGATACATCTGGGCTACCAGGGTTAGGATACATCTGGGCTAGTGGGGTTAGGATATATCTGGGCTAGTGGGGTTAGGATATATCTGGGCTACCAGGGTTAGGATATATCTGGGCTAGTGGGGTTAGGATATATCTGGGCTAGGGGGGTTAGGATATATCTGGGCTAGTGGGATTAGGATACATCTGGGCTACCAGGGTTAGGATATATCTGGGCTACCAGGGTTAGGATATATCTGGGCTACCAGGGTTAGGATACATCTGGGCTACCAGGGTTAGGATATATCTGGGCTAGTGGGGTTAGGATATATCTGGGCTACCAGGGTTAGGATACATCTGGGCTAGTGGGGTTAGGATATATCTGGGCTAGTGGGGTTAGGATATATCTGGGCTAGTGGGGTTAGGATATATCTGGGCTAGTGGGGTTAGGATATATCTGGGCTAGTGGGGTTAGGATACATCTGGGCTACCAGGGTTAGGATACATCTGGGCTACCAGGGTTAGGATATATCTGGGCTACCAGGGTTAGGATATATCTGGGCTAGTGGGGTTAGGATATATCTGGGCTAGTGGGGTTAGGATATATCTGGGCTACCAGGGTTAGGATATATCTGGGCTAGTGGGGTTAGGATACATCTGGGCTAGTGGGGTTAGGATACATCTGGGCTAGTGGGGTTAGGATATATCTGGGCTAGGGGGGTTAGGATATATCTGGGCTAGTGGGGTTAGGATATATCTGGGCTACCAGGGTTAGGATATATCTGGGCTAGTGGGGTTAGGATACATCTGGGCTACCAGGGTTAGGATACATCTGGGCTACCAGGGTTAGGATACATCTGGGCTACCAGGGTTAGGATATATCTGGGCTAGTGAGGTTAGGATACATCTGGGCTACCAGGGTTAGGATATATCTGGGCTAGTGAGGTTAGGATACATCTGGGCTACCAGGGTTAGGATATATCTGGGCTAGTGGGGTTAGGATATATCTGGGCTAGTGGGGTTAGGATATATCTGGGCTAGTGAGGTTAGGATATATCTGGGCTAGTGGGGTTAGGATATATCTGGGCTAGTGGGGTTAGGATACATCTGGGCTACCAGGGTTAGGATATATCTGGGCTACCAGGGTTAGGATATATCTGGGCTACCAGGGTTAGGATATATCTGGCTAGTGGGGTTAGGATATATCTGGGCTAGTGAGGTTAGGATATATCTGGGCTAGTGGGGTTAGGATATATCTGGGCTACCAGGGTTAGGATATATCTGGGCTAGTGGGGTTAGGATATATCTGGGCTAGTGGGGTTAGGATACATCTGGGCTACCAGGGTTAGGATATATCTGGGCTACCAGGGTTAGGATACATCTGGGCTACCAGGGTTAGGATATATCTGGGCTAGTGGGGTTAGGATATATCTGGGCTAGTGGGGTTAGGATACATCTGGGCTACCAGGGTTAGGATATATCTGGGCTACCAGGGTTAGGATACATCTGGGCTACCAGGGTTAGGATACATCTGGGCTACCAGGGTTAGGATATATCTGGGCTAGTGGGGTTAGGATACATCTGGGCTACCAGGGTTAGGATATATCTGGGCTACCAGGGTTAGGATACATCTGGGCTACCAGGGTTAGGATACATCTGGGCTACCAGGGTTAGGATATATCTGGGCTAGTGGGGTTAGGATACATCTGGGCTACCAGGGTTAGGATATATCTGGGCTACCAGGGTTAGGATATATCTGGGCTAGTGGGGTTAGGATACATCTGGGCTACCAGGGTTAGGATATATCTGGGCTACCAGGGTTAGGATATATCTGGGCTAGTGGGGTTAGGATATATCTGGGCTAGTGGGGTTAGGATATATCTGGGCTACCAGGGTTAGGATATATCTGGGCTACCAGGGTTAGGATATATCTGGGCTACCAGGGTTAGGATACATCTGGGCTACCAGGGTTAGGATATATCTGGGCTACCAGGGTTAGGATACATCTGGGCTACCAGGGTTAGGATACATCTGGGCTAGTGGGGTTAGGATATATCTGGGCTACCAGGGTTAGGTTATATCTGGGCTACCAGGGTTAGGATATATCTGGGCTACCAGGGTTAGGATATATCTGGGCTAGTGGGGTTAGGATACATCTGGGCTACCAGGGTTAGGTTATATCTGGGCTAGTGGGGTTAGGATACATCTGGGCTAGTGGGGTTAGGATACATCTGGGCTAGTAGGGTTAGGATATATCTGGGCTAGTGGGGTTAGGATACATCTGGGCTACCAGGGTTAGGATATATCTGGCTAGTGGGGTTAGGATATATCTGGGCTACCGAGGTTACTCCACACACAGAAACCCAATACAAAGCTCTCCCTCACCCTCCATTTGGAAAATCTGACCATAACTCCTGATTCCTGCTTACAAGTAAAAAAACTCAAACAGTACCAGTGACGCACACTCAATACTGAAGTGGTCAGATGAAGCGGATGCTAAGCTACAGGACTGTTTCGCTAGCACAGACTGGAATATGTTCCGATGGCATTAAGGAGTTTACCACATCAGTCACCGGCTTCATTAATAAGTTCATCAACAACGTCGTCCCCACAGTGACAGTACGTACGTACAGTATGTATCCCAACCAGAAGCCATGAATTACAGGCAACATCCGTACTGAGCTAAAGGGTAGAGCTGCCGCTTTCAAGGAGCGGGACTCTAACCTGGATGCTTATAAGAAATCCCGCTATGCCCTCAGACGAACCATCAAACAGGCAACGCGTCAATACAGGACTAAGATCGAATCCTACTACACCGACTCTGACGCTCGTCGGATGTGGAAGGGCTTGCAAACTATCACGGAACACATTTACATTTTAGTCATTTAGCAGACGCTCTTATCCAGAGCGACTTACAGTTAGTGAGTGCATACATTTTTTATTTATATTTTTCATACTGGCCCCCCGTGGGAATCGAACCCACAACCCTGGCGTTGCAAGCGCCATGCTCTACCAACTGAGCTACACGGGGCCCAAAGGGAAACCCAGCCACGAGCTGCCCAGAGAGGCAAGCTACATGACGAGCTAAATGCCTTCTATACTCGCTTCGAGGCAAGTAACACTGAACCATGCATGCGAGCTCCAGCTGTTCCGGACGACTGTGTGATCGACTGTGTGATCACGCTCTCCGTAACCAATGTGAGTAAGACCTTTAAACCAGTTAATATTCACAAGGCCGCAGGGCCAGACAGCTGGCAAGTGTTTTCACAGACAATTTCAACACCACCATTAAGTTTGCAGATAACACGACGGTGGTAGGCCTGATCACCGACGATGATGATGAGACAGCCTATAGGGAAGAGGTCAGAGACCTGGAAGTGTGGTGCCAGGACAACAACCTCTCCCTCAACGTGATCAAGACAAAGGAGATGATTGTGGGACTACAGGAAACGGAGGGCCGAGCACGCCCCCATTCTCATCGATGGGGCTGTAGTGGAGCAGGTCGAGAGCTTCAAGTTCCTCTGTGTCCACATCACTAAGGAATTATGATGGTCCAAACACACCAACACAGTCATGAAGAGGGCACGACAATGCCTCTTCCCCTCAGGAGGCTGAAAAGATTTGGTATAGGCCCTCAGATCCTCAAAAAGTTGTACAGCTGCACCATTGAGAGCATCTTGACTGGCTGCATCACCGCCTGGTATGGCAACTGCTCTGCATCCAACCGCAAGGCGCTACCGAGTGTAGTGCGTATGGCCCAGTACATCACTGGGGCCGAGCTCCCTGCCATCCAGGACCTCTATACCAGGCGGTGTCAGAGGAAGGCCCTAAAAATTGTCAAAGACTCCAGCCACCCAAGTCATGGACTGTTCTCTCAACAGGAACCTGAACAACTTCTACTACTCAGCCATAAGACTGCTAAATAGTTAGTTAAATAGTTAATGAAATAGCTACCCGGAGTATCTGCATTGACCCTTTTTGCACTAACTTTGTCACATTCACTGCTGCTACTGTTTATTATCTGTCCCTTTATTCCTAGTTATATGTGAAGCATGGGGTGGCAGCATCATGCTGTGGGGGTGCTTTGCTGCAGGAGGGACTGGTGCACTTCACAAAATAGATGGCATCATGAGGAAGGAAAATAATGTGGATATATTGAAGCAACATCTCAAGACATCAGTCAGGAAGTTAAAGCTTGGTCGCAAATGGGTCTTCCAAATGGACAATGACCCCAAGCATACTTCCAAAGTTGTGGCAAAATGGCTTAAGGACAACAAAGTCAAGGTATTGGAGTGGCCATCACGAAGCCCTGACCTCAATCCTATAGAACATTTGTGGGCAGAACTGAAAAAGCGTGTGCGAACAAGGAGGCCTACAAACCTGACTCAGTTACACCAGCTCTGTCAGGAGGAATGGGCCAAAAATCACCCAACTTATTGTGGGAAGCTTGTGGAAGGCTACCCGAAACATTTCACCCAAATTAAACAATTTAAAGGCAATGCTACCAAATACTAATTGAGCGTATGTAAACTTCTGACCCACTGGGAATGTGATAAAATAAATAAAAGCTGAAATAAATCATTCACATAGAACACATAGAACATATTTAAATGAGAATGACAGCTCTATAACTCACATTTCTATGTGAATTTGATCGGCTCGCCCAATAAGTTTAATTTTTGTAAACATTGTAAGCAGGATGTGTCATAATACTATTTCTGTGAAACAGTTCTTCCTGTTGTTCCCATTGTTAAATTACATACCATTACATGTAAAACAGTTACTCCCATTGTCATGTTGTCATTTGTTCATTTCTAAAGGAGGTGCAGGCAATGACCATTCACAAAGAGAGGACGGAATAATCTTAGCCCCAGGATAATGTAATAACACTTATATAGCACTTAATAAAAAGTTTGGCTCTGGTCGAAAATAGTGCACTACAGTGCCTTCGGAAAGTATTCAGACCCCTTTGACTTTTTCCAAATGTTGTTATGTTACAGCCTTATTCTAAAATGGATTTAATATTTTAATATTTTCAGCAATCTGCACACAATACCCCATAATGACAAAGCGAAAACAGATTTTAAAAAACAGAAATACCTTATTTACATAAGTATTCAAACCTTTTGCTATAAGACTCAAAATTGAGCTCAGGTGCATCCTGTTTCCATTGATCATCCTTGAGATGTTTCTACAACTTGATTGGAGTCCACCTGTGGTAAATTCAATTGAGTGGACATGATTTGGAAAGGCACACACCTGTCTACAGTGAGGGGAAAAAGTATTTGATCCCCTGCTGATTTTGTACGTTTGCCCACTGACAAAGAAATGATCAGTCTATAATTTTAATGGTAGGTTTATTTGAACAGTGAGAGACAGAATAACTACAAAGAAATCCAGAAAAATGCATGTCAAAAATGTTATAAATTGATACGCATTTTAATGAGGGAAATAAGTATTTGACCCCCTCTCAATCAGAAAGATTTCTGGCTCCCAGGTGTCGTTTATACAGGTAACGAACTGAGATTATGAGCACATTCTTAAAGGGAGTGTTCCTAATCTCAGCTTGTTACCTGTATAAAAAGACACCTGTCCACAGAAGCAATCAATCAATCAGATTCCAAACTCTCCACCATGGCCAAGACAAAAGAGCTCTCCAAGGATGTCAGGGGACAAGATTGTAGACCTAGACAAGGCTGGAATGGGCTACAAGACCATCGCCAAGCAGCTTGGTGAGAAGGTGACAACAGTTGGTGCGATTATTCGGTTGATATATCTGGGCTACCAGGGTTAGGATACATCTGGGCTACCAGGGTTAGGATATATCTGGGCTACCAGGGTTAGGATACATCTGGGCTACCAGGGTTAGGATATATCTGGGCTACCAGGGTTAGGATATATCTGGGCTAGTGGGGTTAGGATACATCTGGGCTACCAGGGTTAGGTTATATCTGGGCTAGTGGGGTTAGGATACATCTGGGCTAGTGGGGTTAGGATACATCTGGGCTAGTAGGGTTAGGATATATCTGGGCTAGTGGGGTTAGGATACATCTGGGCTAGTGGGGTTAGGATATATCTGGGCTACCAGGGTTAGGATATATCTGGGCTAGTGGGGTTAGGATATATCTGGGCTAGTGGGGTTAGGATATATCTGGGCTACCAGGGTTAGGATACATCTGGGCTAGTGGGGTTAGGATATATCTGGGCTACCAGGGTTAGGATACATCTGGGCTAGTGGGGTTAGGATATATCTGGGCTAGTGGGGTTAGGATACATCTGGGCTAGTGGGGTTAGGATACATCTGGGCTAGTGGGGTTAGGATATATCTGGGCTAGTGGGGTTAGGATACATCTGGGCTACCAGGGTTAGGATATATCTGGGCTAGTGGGGTTAGGATATATCTGGGCTACCGAGGTTACTCCACACACAGAAACCCAATACAAAGCTCTCCCTCACCCTCCATTTGGAAAATCTGACCATAACTCCTGATTCCTGCTTACAAGTAAAAACTCAAACAGTACCAGTGACGCACACTCAATACTGAAGTGGTCAGATGAAGCGGATGCTAAGCTACAGGACTGTTTCGCTAGCACAGACTGGAATATGTTCCGATGGCATTAAGGAGTTTACCACATCAGTCACCGGCTTCATTAATAAGTTCATCAACAACGTCGTCCCCACAGTGACAGTACGTACGTACAGTATGTATCCCAACCAGAAGCCATGAATTACAGGCAACATCCGTACTGAGCTAAAGGGTAGAGCTGCCGCTTTCAAGGAGCGGGACTCTAACCTGGATGCTTATAAGAAATCCCGCTATGCCCTCAGACGAACCATCAAACAGGCAACGCGTCAATACAGGACTAAGATCGAATCCTACTACACCGACTCTGACGCTCGTCGGATGTGGAAGGGCTTGCAAACTATCACGGAACACATTTACATTTTAGTCATTTAGCAGACGCTCTTATCCAGAGCGACTTACAGTTAGTGAGTGCATACATTTTTTATTTATATTTTTTCATACTGGCCCCCCGTGGGAATCGAACCCACAACCCTGGCGTTGCAAGCGCCATGCTCTACCAACTGAGCTACACGGGGCCCAAAGGGAAACCCAGCCACGAGCTGCCCAGAGAGGCAAGCTACATGACGAGCTAAATGCCTTCTATACTCGCTTCGAGGCAAGTAACACTGAACCATGCATGCGAGCTCCAGCTGTTCCGGACGACTGTGTGATCGACTGTGTGATCACGCTCTCCGTAACCAATGTGAGTAAGACCTTTAAACCAGTTAATATTCACAAGGCCGCAGGGCCAGACAGCTGGCAAGTGTTTTCACAGACAATTTCAACACCACCATTAAGTTTGCAGATAACACGACGGTGGTAGGCCTGATCACCGACGATGATGAGACAGCCTATAGGGAAGAGGTCAGAGACCTGGAAGTGTGGTGCCAGGATAACAACCTCTCCCTCAACGTGATCAAGACAAAGGAGATGATTGTGGACTACAGGAAACGGAGGGCCGAGCACGCCCCCATTCTCATCGATGGGGCTGTAGTGGAGCAGGTCGAGAGCTTCAAGTTCCTCTGTGTCCACATCACTAAGGAATTATGATGGTCCAAACACACCAACACAGTCATGAAGAGGGCACGACAATGCCTCTTCCCCCTCAGGAGGCTGAAAAGATTTGGTATAGGCCCTCAGATCCTCAAAAAGTTGTACAGCTGCACCATTGAGAGCATCTTGACTGGCTGCATCACCGCCTGGTATGGCAACTGCTCTGCATCCAACCGCAAGGCGCTACCGAGTGTAGTGCGTATGGCCCAGTACATCACTGGGGCCGAGCTCCCTGCCATCCAGGACCTCTATACCAGGCGGTGTCAGAGGAAGGCCCTAAAAATTGTCAAAGACTCCAGCCACCCAAGTCATGGACTGTTCTCTCAACAGGAACCTGAACAACTTCTACTACTCAGCCATAAGACTGCCTAAATAGTTAGTTAAATAGTTAATGAAATAGCTACCCGGAGTATCTGCATTGACCCTTTTTGCACTAACTTTGTCACATTCACTGCTGCTACTGTTTATTATCTGTCCCTTTATTCCTAGTTATATGTGAAGCATGGGTGGCAGCATCATGCTGTGGGGGTGCTTTGGCCTGCAGGAGGGACTGGTGCACTTCACAAAATAGATGGCATCATGAGGAAGGAAAATAATGTGGATATATTGAAGCAACATCTCAAGACATCAGTCAGGAAGTTAAAGCTTGGTCGCAAATGGGTCTTCCAAATGGACAATGACCCCAAGCATACTTCCAAAGTTGTGGCAAAATGGCTTAAGGACAACAAAGTCAAGGTATTGGAGTGGGCCATCACGAAGCCCTGACCTCAATCCTATAGAACATTTGTGGGCAGAACTGAAAAAGCGTGTGCGAACAAGGAGGCCTACAAACCTGACTCAGTTACACCAGCTCTGTCAGGAGGAATGGGCCAAAAATCACCCAACTTATTGTGGGAAGCTTGTGGAAGGCTACCCGAAACATTTCACCCAAATTAAACAATTTAAAGGCAATGCTACCAAATACTAATTGAGCGTATGTAAACTTCTGACCCACTGGGAATGTGATAAAATAAATAAAAGCTGAAATAAATCATTCACATAGAACACATAGAACATATTTAAATGAGAATGACAGCTCTATAACTCACATTTCTATGTGAATTTGATCGGCTCGCCCAATAAGTTTAATTTTTTGTAAACATTGTAAGCAGGATGTGTCATAATACTATTTCTGTGAAACAGTTCTTCCTGTTGTTCCCATTGTTAAATTACATACCATTACATGTAAAACAGTTACTCCCATTGTCATGTTGTCATTTGTTCATTTCTAAAGGAGGTGCAGGCAATGACCATTCACAAAGAGAGGACGGAATAATCTTAGCCCCAGGATAATGTAATAACACTTATATAGCACTTAATAAAAAGTTTGGCTCTGGTCGAAAATAGTGCACTACAGTGCCTTCGGAAAGTATTCAGACCCCTTTGACTTTTTCCAAATGTTGTTATGTTACAGCCTTATTCTAAAATGGATTTAATATTTTATATATTTTCAGCAATCTGCACACAATACCCCATAATGACAAAGCGAAAACAGATTTTAAAAAAACAGAAATACCTTATTTACATAAGTATTCAAACCTTTTGCTATAAGACTCAAAATTGAGCTCAGGTGCATCCTGTTTCCATTGATCATCCTTGAGATGTTTCTACAACTTGATTGGAGTCCACCTGTGGTAAATTCAATTGAGTGGACATGATTTGGAAAGGCACACACCTGTCTACAGTGAGGGGAAAAAGTATTTGATCCCCTGCTGATTTGTACGTTTGCCCACTGACAAAGAAATGATCAGTCTATAATTTTAATGGTAGGTTTATTTGAACAGTGAGAGACAGAATAACTACAAAGAAATCCAGAAAAAATGCATGTCAAAAATGTTAAAATTGATACGCATTTTAATGAGGGAAAATAAGTATTTGACCCCCTCTCAATCAGAAAGATTTCTGGCTCCCAGGTGTCGTTTATACAGGTAACGAACTGAGATTATGAGCACATTCTTAAAGGGAGTGTTCCTAATCTCAGCTTGTTACCTGTATAAAAGACACCTGTCCACAGAAGCAATCAATCAATCAGATTTCCAAACTCTCCACCATGGCCAAGACAAAAGAGCTCTCCAAGGATGTCAGGGACAAGATTGTAGACCTAGACAAGGCTGGAATGGGCTACAAGACCATCGCCAAGCAGCTTGGTGAGAAGGTGACAACAGTTGGTGCGATTATTCGCAAATGGAAGAAACACAAAAGAACTGTCAATCTCCCTTGACCTGGGGCTCCATGCAAGATCTCACCTCGTGGAGTTGCAATGATCAGGAGAACGGTGAGGAATTAGCCCAGAACTACACGGGAGGATCTTGTCAATGATCTCAAGGCAGCTGGGACAATAGTCACCAAGAAAACAATTGGTAACACACTACGCCGTGATGGACTG
Source organism: Coregonus suidteri (assembly GCA_036851935.1). NCBI lineage: Eukaryota > Metazoa > Chordata > Actinopteri > Salmoniformes > Salmonidae > Coregonus > Coregonus suidteri. The sequence goes on along the minus strand of CM072235.1, from coordinate 51,100,778 downwards.
AAATCCTGCAGCGCTTGCAAGGTCCCCCTGCTCAAGAAAGCACATACACAGGGCCGTCTGAAGTTTGCCAATTAACATCTGAATGATTCAGAGGAGAACTGGGTGATGAGACCAAAATCGAACTCTTTAGCATCAACTCAACTCGCCGTGTTTGGAGGAGGAGGAATGCTGCCTATGACCCCAATAACACCATCCTCACCGTCAAACATGGAGGTGGAAACATTATGCTTTGGGGGTGTTTTTCTGCTAAGGGGACAGCACAACTTCACCGCATCAAAGGGACGATGGAGAGGGCTATGTACCGTCAAATCTTGGGTGAGAACCTCCTTCCCTCAGCCAGGGCATTGAAAATGGGTCGTGGATGGGTATTCCAGCATGACAATGACCCAAAACACATGGCCAAGGCAACAAAGGAGTGGCACAAGAAGAAGCACATTAAGGTCCTGGAGTGGCCTAGCCAGTCTCCAGACCTTAATCCCATAGAAAATCTGTGGAGGGAGCTGAAGGTTCGAGTTGCCAAACGTCAGGCTCGAAACCTTAAAGACTTGGAGAAGATCTGCAAAGAGGAGCGGGACAAAATCCCTCCTGAGATGTGTGCAAACCTGGTGGCCAACTACAAGAAACGTCTGACCTCTGTGATTGCCAACAAGGGTTTTGCCACCAAGTACTAAGTCATGTTTTGCAGAGGGGTCAAATACTTATTTCCCTCATTAAAATGCAAATCAATTTATAACATTTTTGACATGCGTTTTTCTGGATTTTTTTGTTGTTATTCTGTCTCTCACTGTTCAAATAAACCTACCATTAAAATTATAGACTGATCATTTCTTTGTCAGTGGGCAAGCATACAAAATCAGCAGGGGATCAAATACTTTTTTCCCTCACTGTATATAAGGTCCCAGAGTTGACAGTGCATGTCAGAGCAAAAACCAAGCCATGAGGTCAAGGATTTGTCCGTAGAGCTCCGAGACAGGATTGTGTCAAGGCACAGATCTGGGGAAGGGTACCAAAACATTTCTGCAGCATTGAAGGTCCCCAAGAACACAGTGGCCTCCATCATTCTTAAATGGAAGAAGTTTGGAACCACCAAGACTCTTCTTAGATCTGGCCGCCCGGCCAAACTGAGCAATCAGGGGAGAAGGGCCTTGGTCAGGGAGGTGACCAAGAACCCGATGGTCACTCTGACAGAGCTCCAGAGTTCCTCTGTGGATCTGGGAAAACCTTCTAGAAGGACAACCATCTCTGCAGCACTCCACTAATCAGGCCTTTATGGTAGAGTGGCCAGATGGAAGCCACTCTTCAGTAAAAGGCACATGACAGCCCACTTGGAGTTTGCCAAAAGGCACCTAAAGATTCTCTGGTTTGGTGAAACCAAGATTGAACTCTTTGGCCTTAATGCCAAGCATCACGTCTGGAGGAAACCTGGCACCATCCCTACAGTGAAGCATGGTGGTGGCAGCATCATGCTGTGGGGATGTGTTTCAGCGGCAGGGACTGGGAGACTAGTCAGGATCGAGGCAAAGATTAACAGAGCAAAGTACAGAGAGATCCTTGATGAAAACCTGCTCCAGACGGCTCAGGACTTCAGATTGGGGTGAAGGTTCACCTTCCAACAGGACAACGACACTAAGCACACAGCTAAGACAACACAGGAGTGGCTTCGGGACAAGTCTCTGAATGTCTTTGAGTGGCCCAGCCAGAGCCCGGACTTGAACCGGATCGAACATCTCTGGAGAGACCTAAAAATAGCTGTGCAGCGACGCTCCCCATCCAACCTGACAGAGCTTGAGAGGATCTGCAGAAAAGAATTGAAGAAACTCTCCAAATACAGGTGTGCCAAGCTTGTAGAGTCATACCCAAGAAGACTTGATGCTGTAATCGCTGCCAAAGGTGCTTCAACAAAGTACTGAGTAAAGGGTCTGAATAGTTATGTAAATGTTATATTTCAGTTTTTTATTTGTAATAAATTAGCAAACATTTCTAAAACACTGTTTTTCCGTCAGACTGAGCTACCCCTGTAGGTTATCAGATCTCTTCAGTTCCCTCAGACAGACCTACCCCTGCAGGTTATCAGATCTCTTCAGTTCCCTCAGACAGACCTACCCCTGTAGGTTATCAGATCTCTTCAGTTCCCTCAGACAGACCTACCCCTGCAGGTTATCAGATCTCTTCAGTTCCCTCAGACAGACCTACCCCTGTAGGTTATCAGATCTCTTCAGTTCCCTCAGACAGACCTACCCCTGTAGGTTATCAGATCTCTTCAGTTCCCTCAGACAGACCTACCCCTGCAGGTTATCAGATCTCTTCAGTTCCCTCAGACAGACCTACCCCTGTAGGTTATCAGATCTCTTCAGATCCCTCAGACAGACCTACCCCTGCAGGTTATCAGATCTCTTCAGTTCTCTCAGACAGACCTACCCCTGCAGGTTATCAGATCTCTTCAGTTCCCTCAGACAGACCTACCCCTGTAGGTTATCAGATCTCTTCAGTTCCCTCAGACAGACCTACCCCTGCAGGTTATCAGATCTATTCAGTTCCCTCAGACAGACCTACCCCTGTAGGTTATCAGATCTAGACAGACCTACCCCTGCAGGTTATCAGATCTCTTCAGATCCCTCAGACAGACCTACCCCTGCAGGTTATCAGATCTCTTCAGTTCCCTCAGACAGACCTACCCCTGTAGGTTATCAGATCTCTAGACAGACCTACCCCTGCAGGTTATCAGATCTCTTCAGATTCCCTCAGACAGACCTACCCCTGCAGGTTATCAGATCTCTTCAGTTCCCTCAGACAGACCTACCCCTGTAGGTTATCAGATCTAGACAGACCTACCCCTGCAGGTTATCAGATCTCTTCAGATCCCTCAGACAGACCTACCCCTGCAGGTTATCAGATCTCTTCAGTTCCCTCAGACAGACCTACCCCTGCAGGCTATCATCTCTTCAGCCTAAAGCCACCCGGATCAAAGCTCTTCCAGAACACGACTTTCTTTCTCTTTTAATATTTGGCTAAGCTGCCCTCATTCATTTAGTGAAGTGACAGGTAAATGAACCTCCCCACACTACACCCACCTCTCTCTCCGCCTGGAGTACTACTACAGGGTGCCATTTGGGGCGCACAACCCAGTCTCCCCTGATAACACTGAAGCCAATGTAATTTAAACATCAAACATAACTAGTCCATTTGATAATGTAATTGAACTATCTATCTGGCTGCTAATGGTTCTGCTGGACACCTGAGATTGATGCTGTGCCAGGGAGGGTATATTTAAGGTCCTGTAGAAGTCTCCTCTAAGGTCTCTGTCTCTCTCTCTCTCTCTCTCTCTCTCTCTCTCTCTCTCTCTCTCTCTCTCTCGCTGTCTCTCTCTCTCTCTCTCTCTCTCTCTCTCTCTCTCTCTCTTCTCTTTCTCTCTCTCTCTCTCTCTCTCTCTCTCTCTCTCTCTCTCTCTCTCTCTCTCTCTCTCTCTCTCTCTCTCTCTCTCTCTCTCTCTCTCTCTCTCTCTCTCTCTCTCTCTCTCTCTCTCTCTCTCTCTCTCTCTCTCTCTCTCTCTCTCTCTCTCTCTCTCTCTCTCTCTCTCTCTCTCTCTCTCTCCCTCTCTCTCTCTCTCTCTCTCTCTCTCTCTCTCTCTCTCTCTCTCTCTCTCTCTCTCTCTCTCTCTCTCTCTCTCTCTCTCTCTCTCTCTCTCTCTCTCTCTCTCTCTCTCTCTCTAAATGCTGAGGAACCACCCTACTCATGCAGCTGGGCTCACCTTGGATAACCCCTGTGGTGGTATAGCGTAGTCCTGATTGTTATTGGTACTCTGAACCTCACCTAGACTGACTGGATAACCATCTCAGCCTGAAGGGACCTGGGGGGGGGGGCTGCCTGAGTGCGTCCAATGTTGGGACACACAAGTGAGCTTCATGATAATCATAGATGGATTTAACGTGAGCATTTGTGTCCAAATAAACAAATGACTTGCATGGACACATGGTTTTGTATAGGCATTTTAGTTCGTTTGACATTTGGCAATGTGAAAGCAACCGGACCAAATAAAAAAATGCTATGTAACAAATAATCAAACTCTGATTCAAACTAGACATGGATTTCACCTCCATCACTCGGTCGCTGCCATTGTTATCAATGCTGTAAAGACGCTGCAGCCATATTGATGCTCCAAAGTAGAACGGGGGCTAATGGCTGGGTCAGCTAAATGACAATATAGGGGCTTGGGAATATGATGGCATTGCTGAAGTAGGGACATATTTAGTAGGAAACAGCTTTGCCATCATCATCATCATCATCATGTTGTCAAATTTACTTTAGACAGATGGCAACGTTGTCATTAGCAAGCAAAGTTTCGTCAAAAATAGCTAGCAATGCTAACGATAGCTAGCTAATATCTGGAGGTCTCCCCTCAATCTTAGGTAGCTAGCTAACCTTATACTGCATCTAAAGTCAGTCTGGCAACATCAAAACGATGACAAAAGGTTTTCCTACTAATGATATGCTTTCTTTAGAAATGTCGTCGTGTTTTCGAGCACCAGTAATAAACTTTAGACCATATCTTCATCAGTCCCCAACGAGGATGCGTTGAGTAGAATGCTCAGTTGGGCATCAGTCCTAAAACAAACGTTCAAAACAATATTCTGAAGTAACGTGCAACTCATGAATAGCTTAAAACTATGCGTGAAAACACCCTTAGAAGCCTAGTTAAGGCTTCCATTGTTAAATCACCATTTGGTTACAATACTGTGGCCAATAAATGTAAAAGTCTTATGTAAAGACTTTATTCGTCCAAACGTATCAGTTTGGAGTCTTATTTCATGTTATTGAACCAGCATCATTTCTTGGTTTGCAAGGAATTTATTTAATTGCTTTGTGACTCAATTGAATAATTTTGCGTAGGTAATTCCAAAGTAACAAATCTACTTGGAACAAGATAAATAAAAAATGGGTTGTGATTACTTTAAATATTAGTTTGTATTAGTGTTGTTTATTAGGGTTAACCGAAAGGGAACAGTATGTTTAGTCTAATAGCTTTGTTAATAATCAAATAGAACACTTGTCATTCAATTATATATTTGGTTTCAGCAAACATATTTTTTTTCAATTGAGAAATCCTGATTTATTTACTTGTAATATTAATTGAAGTAATTTTTTGGGGGGTTTATCCAAAGAGTAATTTTTTACAGTGTAGCCTAACACTTGTCTGTAAACATCTCAGCCTATGAGGCAGTAGGGGGACTACCCTCTGAATAATGTCGCCTGACTGTCTGTAAACATCTCAGCCTATGAGGCAGTAGGGGGACTACCCTCTGAATAATGGAGTCTGGCTGTCTGTAAACATCTCAGCCTATGAGGCAGTAGGGGGACTACCCTCTGAATAATGTCGCCTGACTGTCTGTAAACATCTCAGCCTATGAGGCAGTAGGGGGACTACCCTCTGAATAATGTCGCCTGACTGTCTGTAAACATCTCAGCCTATGAGGCAGTAGGGGGACTACCCTCTGAATAATGTCGCCTGACTGTCTGTAAACATCTCAGCCTATGAGGCAGTAGGGGGACTACCCTCTGAATAATGTCGCCTGACTGTCTGTAAACATCTCAGCCTATGAGGCAGTAGGGGGACTACCCTCTGAATAATGGAGCCTGACTGTCTGTAAACATCTCAGCCTATGAGGCAGTAGGGGGACTACCCTCTGAATAATGGAGCCTGACTGTCTGTAAACATCTCAGCCTATGAGGCAGTAGGGGGACTACCCTCTGAATAATGTCGCCTGACTGTCTGTAAACATCTCAGTGTGGGATCTGAATATTTACAAACTCTGCAATCCAGTTAGGTCACCTGAGTCTGCACTTGTTTATAGGGGCTGGACTGTTACCACTGTAGTACTATTGTTATCCTCTCTAGATGCCAGGAAGAGTGCCCGGTACGGTCCTACAGTCCTCAGTGCAGGCTGAGGTGTGATTATCACTAAATCTCTCTCTCTTCCCCCCTCTCTCTCCTCTCTAGATGCCAGGAGGAGTGCCCGGTGGGGTCGTACGGTCCTCAGTGCAGCCTGCTGTGTGACTGTCAGAACGGTGCTAAGTGTTACCATATCAATGGGGCATGTCTGTGTGACACAGGCTTTAAAGGACCTCAGTGTCAGGAGAGGTTCTGTCCTCCAGGCCTGTACGGACTCATCTGTGACAAGTACTGCGCCTGTAACGCCTCCAACACTGTCAGGTACGTGGGACATTACAAAGATAGAATATTTTCCAGAAATCCTGGTTGGAAGATTCCCATAATATGCAAAAGTAGTGAAAATTAGAAAGGGGGCAAATAATACTAATACTAATAATACTAATACTAATACTAATACTAATACTAATACTAATACTACTACTACTACTACTACTACTACTACTAACTAATAATAATAATAATAATAATAATAATAATAGTAATAATAATATATCAGTATCAGGAGGGAATAAGCAGGGAATCCGGAATTCACCAAGAAGGATTTCTGGAAAAGTTACAGAAAGTTAGCATTTCTACACAGGTGATTTGTTGAACCACGTTTGCTTCATGAGCAACCTTACCTAGGGCCTGCCCTGAAGACTTGGTATTAGCTTTCAGAATCAGCTTTCATTTCATCTCATTTGTAAACCAGCAGCACATTTCTAAGCCAGGACACCTGTCTTATCTGTGTCATGGAGGAATGTTCAGCAGCATTCATTGCTAATTAGTGCTGAGCGATTAGTGCTTTTTGAGGTCGGTTTCGGTTCGATTATAAAACAATTATCACAGTTTTCGATGTTTGTTTCCGAAACTTTCTTTTTAAACTTTAAATGCACTATGCATTATGTGGGTTTGAACGCTGCAACACTGAATAAAACAATTAGTAAAAGTCCCGTGATGATAGTGACTGTCCATTACTGCTGATCACTGCATTAACCATCAGTTATTCACATTACTTTACTTTAATAAAATATTAGTTTTATTTGATGACTTTATTATTTCATTCCAAGTCCTCATCTCATCTCTATAGAGCTGCTGCCTGTGATGTCTGACTAAATCACTATTTTAGTAGTTCTTCAAAGTAAATAAGGCAGACTTGTATGACCGCTGAATACCAAATATCAAATCACTTAGACCAGGGGTAGGCAACCCAGGTCCAGGTCCTGTTCATGTTTTGGATTTATCCGACCCGGAAGACCAGGTGTGTTGAATTTAGGCAACCATTGAACTGATCGATTTGGTGCGTAGTTGGAACAAAATCCTGCGGTGGGCCTCCAGGAACAGGGTTGCTCTCCCCTGACTCAGGTCATGTATTTTCAGGCTCGCGAAGCAACTGCTCTCTATCCCTCTCCATCGCAAGTTCTCTCTGCAAGTTTAAACAGGCGCGCAATGGATTATGGTCATTGTAGTTAATTATCACGTTTTCTGCGCTAAACTATGTAGAATATTGGCCTGTTGGAAACTACATCTCCCTAGTACATCGCCCAGTTCGGGCTGGATCTCTAGAGAAACTGTGCAATATGCGCATTGAGCTCACAGAAAAAAACCTAACGAAATGGAATTCAAATAATTGAACCGATGTTGGTCAAGTAGTTGTTTTAAAAAATGATACATTTGGGTTAATTGCTCAGCGCTATTGCTAATGCAGTGTTAATGCTCTGATGCTGTTCCAGGAACAGGGGATACCTTGTCCCTCTGAGTTATAGGAGCACACTTTATATAGGAGCACAGGAGCACACTTTATATAGGAGCACAGGAGCACACTTTATATAGGAGCACAGGAGCACACTTTATATAGGAGCACACTTTATATAGGAGCACAGGAGCACACTTTATATAGGAGCACAGGAGCACACTTTATATAGGAGCACAGGAGCACACTTTATATAGGAGCACAGGAGCACACTTTATATAGGAGCACAGGAGCACACTTTATACAGGAGCACACTTTATATAGGAGCACACTTTATATAGGAGCACAGGAGCACACTTTATATAGGAGCACAGGAGCACACTTTATATAGGAGCACAGGAGCACACTTTATATAGGAGCACAGGAGCACACTTTATATAGGAGCACAGGAGCACACTTTATATAGGAGCACAGGAGCACACTTTATATAGGAGCACACTTTATATAGGAGCACAGGAGCACACTTTATATAGGAGCACAGGAGCACACTTTATATAGGAGCACAGGAGCACACTTTATATATGAGCACAGGAGCACACTTTATATAGGATTACACTTTATATAGGAGCACAGGAGCACACTTTATATAGGAGCACAGGAGCACACTTTATATAGGAGCACACTTTATATAGGAGCACAGGAGCACACTTTATATAGGATCACACTTTATATAGGAGCACATGAGCACACTTTATATAGGAGCACACTTTATATAGGAGCACAGGAGCACACTTTATATAGGAGCACACTTTATATAGGAGCACAGGAGCACACTTTATATAGGAGCACACTTTATATAGGAGCACAGGAGCACACTTTATATAGGAGCACAGGAGCACACTTTATATAGGAGCACACTATATATAGGAGCACAGGAGCACACTTTATATAGGAGCACAGGAGCACACTTTATATAGGAGCACAGGAGCACACTTTATATAGGAGCACAGGAGCACACTTTATATAGGAGCACACTTTATATAGGAGCACACTTTATATAGGAGCACAGGAGCACACTTTATATAGGAGCACAGGAGCACACTTTATATAGGAGCACACTTTATATAGGAGCACACTTTATATAGGAGCACAGGAGCACACTTTATATAGGAGCACACTTTATATAGGAGCACACTTTATATAGGAGCACAGGAGCACACTTTATATAGGAGCACACTATATATAGGAGCACAGGAGCACACTATATATAGGAGCACACTATATATGGGAGTACACTGTATATAGGAGCACTTTGGTCAAGATGGATGGATGAATTGCTGTCGGCTTGGGGCTCACTGTTTCACTCTCTCTGCAGATCTCTCACCATGGCCTACTGTGGTTCTGTAAAAAGGGCTTTATAGATAACATTTGACTGATTGACTGATCAACTGATTGATTGATTAATCAGGTTGATTCTGCTCTAGCTGTCACCCCCTGTCAGGTGAGTGCGCCTGTACGGCAGGATGGGCGGGGCTCTACTGCAACGAGACCTGTCCACCTGGTTACCACGGCGACGGATGCAGGTTGCCATGCAGCTGTTCCCACGGGGCCGACTGTCACGGAGTCACTGGGGCCTGCGTCTGTGCCCCTGGTTACATGGTGAGTTCTTCTTCTTCTTCTTCCAGAGAGTGTCCACTAAGTGTGCTGACTTCCTATTTAATTGACCAATTGGACCATCCAGTAGAACACGCCACTTACCCAATAGATGAGCACTTTAGTCCCAGGTCCCTGAGTGGCTAGAACAATAGCAGAGCACTAATCTGGGTCCCTGTGGCTAAGCCAATAGGAAAGCGCTTTAGTTCTAGGTCCCTGAGTGGCTAAACCAATCACTAGGCCAGTAATATTGAGTTAAAGGAGACATTTTATTTTTTACAACCAAATATCAATTTTTGATGTAAATGGCATGTTATAGAAAGGTCCAGACACCCTTTTTGTGATTTCACTTGTTTTTGCTAAACTTACCCCAAACAGCGAATCACTTTCTCATCCTCGTTGTGTAGTATGGAAAAAACATGGACAAAGGCTCCAAAAACACCCAAATATGTTATTTTAGAAACGGAAACGTCTCAGTATAGTGATGCAGGTCTTTAGATATTGGACACATGAAATGGTGTCATTCTGAACTTTATACGCAAGTTAAATTGCTATACAAATTGATGGAAAGTGGTGTTGGGGGAAAAACATACGACATTATAAAATCCATGTACACAAACAACAAGTGTGCGGTAAAAATTGGCAAAAAAACACACACGTTTCTTTCCACAGGGCCGTGGGGTGAGACAGGGATGCAGCTTAAGCCCCACCCTCTTCAACATATCAACTAATTTGCGTGGGTCCTAGATCAGTCTGCAGCACCTGGCCTCACCCTACTAGAATCTGAAGTCAAATGTCTACTGTTTGCTGATGATCTGGTGCTTCTGTCCCCAACCAAGGAGGGCCTACAGCAGCACCTAGATCTTCTGCACAGATTCTGTCAGACCTGGGCCCTGACAGTAAATCTCAGTAAGACAAAAATAATGGTGTTCCAAAAAAGGTCCAGTTGCCAGGACCACAAATACTAATTCCATCTAGACACCGTTGCCCTAGAGCACACAAAATACTATACATACCTCGGCCTAAACATCAGCACCACAGGTAACTTCCACAAAGCTGTGAACGATCTGAGAGACAAGGCAAGAACGGCCTTCTATGCCATCAAAAGAAACATAAAACTCAACATACCAATTAGGATCTGGCTAAAAATACTTGAATAAGTTATAGAACCCATTGCCCTTTATGGTTGTGAGGTCTGGGGTCCGCTCACCAACCAATAATTCACAAAATGGGACAAACACCAAATTCAGACTCTGCATGCAGAATTCTGCAAAAATATCCTCTGTGTACAACGTAAAACACCAAATAATGCATGCAGAGCAGAGTTAGGCCGATACCCGCTAATGATCAAAATCCAGAAAAGAGCCGTTAAATTCTACAACCACCTAAAAGGAAGCGATTCCCAAACCTTCCATAACAATGCCATCACCTACAGAGAGATGAACCTGGAGAAGAGTCCCCTAAGCAAGATTGTCCTGGGGCTCTGTTCACAAACACGAACAGACCCCACAGAGCCCCAGGACAACAACCCAATAAGACCCAACCAAATCGTGAGAAAACAGAAAGATAATTACTTGACACATTGGAAAGAATTAACAAAAAAACAGAGCAAACTAGAATGCTATTTGGCCCTAAACAGAGAGTCCATAGTGGCAGAATACCTGACCACTGTGACTGACCCAAACTTAGGGAAAGCTTTGACTATGTACAGACTCAGTGAGCATAGCCTTGCTATTGAGAAAGGCCGCCGTAGGCAGACCTGGCTCTCAAGAGAAGACAGGCTATGTGCACACTGCCCACAAAATGAGGTGGAAACTGAGCTGCACTTCCTAACCTCCTGCCAAATGTATGACCATATTAGAGACACATATTTCCCACTTGATCACACAGACCGACAAATAATTAGAAAACAAATCAAACATTGATAAACTCCCATATCTGTTAGGCGATAGATTTGTGACCCATTGCCATGACAACAGGGAAACCAGTGGAGCACAAACATTGTAAATAAAACCCATATTTATGTGTTCATTTATCTTCTCCCATTATTCATACTACAACTATTTGCACATGGTTTAAAAACACTGTACATAGCTGATAATAACATTTGAAACGTCTTTATCCTGTTGAATCCTTGATGATGTCATGTTTACTGGACATTTTGTTGTTTTTTTTTGTTGTTGTTTTTTGTTTTTTCTCACTTTTGTTTATTGTTTATTTCACTAGCTTTGGCAATGTAAACATATCTTTCCCATGCCAATAAAGCCCCTTTGAATTTGAGAGAGAGAGAGAGAGAGAGAGAGAGAGAGAGAGAGAGAGAGAGAGAGAGAGAGAGAGAGAGAGAGAGAGAGAGAGAGACAGAGAGAGAGAGAGAGAGAGAGAGAGAGAGAGAGACAGAGAGACAGAGAGACAGAGAGAGAGAGAGAGAGAGAGAGAGAGAGAGAGAGAGAGAGAGAGAGAGAGAGAGAGGAGAGAGGAGAGAGAGAGAGAGAGAGAGAGAGAGTAACAGTACTGTACCCAGGATGCAGCCAAATCCATCTGTGTCTCAGTGACCCGCCCCTCCTTCCTTTACCATGAGGCCAGGCACCAGTTAGTTACCTGTTGGTCTGGGATGAGCTGAAACCCTCTTCCTCCTCCTCTTCCTCATCACCATGTCTCTTCTTCCTCCTCCTCCTCCTCCACCTCCTTCTCCTCCTCCACCTCTACCTCCTCTTCCTCCACCTCCTTCTCCTCCTCCACCTCCACCTCCTCCTCCACCTCCTTCTCCTCCTCCACCTCTACCTCCTCCTCCTCCTCCTTCTCCTCCTCCACCTCCTCCTCCTCCACCTCTACCTCCTCCTCCTCCTCCACCTCCTTCTCCTCCTCCACCTCTACCTCCTCCTCCTTCTCCTCCTCCTCCACCTCTACCTCCTCCTCCTCCTCCTCCACCTCCTTCTCCTCCTCCACCTCCTCCTCCTCCTCCTCCACCTCCTCCTCCACCTCCTTCTCCTCCTCCACCTCTACCTCTATCTCCTCCTCCTCCTCCTCCACCTCCTCCTCCTCCTCCTCCTCCTCCTCCTCCACCTCCTTCTCCTCCTCCACCTCTACCTCTATCTCCTCCTCCTCCTCCACCTCCTCCACCTCCTCCTCCTCCTCCTCCTCCTCCTCCTCCACCTCCTTCTCCTTCTCCTCCTCCACCTCTACCTCCTCCTCCACCTCCTTCTCCTCCTCTACCACCTCCTCCTCCTCCTCCTCCTCCTCCTTCTCCTCCTCCACCTCTACCTCCTCCTCCTCTACCACCTCCTCTTCTTCTTCCACCTCCACTTCTTTCTTCCTCCTCTTCCTCCTTCTCCTCTTCCTCCTCTTCCTCCTCCCCCTCCTCCTCCTCTTCCTCTGCTTTCTCCTTCTCTTCCTCTCTCCTCTCAGCCCTTAGATAACAACGGGAACAGAGCAGAAGTGCCATTGTTAGCAGTATTGAAAACGTCATTTTGAGAACAGAACAAAGGTTACTGTGAACTGATTGATAAAAATGTAATTCCCAGACAGAATGTAAAAGGGAAGAGATAAGAGAGGGGAGGAGGAGAGGAGGAGAGGAGGAGGGAATAGATAGAGGAGAGGAGGAGAGGAGGAGGAGGAGAGGAGGAGGGAAGAGATAGAGGAGTGGAGAGGAGGAGAGGAGTAGGGAAGAGATGGAGGGGAGAGGAGGAGAGGAGTAGAGGAGGAGGAGAGGAGGGGAGATGAGGAGAGGAGAGAGGAGGAGAGGAGAAGAAGAGGGAAGAGATAGAGGAGGGGAGGGGAGGGGAGAGGAGGAGAGAGGAGGGAAGAGAGAGGGGAGGAGAGGAGGAGAGAGGAGGGAGGAGGAGAGGAGGAGAGGAAGGAGGGAAGAGATAGAGGAGGGGAGAGGAGGAGAGAGGAGCAGAGGAGGAGGAGAGGAGTAGAGGAGGGAAGAGAGAGGGGAGGAGGGGAGAGGAGGAGAGGAAGGAGGGAAGTGATAGAGGAGAGGAGGGGCGAGGAGGAGAGAGGAGCAGGAGAGGAGTAGAGAGGAGGGAGGAGGAGGAGAGGAGGAAGGGGAGAGGAATAGGACAATGAGAGGAGAGAGACTGGCGTCCAGTGTCCTTTCCTCTCCGGTTAAACTCTGTCCAGATGATATTGAGCGGGCACACACAGTGCTGAGCTGAACAGCCGGGTAGCAGCCAGAGCGGAGAGCAGAGTCCCGGTGAGGAGAGGCACAGAGGAGGCTCAGGGGCGAGGAGGAGCGAGGAGGGAGTCCCCAGACACACAGGACTCTTCTATGGCGCTAATTAATACTCTAAATCATACTGTCAGCTGTCACTCAAGACATAGAGCTGAGGAGAGAGAGAGGGATGGAGGGGAGGGGACCCACAGACACAGGGCTATGATCATCAGGGCTGAGAGAGAGACAGACAGAAGGGGCTCTTTGTAGGTGCTGCTGTGCTCAGCCATTTTAAAGCAGAGGAATTCTAATGATGCTGGTCTGAGTACAGAGGAGAGGACATGGTGGCGGGAAGGAGGAGAGGAGGGAAGGAGGGGTGGAGGGAAAGAGGGGGTGGAGGGAAGGAGGAGAGGAGGGAAGGAGGGAAGGAGGGGTGGAGGGAAGGAGGAGAGGAGGGGTGGAGGGAAGGAGGAGAGGAGGGGTGGAGGGAAGGAGGAGAGGAGGGAAGGAGGGTGGAGGGAAGGAGGTGTGGAGGAGTGGAGGGAAGGAGGTGGAGGGGAGGGGAAGGAGGAGTGGAGGGGGAGGAGATAAGGAGGGGTGGAGGGAAGGAGGGAGGTGAGGGAAGGAGGAGAGGAAGGGGAAGGAGGAGTGGAGGGAAGGAGATAAGGAGGGGTGGAGGGAAGGAGGGGTGGAGGGAAGGAGGAGAGGAGGGTGGATGGAAGGAGGGGTGGAGGGTGGAGGGAAGGAGGGTGGAGGGAAGGAGGAGAGGAGGGAAGGAGGGGTGAAGGGAAGGAGGGAGGTGAGGGAAGGAAGGTGGGAGGGAGGGAAGGAGGGGTGGAGGAGAGGAGGAGAGGAGGAGAGGAGGGTGGAGGGAAGGAGGGTAGGAGGGAAGGAGGGTGGAGGGAAGGAGGGAAGGAGGGTGAAGGGAAGGAGGGAAGGCGAATTGGAGCAGTGTTTTCCACTAGCGCCACCTGTCGGCTATACAACCGGTTACAGACTAATTTTCAGCCGGCTACTTTTTCCACTTAAATTAACTAGGCTACTTTTCAATTCGCTCTCCCGCTAGAATGAACAATATGAATCTTCTAGCGATCGATTGATAGGACAGGCGTCTGTCAGTCACAAAGTGAGCGATGACAGGGCGACACTGCTTGGATGACAGTCTGCTGTCTGTCCCGCCTCTCGGTACCTGGGTGTGTGTGTTATGTACACTGTGGTTGCAGTCGGATTTCTACATGACGCTCCTCCATCGTCTCTGTGAGTCAATTTGCACGTCCCATATAATGTGGTAACGATTAGTCCAAATCCATTTAGCCTGTTGTTTTCACATGATTTGATTTTGCGTGTTTCCAGTTAGTTATACAGTATGTCCATGGTATAGCATCGGGACAAGGAAACTAAAGATCATGTTGTATTTTCGATATGAAGTCCATCAGGACTTGCCAGACAGCGACGTTAAAGTGAGAGACTCGTCAGTATCCTACAGTATCCTACAACTACTTTTGTAAGACATCACAGTACAGTTGAAATATATATGGCAAATAGAAATCCTATATTGATGGTGTTAAGAGATAGATGGGAGGTGTTGAATGAAGCTGAAGGATGGGACTAATAACAAATAACAACAAACAATAACAAGATAACTAATAATGTAGGCATACTGTGTCCTTAATAAGTATATAGGTTGTATGTTGGGAGCTTTTGGGAAAGAGCACAGTTAGAAAGATATGGCATTTAGAAGCAAACCGGATGGACATCATGAAAATGATCGGAGAGGTTGAGAGTAGAAAAAGTTCAGGAGAAAGAACAAACAAAATGTAATTATTGTAAAATTGACTGTGTCCATAAAATGTATATAGTAAGTATAAGCTGGAAGTAGAGGCCTAAGCGTTGTTGTTCACTAGTTTACTCCAAGTAGGAAAGGGGTGACGGGGTTGGAAAGTAATAAAGGGGAATATATTTTTTAAAGGATATGTATGTGTGTGTGTACAGTGAGGGAAAAAAGTATTTGATCCCCTGCTGATTTTGTATGTTTGCCCACTGACAAAGAAATGATCAGTCTATAATTTTATTGGAGGTTTAATTTGAACAGTGAGAGACAGAATAACAACAACAAAATCCAGAAAAAACGCATGTCAGAA
Organism: Coregonus suidteri; assembly: GCA_036851935.1. Classification (NCBI taxonomy): domain Eukaryota; kingdom Metazoa; phylum Chordata; class Actinopteri; order Salmoniformes; family Salmonidae; genus Coregonus; species Coregonus suidteri. The sequence goes on along the minus strand of CM072235.1, from coordinate 51,085,212 downwards.
ATGTTATAAATTGATTTGCATTTTAATGAGGGAAATAAGTATTTGACCCCCTCTCAATCAGAAAGATTTCTGGCTCCCAGGTGTCTTTTATACAGGTAACGAGCTGAGATTAGGAGCACACTCTTAAAGGGAGTGCTCCTAATCTCAGTTTGTTACCTGTATAAAAGACACCTGTCCACAGAAGCAATCAATCAGATTCCAAACTCTCCACCATGGCCAAGACCAAAGAGCTCTCCAAGGATGTCAGGTACAAGATTGTAGACCTACACAAGGCTGGAATGGGCTACAAGAGACCATCGCCAAGCAGCTTGGTGAGAAGGTGACAACAATTGGTGCGATTATTCGCAAATGGAAGAAACACAAAATAACTGTAAATCTCCTTCGGCATGGGGCTCCATGCAAGATCTCACCTCGTGGAGTTGCAATGATCATGAGAACGGTGAGGATCATCATCCCAGAACTACACGGGAGGATCTTGTCAATGATCTCAAGGCAGCTGGGACCATAGTCACCAAGAAAACAATTGGTAACACACTACGCTGTGAAGGACTGAAATCCTGCAGTGCCCGCAAGGTCCCCCTGCTCAAGAAAGCACATATACATGCCCGTCTGAAGTTTGCCAATGAACATCTGAATGATTCAGAGGAGAACTGCGTGAAAGTGTTGTGGTCAGATGAGACCAAAATTGAGCTCTTTGGCATCAACTCAACTTGCCGTGTTTGGAGGAGGAGGAATGCTGCCTATGACCCCAAGGAACACCATCCCCACCGTCAAACATGGAGGTGGAAAACATTATGCTTTGGGGGTGTTTTTCTGCTAAGGGGACAGGACAACTTCACCGCATCAAAGGGACGATGGACGGGGCCATGTACCGTCAAAATCTTGGGTGAGAACCTCCTTCCCTCAGCCAGGGCATTGAAAAATGGGTCGTGGATGGGTATTCCAGCATGACAATGACCCAAAACACACGGCCAAGGCAACAAAGGAGTGGCTCAAGAAGAAGCACATTAAGGTCCTGGAGTGGCCTAGCTAGTCTCCAGACCTTAATCCCATAGAAAATCTGTGGAGGGAGCTGAAGGTTCGAGTTGCCAAAAACGTCAGCCTCGAAACCTTAATGACTTGGAGAAGATCTGCAAAGAGGAGTGGGACAAAATCCCTCCTGAGATGTGTGCAAACCTGGTGGCCAACTACAAGAAACGTCTGACCTCTGTGATTGCCAACAAGGGTTTTGCCACCAAGTACTAAGTCATGCATTGCAGAGGGGTCAAATACTTATTTCCCTCATTAAAATGCAAATCAATTAATAACATTTTTGACATGCGTTTTTCTGGATTTCTTTGTTGTTATTCTGTCTCTCACTGTTCAAATCAACCTACCATTACAATTATAGACTGATCATTTCTTTGTCAGTGGGCAAACGTACAAAATCAGCAGGGGATCAAATACTTTTTTCCCTCACTGTATGTGTGTATGTGTGTATATGTATATATATATATAAACATGAGGGATTGGAAGTGATGCAGACAATTACATTGATGGAAGTTACAATCTATCTGCAATATTAAGCTGATCTACCCCCCCACCAAAAAAAAAAAAAAAAAAAAAAAAAATGGATTAAATAGTTTTTTTCCTCATCAATCTACACACAATACCCCATAATTACAAAGCAAAAACAGGTTTCTAGAAATGTATTACAAATAAAAAACAGAAATACCTTATTTACATAAGTATTCAGACCCTTTGCTATGAGACTCGAAATTGAGCTCATGTGCATCTGCCGTGGAAATACTTCTCAAAGATATCTCTCAGGCACTGGAGCTTGTGAGTTCAGAATATACTTTATTACAAAGTAACAAGCCGAGCTGGTCCACGGAGCAACTGCCAGTCCCAGACTCGGAACTCTCTTTTTATACTGCTTCATCTTTTCATATCGTATCGGAGCCACTATGGTTTCTTTGTCTAGCTTCTTTCCTGTCTGTCCCCATGTCTGCTCGGTCTCCTTTTCATATCGTATCGGAACCCCCTCTTTATCCAAACAGCCACCCTCCCTTGACCTTGAGCCACTATGGTTTCTTTGTCTAGCCTCTTTCCTGTCTATGCCCATGTCTGCTTGGTTTCCCGTCTTCTTGCCTGACACTATTGGTGGCGTGATAAAGACAGATCCTTTAAAAATAATATACACACACACCTGATGATAATTATATAGTACATTGATTACTGCAGTCACAATGTGGTTGTCCGGTCATGCATCTGGATTACAAAATATGTTTCATACATCATAGACGGGTGTAGTCACTAATCCTCTATTAAAACCATAATGATTCTGCTTATTGTTAAATTATTTTATAATATATGTAATGGAAAAATGTAATGGAAAAATACCTATACATCCTGTTTCCATTGATCATCCTTGAGATGTTTCAACAACTTGATTGGAGTCCACCTGTGGTAAATTCAATTGATTGGACAAGATTTGGAAAGGCACACACCTGTCTATATAAGGTCCCACAGTTGACAGTGCATGTCAAAGCATAAACCAGGCCATGAGGTCGAAGGAATTGTCCGTAGAGCTCAGAGACAGGATTGTGTCGAGGCACAGATCGGGGGAGGGTATCAAAACATTTCTGCAGCATTGAAGGTCCACAAGAACACAGTGGCCTCCAGGATTGTGTCGAGGCTGAGATCTGGGGAAGGGTACCAAAACATTTCTGCAAAATTGAAGGTCCCCAAGAACACATTGGCCTCCATCATTCTTAAATGGAAGAAGTTTGGAACCACCAAGACTCTTCCTAGAGCTGGCCGCCCGGCCAAACTGAGCAATCTGGGGAGAATGGCCTTGGTCAGGGAGGTGACCAAGAACCCGATGGTCACTCTGACAGAGCTCCTGAGTTCCTCTGTGGAGATGGGAGAACCTTCCAGAAGGACAATCATCTCTGCAGCACTCCACCAATCAGGCCTTTATGGTAGAGTGGACAGACGGAAGCCACTCCTCAGTAAAAGGCACATGACAGTCTGCTTGGAGTTTGCCAAAAGGCACCTAAAGGACTCTCAGACCATGAGAAACAAGATTCTCTGGTCTGATGAAACCAAAATTGAACTCTTTTAGCCTGAATGCCAAGCGTCACGTCTGGAGGAAACATGGCACCATCCCTAAGGTGAAGCATGGTGGTGGCAGCATCATGCTGTGTGGGGAAGTTTTTCAGCGGCAGGGACTGGGAGACTAGTCAGGATCGAGGCAAAGATGAACGGAGCAAAGTACAGAGAGATCCTTGATGAAAAACCTGCTCCAGGGCGCTCAGGACTTCAGACTGGGGCGAAGGTTCACCTTACAACAGGACAACGACCCTAAGCACACAGCCAAGACTACGCAGGAGTGGCTTCGGAGTGGCCCAGCCAGAGCCCGGACTTGAACCCGATCTAAAATCTCTGGAGAGACCTGAAAATAGCTGTGCAGCAACACTCCCCATCCAACCTCACTGAGCTTGAGAGGATCTGCAGAGAAGAATGGGAGAAACTCCCCAAATACAGGTGTGCCAAGCTTGTAGCGTAATACCCAAGAAGACTCAAGGCTGTAATCGCTGCCAAAGGTGCTTCAACAAAGTACAGAGTAAAGGGTCTGAATATTTATGTAAATATTTTTTTTGATAAATTAAAAGATTCTTAAAATCTGTTTCTGCTTTGTCATTATGGGGTATTGTGTTTAGATTGATGAGGGGGAAAAACAATTGAATCCATTTTAGAATAAGGCTGTAACGTAACAAAATGTGGATAAAGTCAAGGGGTCTGAATACTTTCCGTAGGCACTGTAGGTCTACTGATTTAATCAAAGTGTTGACAATGGAGTAGGCTGCTTTCTGTGTAGCAAAGCCCATGTTTAACACCCGTTTCATTCTTCAAATCATACCTGTATTGCAGATAACTGACAAAATGCCTCTTCAAAAGGAAGCTTGAAGCCTGCGGAAGGCAGCAGACTCTTACTCTGTGGGTCAGTGGTTAAAACAAGTATTCGTTATTTTATTTAATATGATATACTGCAATTCAAAAGGAGAAAACACAACACTTGTTGAAATGTTTTTACTAATTTAACTGGTATCTTCTCTTGACCCAGAACTTAATTGAGCGTCTTAACTGTTCTGTTTATTTTCATTTTGAAAAAGTTATTGTCACACAATTTGTTTGATTAAAAAAATATATATATTCAGTTTAAGCTCTAAGTAATGCAGAACTTTAGGTTTTAATTGTGTCATTGTTTATGTGCAACGTTATATTCCATTTTGTGCGACTCGAGCGGTTTCCCCTGTCCAGCTGCTTCTCCAGTTTCCCCTGTCCAGCTGCTTCTCCAGTTTCCCCTGTCCAGCTGCTTCTCCAGTTTCCCCTGTCCAGCTGCTTCTCCAGTTTCCCCTGTCCAGCTGCTTCTCCAGTTTCCCCTGTCCAGCTGCTTCTCCAGTTTCCCCTGTCCAGCTGCTTCTCCAGTTTCCCTGTCCAGCTGCTTCTCCAGTTTCCCCTGTCCAGCTGCTTCTCCAGTTTCCCCGTCCAGCTGCTTCTCCAGTTTCCCCCGTCCAGCTGCTTCTCCAGTTTCCCCTGTCCAGCTGCTTCACCAGTTTCCCCCCGTCCAGCTGCTTCTCCAGTTTCCCCTGTCCAGCTGCTTCTCCAGTTTCCCCTGTCCAGCTGCTTCTCCAGTTTCCCCTGTCCAGCTGCTTCTCCAGTTTCCCCTGTCCAGCTGCTTCTCCAGTTTCCCCTGTCCAGCTGCTTCTCCAGTTTCCCCTGTCCAGCTGCTTCTCCAGTTTCCCCTGTCCAGCTGCTTCTCCAGTTTCCCCCGTCCAGCTGCTTCTCCAGTTTCCCCCGTCCAGCTGCTTCTCCAGTTTTCCCCCGTCCAGCTGCTTCTCCAGTTTCCCCCGTCCAGCTGCTTCTCCAGTTTCCCCCGTCCAGCTGCTTCTCCAGTTTCCCCTGTCCAGCTGCTTCTCCAGTTTCCCCTGTCCAGCTGCTTCTCCAGTTTCCCCTGTCCAGCTGCTTCTCCAGTTTCCCCCGTCCAGCTGCTTCTCCAGTTTCCCCTGTCCAGCTGTGCTGCTTCTCCAGTTTCCCCTGTCCAGCTGCTTCTCCAGTTTCCCCTGTCCAGCTGCTTCTCCAGTTTCCCTGTCCAGCTGCTTCTCCAGTTTCCCCTGTCCAGCTGCTTCTCCAGTTTCCCCCCGTCCAGCTGCTTCTCCAGTTTCCAGCTACAATAGCCATTTACAACATTAACAATGTCTACACTGTATTTCTGATCAATTTGATGTTATTTTAATGGACAAAATAATAGCTTTTCTTTAGAAAACAAGGACATTTCTAAGACGATGTAACTTTTTTAACCCTTCAAAACCACCCATATGACCCACAATGTAGTCACTTCCTGTAATCGCAGGAAGCTGAAATTCAATGTACAAAAACACTGCGTTCAAGCCTCTGTAGAATCGTCCATCCTTAATGTCAAAGCTTGAAACTGGGGCATTGTTAATTAGAGAATGTCCCCAGGAGGCCGTACATTGAATTTCAGCTTCCTGTGATTACAGGAAGTGACTAAATTGGGGAAATAGGGGTCATTGAATCGTCCCAAAGTGTACATATTTGTGACTGGATGGACCGTTATGATCCGGTAAATGAAATTTGAAGTCAATTGGCCCAAAATTATTTTTTACCTCCATTGGACACAATGGTCTTGCAGTACTAGAGAGGCTCTGTCTGTCAGTCTGTCTGTCGGTCAGTGCATAAGTCTGTCTGTGTCTGTCTGATTATTTTACCAATGAGAGAGAGAGAGAGAGAGAGAGAGAGAGAGAGAGAGAGAGAGAGAGAGAGAGAGAGAGAGAGAGAGAGAGAGAGGAGAGAGAGAGAGAGAGAGAGAGAGAGAGAGAGAGAGAGAGAGAGAGAGAGAGAGAGAGAGAGAGAGAAGAGAGAGAGAGAGAGAGAGAAACAGGGTCTGTCAGTCTGTCTGTTGGTCAGTGCATAAGTCTGTCTGTGTCTGTCTGATTATTTTACCAAAGAGAGAGAGAGAGAGAGAGAGAGATGAGGGGGTGGAAGAGGATGTATCACAAGAGAGAGGGAGGCAAATAGAGAAAGAGAAGGGAGGGAAGGAGGGAGGGAGGGGAATAAGATAATTGAGTGAGAGAATAAACTTACATACATGAATGCAATGTATTACATTTGGAATCATGTCCATGATGCCTATCTCTAGGCATCAATATTGTGACACTAATGTTCCCCCCATTGAATGCAATGTATTCACATATGCATCATGTTTCTTGATGACAAATTTTTTTTTTTCTTCAAAATGTACCAGATTGACACTTTTCTGCTGATACCAGGCTGTCCCAGTTAGTCTATTGGATATTCATATTGCACTCCACAGCCTTAACTATGGATTGTGCACCTGTGGGCCTACTCAGTGACACCCACAGAACACAACTATGTAGCGGATACACCAATATTAGCATCTTAGCTCTATTGCAGGACACCAGTGCGAAATGAGCCGCATTAGCTCACCACTCAACCTACTATGTGTATTGAACATTATTTTTAGTTATTTTTAGTCATTTGGCAGACGCTCTTATCCAGAGCGACTTACATGAGCAATTAGGGTTAAGTGCCTTGCTCAAGGGCACATCGGCAGATTTTTCACCTAGTCGGCTCGGGGATTAGAACCAGCGACCTTTCGGTTACCGGCACAACGCTCTTAACCACTAAGCTACCTGCCGCCCATATGGCAGCGGCGGCTGGTGGGAGGAGCTATAAGAGGATGGGCTCATTTTAATGTCTGGAATGGAATAGTGGAAACCACGTTCGACTCCGTTCCAATTATTCCATTCCAGCAATTACAATGAGCCCGTCCTCCTATAGCTCCTCCCACCAGCCTCCTCTGATTCAGAGTGGTTTCAGAGTCCTGCGGTAAGAGCTAAGATGCTAGTGTTTGTGTAAACTCTTGAAAATAGTTTTCTGTGGGTGTCACCTGATTAGGCTGATATCCCGTTTCATGGGTGCACAATCCATAGGTAAGGCTGTACAGTGCATATACACTGAGTATACCAAACATTATGAACACCTTCCTAATATTGAGTTGCATCCCCCCTTTTGCCCTCAGAACAGCCTCAATTCGTTGGGGCATGGACTCTACAAGGTGTTGAAAGCGTTCCACAGGGACGCTGGCCCGTTTGGTATTGGGTATTTTATTAGGATCCCCATTAGCTGTTGTGAAAGCAGCAGCTACTCTTCCTGGGGTCCACACAGAACATGAAACACGACGTAATACAGAACATTAATAGACAAGAGCAGAACTATATACACTGAGTGTACAAAACATTAAGAACACCTTCCTAATATTGAGTTGCATCGGGGCATGGACTCTACAAGGTGTCGAAAGCTTTCCACAGGGATGCTTGGCCCATGATGACTCCAATGCTTCCCACAGTTGTGTCAAGTTGGCTGGATGTCCTTTGGGTGGTGGACCATTCTCGATACACACGGGAAACTGTTGAGTGTGGATTTAACAAGTGACATCAATAAGGGATCATAGCTTTCACCTGATCAGTCTTATGTCATGGAAAGAGCAGGTGTTCATAATGTTTTGTATACTCAGTGTAAGTATGCCCCCAATGCAATTATACATTTTACATTTTAGTCATTTAGCAGACGCTCTTATCCAGAGCGACTTACAGTTAGTGAGTGCATACATTTTCATACGGGCCCCCCGTGGGAAACGAACCCACAACCCTGGCGTTGCAAGCGCCACGCTCTACCAACTGAGCTACAGGGGACTCAGTCTAATACATCCACGGTGGGATTTCAACCGTTTTTTCTGTTTATTGTCCAACTGATTAATTGTTGTGTTTAATTTAAAATGATGTAATAACATTCCAACCTTGTTTAGCTTCTAGTCCAAACATGGCGTGATTGCACTATTTCTATCCGTTTGCATCACTTTCAATGAAGGACTTTTATGTTGAAGGCAAACCACAAATTCCACAGAAGGAGGATGACAGCCGCCGGTGACCATAGCGATTGAGTAAACAAAAAATGTTCTGCTTGTGAAAAGTGAATCCCTATAACACCATAATAAGTATTTACCCGTCAACAGAAATGATTAACCCTAAAATAGAAAACAATGATTTGTATTGTTAGACGTGACTCTGTAAACCTATAATGTTAGCCAGCTAACTAGCTAGTTAGATAGTTACATGTACCCTGCATGCGGACTGCTGACATTTCACCACTCATGCTACGTTGTGTGGAGCTTGGTGGAACGTGAATACTCCTCAACCATTGAAAACAATGAAAACGTGCGGTGGGCTGGACCGGGCCGACCCCGTCCACAGCCATCCGCGGTCAGGGGTACTTGCTATTTTGAGTGGTTCTGGACCGGTTCCGACTCAAACATTTTTTGTGTATGGAGGGCTCTGTGAATGTGCACTCCGTGACAGCTCTGTTTGTCCCGCTTCGCATGCCGTTCTCCGCTCTCAGCTGAGATGTGAAGTCTGACACCTCATTTGCATAGGGAGCGACACGTGACATGTTCTGGCCAATCCAGACAAAGGATCGAACTCGCCTGGCTGTGAACCTCGCAGCTCCACTTATATGGCATATTAAATGGGAGACTAGTGATTACAGTAGGCACTCTCATCTCACTGTGATGTTCTTAGATGCTCCTCTCTGTGTCTTCCTGGGCTATATGGTCCTAGTTGCTCCTCAAGTTGCTAACTAGCTAACTCCTCTCACCTCCTCTCTCCTCTTCTCTCCTTCTCTCCTCCTCTCCTCTCTCTCCTACTTTCTCCTCGCTCCTCTTCTCTCCTCTTCTCCTCCTCTCTCCTCCATTCAACTCCCTCCTCCTCTCTCCTCCTCTCCTCTCAATTCAATTTCAATTTTCAATTTCAATTTAAGGGCTTTATTGGCATGGGAAACGTATGTTAACATTGCCAAAGCAAGTGAAGTAGATAGTAAACAAAAGTGAAATAAACAATAAATATTAACAGTAAACATTACACTCAGAAGTTCCAAAAGAATAAAGACATTTCAAATGTCATATTATGTCTATATACAGTGTTGTAACAATGTGCAAATAGTTAAAGTACAAATGGGAAAATAAATAAACATAAATATGGGTTGTATTTACAATGGTGTTTGTTCTTCACTGGTTGCCCTTTTCTTGTGGCAACAGGTCACAAATCTTGCAGCTGTGATGGCACACTGTGGTTTTTCAACCCAGTAGATAAGGGAGTTTATCAAAATTGGGTTTGTTTTCAAATTCTTTGTGGATCGCTGTAATCTGAGGGAAATATGTGTCTCTAATATGGTCATACATTTGGCAGGAGGTTAGGAAGTGCAGCTCAGTTTCCACCTCATTTTGTGGGCTTTCTCCCCTTATCCCCCTCCTCTCCCCAATCCTCTCTCCAGGGTGATGACTGCTCCTCTCTGTGTCCTCCTTGGCTATATGGTCCTAGTTGCTCCTCAAGTTGCTAACTAGCTAACTCCTCTCACCTCCTTTCTCCTCCTTTCTCCTCTCTCCTCCTTTCTCCTCCTTTCTCCTCTCTCCTCCTCTCCTCTCTCTCCTCCTTTCTCCTCCCCTATCCTCTCCTCCTCTCTCCAGGGTGATGACCCTGCTCCTCTCTGTGTCCTCCTGGGCTATATGGTCCTAGTTGCTCCTATACCTGTTCCTGTCATAACCATGCCACCTGCTCCCCCATCGATGGATCCTGTATCTGCAGAGAAGGTACAGTACACCCCAGAAGGAACAGAGTTCCTATAACACAGACTGGGCTCACCCAGGGAAGAGAGTTCCTATAACAGACTGACTCACCCAGGGAAGAGTTCCTATAACAGTTGGCTCAACAGACTGAGACTCACCCAGGGAAGAGAGTTCCTATAACAGACTGGCTCACCCAGGGAAGAGAGTTCCTATAACAGACTGACTCACCCAGGGAAGAGAGTTCCTATAACAGACTGGCTCACCCAGGGAAGAGAGTTCCTATAACAGACTGACTCACCCAGGGAAGAGAGTTCATTAAACAGACTGACTCACCCAGGGGACAGAGTATAAATTAAACAGACTGACTCACCCAGGGAAGAGAGGGGACAGACAGAGTTCATTAAACAGACTGACTCACCCAGAGGGGGACAGAGTTCATTAAACAGACTGACTCACCCAGGGACAGAGTTAATTAAACAGACTGACTCACCCAGGGGACAGAGTTAGTTTAAACAGACTGACTCACCCAGTGAAGAGAGTTCCTATAACAGACTGGCTCACCCAGGGGAAGAGAGACTGACTCAGTTCCTAAACAGACTGACTCACCCAGGGGACAGAGTTAATTAAACAGACTGACTCACCCAGGGGACAGAGTTCATTAAACAGACTGACTCACCCAGGGGACAGAGTTCATTAAACAGACTGACTCACCAGGGGGGTTCCTATAACAGAGCTCTTAAGTTCCTAAACAGACTGACTCACCCAGGGGACAGAGTTAATTAAACAGACTGACTCACCCAGGGGACAGAGCTTTCATTAAACAGACTGACTCACCCAGGGGACAGAGTTAATTAAACAGACTGACTCACCCAGAGGACAGAGTTAATTAAACAGACTGACTCACCCAGGGGACAGAGTTAATTAAAGTTCATTAACAGACTGACTCACCCAGAGGACAGAGTTAATTAAACAGACTGACTCACCCAGGGAAGAGAGTTCATTAAACAGACTGACTCACCCAGGGGACAGAGTTCATAAAACACTGTCTCTATCAGGGAAGAGACCCCCTACCCAGGCCCCTATCAGACCAAACCTACCCAGGACCCCTGTCAGAGACCCCCTACCCAGGGGCCTAAAACTGTCACAGACCCCCTACCCAGGTTTAATTAAACCCTATCAGACAGGAGTTAATTAAACCCTACCCAGGCCCCTATCAGACCCCTGACTACCCAGGGTCTCTATCAGACCCCCTACCCAGGACTCCCTGTCAGGACCCCCTACCCAGGCCCCTGTCAGACCCCATACCCAGGCCCCTGTCAGACCCCCTACCCAGGCCCCTGTCAGACCCCCTACCCAGGCCCCTATCAGACCCCCTACCCAGGCCTCTATCAGACCCCCTACCCAGGCCCCTATCAGACCCCCTACCCAGGCCCCTATCAGACCCCCTACCCAGATCTCTATCAGACCCCTACCCAGGCCCCTGTCAGACCCCCTACCCAGGCCTCTGTCAGACCCCCTACCTAGGCCCCTATCAGACCCCCTACCCAGGCCCCTATCAGACCCCCCTACCCAGGCCCCTGTCAGACCCCCTACCCAGGCCCCTGTCAGACCCCCTACCCAGGCCCCTATCAGACCCCCTACCCAGGCCCCTGTCAGACCCCTACCCAGGCCCCTGTCAGACCCCCTACCCAGGCCCCTGTCAGAACCCCCTACCCAGGCCCCTATCAGACCCCCTAAACAGGCCTCTGTCAAATCAAAATCATATCACATTGTATTTGTCACATGCGCTGAATACAACAGGTGTAGACATTACAGTGAAATGCTTTACTTACAAGCCCTTAACCAAACAGTGCAGTTTAAAGAAAAATACCTTTAAAGAATAAAATTAAAGAGCAGCAGTGAAATAACAGTAGGGAGGCTATATACAGGGGGGTACCGGTACAGTGTCAATGTGAAATAACAGTAGGGAAGCTATATACAGGGGGTACCGGTACAGAGTCAATGTGAAAATAACAGTAGGGAAGCTATATACAGGGGGGTACAGGGGGGTACAGAGTCAATGGGAAATAACCAGTAGGGAGGCTATATACAGGGGGTACCGGTACAGAGTCAATGTGAAATAACAGTAGGGAGGCTATATACAGGGGGTACCGGTACAGAGTCAATGTTGAAATAACAGTAGGGAGGCTATATACAGGGGGGTACCGGTACAGAGTCAATGGGAAATAACAGTAGGGAGGCTATATACAGGGGGTACCGGTACAGAGGTCAATGTGAAATAACAGTAGGGGAAGCTTATATACAGGGGGTACCGGTACAGAGTCAATGGGAATAAACAGTAGGGAGGCTATATACAGGGGTACCGGTACAGAGTCAATGTGAAATAACAGTAGGAGGCTATATACAGGGGGTACCGGTACAGAGTCAAATGTGCGGGGGGCACCGGTTTAGTCGAGGTAATTGAGGTAATATGTACATGTAGGTAGAGTTAAAGTGGACTATGCATAGATAATAAACAGAGAGTAAGCAGCAGCGTAAAAGAGGGGTGGGGGGTGACAATGCAAATAGTCTGGGTACTGGATTAGATGTTCAGGAGTCTGGATTAGGATATTCAGGAGTTTTATGGCTTTCGGGGTTAGAAGCTGTTTAGAAGCCTCTTGGATCTAGACTTGGTGCTCCGGTACCGCTTGCTGTGCGGTAGCAGAGACAACAGTCTATGACTAGGGTGGCTGGAGTCTTTGACAATTTTTAGGGCCTTCCTCTGACACCGCCTGGTATAGAGGTCCTGGATGGCAGGAAGCTTGGCCCCAGTGATGTACTGGGCCGTACGCACTACCTTCGTAGTGCCTTGTGGTCGGAGGGCTACGCCGAGCAGTTGCCATACCAGGCGGTGATGCAAACCAGTCAGGATGCTCTCGATGGTGCAGCTGGTAGACCCCCTACCCAGGCCTCTGTCAGATGTACGTGGACTGCATAACCCAGTGGTTCTCAGCTGGGAGTCCCCGAGGAGAGGTTTTACCCCTGGCATGGCTGGGGGTCCCAGAGGAGAGGTTTGCCCCTGGCATGGTGTGGGTCCCAGAGGAGAGGTTTGCCCCTGGCATGGCTGGGGGTCCCAGAGGAGAGAGGCTTGCCCCTGGCATGGCTCTGGGGGTCCCTGAGAGGAGAGGCTTGCCCCTGACATGGCTGGGGGTCCCAGAGGAGAGGCTTGCCCCTGACATGGCTGGGGGTCCCAGAGGAGGAGGCTTGCCCCTGGCATTGGCTGGGGGTCCCAGAGGAGAGGCTTGCCCCTGGCATGGCTGGGGGTCCCAGAGGAGAGAGGCTTGCCCCTGGCATGGCTGGGGGTCCCAGAGGAGAGGCTTGCCCCTGGCATGGCTGGGGGTCCCAGAGGAGAGGGCTTGCCCCTGACATGGCTGGGGGTCCCAGAGGGGAGGGCTTGCCCCTGACATGGCTGGGGGGTCCCAGAGGAGAGGCTTGCCCCCTGACATGAGGCTGGGGGGTCCAGAGGAGAGGCTTGCCCCTGACATGGGCTGGGGGTCCCCAGAGGGAGAGGCTTTGCCCCTGACATGGCTGGGGGGTCCAGAGGAGAGGCTTGCCCCTGGCATGGCTGGGGGGGTCCCAGAGGGGAGGCTTGCCCCTGACATGGCTGGGGGTCCCAGAGGAGAGGCTTGCCCCTGACATGGCTGGGGGGTCCCAGAGGAGAGGCTTGCCCCTGGCATGGGCTGGGGGGTCCCAGAGGAGAGGCTTGCCCCTGGCACATGGCTGGGGGTCTCCCAGAGGGAGAGGCTTGCCCCTGACATGGCTGGGGGTCCCAGAGGAGAGTTTTTGCCCCTGGCCATGGGCTGGGGTCCCAGAGGAGAGGCTTGCCCCTGGCATGGCTGGGGGTCCCAGAGGAGAGGCTTGCCCCTGACATGGCTGGGGGTCCCAGAGGAGAGGCTTGCCCCTGACATGGCTGGGGGTCCCAGAGGAGAGGGCTTGCCCCTGACATGGCTGGGGGGTCCCAGAGGAGGAGGGCTTGCCCCTGACATGGCTGGATGGGTCCCAGAGGAGAGGCTTGCCCCTGACATGGCTGGGGGTCCCAGAGGAGAGGCTTGCCCCTGGCATGGCTGGGGGGTCCCAGAGGAGAGGCTTGCCCCTGACATGGCTGGGGGTCCCAGAGAGAGGCTTGCCCCTGACATGGCTGGGGGTCCCAGAGGAGAGGCTTGCCCTGACATGGCTGGGGGTCCAGAGGAGAGGCTTGCCCCTGACATGGCTGGGGGTCCCAGAGAAGAGGCTGCCCCTGACATGGCTGGGGGTCCAGAGGAGAGGCTTGCCCCTGGCATGGCTGGGGGTCCCAGAGGAGAGGCTTGCCCCCTGACATGGCTGGGGGGTCCCAGAGGAGAGGCTTGGTCCTGACATGGCTGGGGGTCCCAGAGGAGAGGCTTGGCCCTGACATGGCTGGGGGGTCCCAGAGGAGAGGCTTGGTCCTGACATGGCTGGGGGGTCCCAGAGGAGAGGCTTGGCCCTGACATGGCTGGGGGTCCCAGAGGAGAGGCTTGCCCCTGACATGGCTGGGGGTCCCAGAGGAGAGGCTTGGTCCTGTCATGGCTGGGGAGGTCCCAGAGGAGAGGCTGTGGTCCTGGCAGAGGATGGCTGGGGGGTCCCAGAGGAGAGGCTTGGTCTGACATGGCTGGGGGGTCCCAGAGGAGAGGCCTGGTCCTGACATGGCTGGCAGGGGTCCCAGAGGAGAGGCAGTTGGTCCTTGACATGGCTGGGGGTCCCAGAGGAGAGGCTTGGCCCTGACATGGCTGGGGGGTCCCAGAGGAGAGGTTTGCCCCTGGCATGGCTGAGGGTCCCAGAGGAGAGGCTTGGTCCTGACATGGCTGGGGGTCCCAGAGGAGAGGCTTGGTCCTGACATGGCTGGGGTCCCAGAGGAAGAGGCTTGGCCCTGACATGGACGGGGGGGGCTGGGGGTCCCAGAGGAGAGGCTTGGTCCTGACATGGCTGGGGCTCCCAGAGGAGAGGCTTGGTCCTGACATGGCTGGGGGTCCCAGAGGAGAGGCTTGGTCCTGACATGGTGGGGGTCCCCAGAGGAGAGGCTTGGTCCTGACATGGCTGGGGGGTCCCAGAGGAGAGGCTTGGCCCTGACATGGCTGGGGGTCCCAGAGGAGAGGCTTGGTCCTGACATGGCTGGGGGTCCCAGAGGAGAGGCTTGGCCCCTGACGCCTCACTCATACAGACATGTAATATACAGTAGACATCTCATTGGTCGAAACACAGTATGGGTCTGTACATGGTGAACCAGTCCTGTGATCAGATCAGATCAGAGGAAGACCAGAGGGGCATTAATGTCTTCCCTCAGGGAGAGTTGTCCCACTACAGACAGACAGTTAGGTCTGTCTGACCTGTCACAGTGCTAGCCAGTGGGCCCCGCTTCATCTGTAGCACAGAGGCGTCGTTCATTTTCATTCAGAGGACACACTGGCACATCTTTCGGTCTCGTCTCTCAAGTGAAGGGTCCTCTGTAGCTCAGCTGGTAGAGCAAGCACGGCGCTTGTAACGCCAAGGTAGTGGGTTCGATCCCGGGGACCACCCATACACCAAATGTATGCACGTGTGACTGTAAGTCGTTTTTGATAAAAGCGTCTGCTAAATGGCATATTATTAATGATTTTAGAATGAACTAGACTGTCAGTTAGAGGATCGAGGCCGCAGGGCCGGAGTCTAGTGAGGAGTAACTAATGTTAGAGTAATATATAGTGTACAGGGTTGGCCTTAATTCCATTTCAATTCAGAAAATAAACCAAATTCCAATTCCAGATTTTCCCTCATTGAAAAGCATTGAGGAGAATGGAATTGGATTGGAATTTCAGTGTACTTCCTGAATTGACCAGGATTGAAATGGAATGACCCCAACCCTGATAGGTATCACTGTTTATATCATATCTCGCAATTAAGTTGCGCCTTTGGACCTCATGCATGCCACAATCTGGAATCATGATCGTGATCATGATTGTTGGAAATCCAGGCTAGCACAATATAATGTGGGGAAAAGTCCAACGGGGGGGTGAATACTTGCTACAGGTACTGTAGGAAGGGAAACTGCTCCATTCAAGTTAAAGAAAACTGTGCTGCATCTTTCCTCAGAATTGGTTGACTGATTGACATGACTGACTGACTGGACTGACTGACTGACTGACTGATTGACTGGCTGACTGGCTGACTGGCTGATGATGACTGACTGACCGACTGACTGATGACTGATATGATTGACTGACTGACCTGACTGGATTGATTGGCTGACTGACTGATTGAACTGACTGATTTACTGATTGACTGATTGATTGACTGACTGATTGACTGATTGATTGGGCTGACTGAAACTGGAAATGACTGATTGACCTGATTGTTTGGCTGATTGACTTGTGACTGATTGACTGATTGATGGCTGACTGACTGACTGATTGATTGGCTGACTGAATGATTGACTCATGGATTGGATGACTGATTTTACTGGACTGATTGACTGATTGATTGACTGATGACTGACTGACTGGATTGACTGACTGACTGATTGATTGATTGATTGATTGACTGGCTGAACTGAATGACTGACTGATTTGATTGACTGACTGACTGATTGACTGACGGACTGATTGACTGACTTGGCTGGACTGACTGACTGATTGATGACTGACTGATCTGACTGACTGATAGGATGACTGACTGACTGGGACTGATTGATTGATTGATTGATCTGATTGATAGATTGATTGATTGGCTGGACTGATTGACTGACTGACTGACTGACTGATTGACTGATGACGACTGACTGACTGACTGGCTGATGACTGGACTGACTGACTGATAAACTGACTGACTGATTGACTGATTGACTGACTGACTGACTGATTGCTGACTGACTTGATTGACTGGACTGACTGATTACTTACTGATTGACTGATTGACTGACCTGATTTACTGATTGACTGATGACTGACTGATGATTGATTGCCTGACTGACTGATGGACTGACTGACTGATTTACTTACTGATTGACTGATTGACTGACTGATTTACTGATTGACTGACTGACTGACTGATTGATTTGGACTGATCTGACTGACCGATTGACTGAGCTGACTGACTGACTGATTGAACTGGCTGACTTGACTGACTGACTGACTGACTGATTGATTGACTGACCGATTGAGACTGACTGAATGACTGATTGATTGACTGACTGACTGACTGACTGATGGACTTACTGACAGTTGACTGACTGACTGATGACTGAGCTGACTGACTGATTGATTGGCTGATGACGGCTCTGAATGACTGCTTACTGATTGGCTGACTGACTGACTTACTGATTGATGGAAGACATAACTGACTGACTGACTGATGATGATTGGCTGACTGACTGACTTACTGATTGATGGCTGACTGACTGGACTGATTGATTGGCTGACTGACTGATTACTGATTGATGGCTGACTGACTGATTGGTTTTTTTTAACTGGAATTGATTGGCTGACTGACTCTGATTGACTGATTGATTGGCTGACTGACTGATTGATTGATTGTCTGACTGAATGATTTGAGCTGATTGATTGGCTGACTGACTGATTGATTGATTGGCTGACCGACTGATGATTGACTGATGATTTGATGTACTGATCTGATTGACTGATGATTGCTAGACTTTTTGATTGATTGATTGCTGACTGACTGATTGACTGATTGATTGGCTGAATGACTGATTGACTGATTGATGGCTGACTGACTGATCGACTGATTGATGGCTGACTGACTGATTGGCTGACTGATTCATGTATGACCACCATGCAGGTGGCAGGGGGTGGAACTGCTCTAGCCAGTGCTCCAGTGGTAAGCTGGGGCTGGGCTGTAATCAGAGCTGTCTGTGTGCCAACGGGGCGACCTGTGACCCCATGGATTGTGTCTGTAACTGTTCCCAGGCTGGAGAGTGGAGCACTGCCCTCCTACACCACCTGTCTGTAACAGTACCAACCTTAACCCCTGATCCTGACCCTGACCCCTAACACTGCTCCTACCCCTGTCCTGTAAGTACCCAAACCCTTAAACCCTGACCCTGACCCTGACCCCTGACCTAACACTGCCTCCTACCCTGTCTTGTAAGTACACAACCCTTTAACCCCTTGACCCTAACCCCTGACCCTAACCCTAACACTGCCTCCTACCCTGTCCTGTAAGTACCAACCCTTAACCCCCCGGACCCTGACTGCTAACCCTAACACTGCCTCCTACCCTGTCCTGTAAGTACCAACCCGTAACCCCTGACCCGCACCCTAACCCTAACACTGCCTCCTACCTGTCCTGTAAGTACCAACCCTTTAACCCCTGACCCTGACCTGACCTAACCTGACCTAACACTGCTACCTACCCTGTCCTGTAAGTACCAACCCTTAACCCCCTGACCCTAAAACCCTGACTACCTGACCCTAAGAACACTGTCCTCCTACCCTGTCCTGTAAGTACCAACCCTTAACCCTGACCCTGACCTGACCCTAACCCTAACACTGCCTCTACCCTGTCTGTAAGTACTCAAACCGCTTAACCCCCGACCCTAACACTGACCCTATGTTACCCTAACAGCCTCCTACCCTGCTCCAGTGTAAGTACTACCTTAACCCCTTGAAGAACCTAACCCTGACCCTTAACAAACTAACAACGCAACTGATCCTACCCTGTCCTGTAAGTACCAACCCTTAAACCCCTGGGACCCTGACCCTAACCCTAACACTGCCTCCTACCCTGTCCTGTAAGTGTCTCTGTCACAGTGAATCTATACTGAACAAAAATATAAACGCAACGTGCAACAATTTCAACTATTTTATCTGGGGTCCAGTTCATAGAAGGAAATCAGTCAATTAAAATAATGAATTAGGCTCTAAATCTATAGATTTCACATGATCTGGGCAGGGGCACAGCCAGGGGGGCTTGGGAGGGCAAAGGCCCCCCCCACCCCTTGGGAGCCAGGCTTTCCTACAAAGGGGCTTTATTACAGACAGAAAAAACTCCCCACGTGTCATACAGCCTGGCCGGGGGTCTGCGTCTCAGACGCGCGACCCGCAGGTGGAAGAAGCTGGATATGGAGGTGCTAGAGGCTGGCGATGAGGTCACACGTGTGCGTTGCGGTTGTGAGCGCCGTTTCGGACGCTACTTAGCCAAATTCTCTTAAGAAACGACTTTGGGAACTGAACATTACATCTCTGGCAACAGCTTTGGTGTACATTCCTGCAGTCCCAGCAATGCCAAGTGCACGTTTCCGTTGAGAAATCTGTGGCATTGAGTTGTGGGACAAAAATGCACATTTTCAGAGTTGGGTGAGTTGGACTGTATTGTCCCAGCTACAAGGTGCTCTGTGTAATGTCATGCTGTGTAATCAGCGTCTTGATATGCCACACCTGTCAGGTGGAGCGGATTATCTTGGCAAGGAGAAAATGCACCTCACTAACATGGATTGTAAACACCTTTTAGAGGAAAAAACTTTTTGTGAGTATGGAACATTCTGGGATCTTTTATTCAGCCACATGAAACACGGGACCAACACTTACATGTTGACTTTAGATTTTTTGTTCAGTGATAGTTGCGTTTACCCTCCTTTCTTCTTGTCTTTTCTTACCTATTTTGTTTGTCAGTTGGTTTTGCAGCGTTGTTTTTCTGCATTTTTTTGTTTTTTCCCTTTCTCTACTTGTTTGATTTTTTCCTTTTTCTTTTCTTTCTTTTGATTGCTTATTTGTTTACATTGAATCGCTTTTTTTTTTTTCTTCTTATTTTTTTTTTTGCTTTTCTACTTACTTCCCTTTTCTCTGCTTTGTATTTTTCATCTTCTTTTTTGTATCTCTTTTTTGCTCTCTTCCATCTTGTTGTTTTGTATGTGAGTGATTCTGTGACGTGGTTTTCTTTTTTATGTTCGAGAATTCTGTTGTTCTCTTCTCTGTTGTTTTCTAGTCTTTTATTGATTTTTCTTGCTTTTTTTTTCTTGATTTGCACCTTTTTTTTTGTCACGCTTTGAAATTTGATTTATTGTGTTTATTATTTTTTTCTTTTGCTTGACTATCATGTTTCGTTGCGGTTACCCCTACTTTTTTCTTTTCTTTGTTTGAAGGTGCGTTTGCACAAAGGCTATACATTGCAATTAATCTCTTCATCATCCTCCTTCATCTTCTTTTGTTGTTCTTGTGCTTGTTGTTTTTCTGGTGGTTGTTGTCTGTTGTTGTTGTGTTCTTCTGCTTCTTCTTCTGTTCTGTCAATAAATTTTAAAAGCCCCTAGCCACTGTATATCTGCCTGAAACATGTATATTTTGCCTATGTGTAAGAATGCGATGTGTTGTTGTCGTCAGGAGGGCCTGAGGTCCTGGAGGTGGGGGGGGTGGGGGGTCGGAGTGTTTGTTGGGGGTGGGGGCGAGTGGGCGTTGTGACTGTAGTCATGTCGAAGGGCTGTGACCCCGTTCAAGCGGTTTCTGTCGCTGCCTCGCTTGATGGACAGGTCAGTACTATGGTAGGATACACACACAGGACACACACACACACACACAGAGACACAACACACCGAGAACACACACCACACACAAACACAAACACACACGAGGAACACACACACAGAGCACACACCACCACAACACACACAGAGACAGACACACACAGAGCCAGAACACACAACAATAGACACACAAACACAGAGAACACAACAACACACAGAGAACACACCACAACATTAGAGACACACACACATAGCGACACACACACACAGACGTCACAGACACAACAGACAAAACACAAGACACACACACACAAAGACAAACACACATAGAGGAACCACACAAACAAGAGACACACACACACAGCACACACACACAAACACAGACACAACAGACACACACACACACAGGACACACACCACACAGAGACACACACACACCACACAACAACACAGACACCCACACACACACACAGACACACACACACAGACACACACACAATCGACCGACCGACACACATAGACACAAACAACAAGACAGCACACACACCAACACACAGAGGGCAGACACCACACAGACAGCACACACACACAGAGATAGACAGCACCAAACAGAGACACACATACACAGAAGGACACAAAACCAGACAGACAGACAACCTAGGGAACACACACACAGACACAAGGAAAACCCCAAACACAGACACACACAAGGGAAAAACACACACACCCCACACCCCCCCCAACCCCCACAGACAGACAGACAGGGAAAAAAGGACAGACAGGGCACACTTTGGGGCACACACACACCCCCAAACAGACAAACACACCCCACAGACACACGAGCTCACACACACACAGGGGACACACAAACACAAAACAGACACACCCACACACACAAACAGGGCACGCTGAGCTCAAACGCCCTGTTGGACATTTCAGTTCATCTAGACTTGTGATGGGCCCTAGTTAAATATCTATGGTTTTTGGGGGTGAATAGGGGCAGTGTTTATTTCTACACGAGACTAGGGCAAAAAACAGTGTTTTTGACTTATGAGTCTGGGCCTTATGCACCCACTGACTGCAGTCCCTCTGTATGAGAGCTCTGCTAAAAGACTTTAAAAAGGGAAAATTTTTTTTCCATGTCTAGAGAATACTGTTGGGTGAATTTGTGCTTTTTTAGGTCGGTTCTTTTCGGTTTTGGGTTATTAAAAAATAATAAAGGTTTTCCCAAATTTGGTTTCGATAATTTTTTTCAACTTTAAATTTCAAATATGAAAAAAATGACATTAAAAAGATTTTTTAAAAGGAAAATTTCCAAAGCCAAAAATAGTTGGGCCCTTCAATTTCTAAAGCATTAAATTTTTTCATGGGCTCTGGTTTAAAAACCCCAATCAATAGAAAACAGTAAATTTCTATGAAATAATACAATATTTCCCGTTCTGTATTTTTATTGATGCCTTTTTCTTTTTTTTTTAATTTTTTAAAGTCGTCATCCATCTCTGCCAGGCGTAGCAGCCAGCCCGCCCGGGGCCCTCTAATGTTATCTCTGGCTCAGGCAATAGCAGCCAGCCAGCCAGGGCCCTCTAATGTTTTCTCTGCTCACGAAGTAGCACCAGCCGCCAAAGGGCCCCTAATTTTTATCTCTGCTCCGGCAAATAGCAGGCCCGCCAGCCCGGCCAAATTTAAGGGCTATCCCCTTTCTAGGGAGTAAAAGAGCAGCCCGGCCATCTTTAATGTTATCTCTGCTAAAGGCAGTAGAGCCAGCCAAACCAAAGGCCCCCTTTAAAGTTCTCTGTTTCCCCGTAGTCCTGTCTTTAAAGGGTAGCCTTCCTAAGTATGCTTTCCCGAGCTGTCTGAGGTAGATTAAAGGACACGTTCACGAACTGCTCTGTTTCCCCCGTCTCCTAGTTGTGGCTCTGTCTCCCCCTCTCCCTAGTTGGGTCCCAGTCCCTCTGTCTCCCCAGTTGTGGTTTTGTCCCCCTCTCTCCCAGTTGTGTCTCTGTTCCTCTCTTCCTAGTTGTGTCTCGTCCCCCTGTCTCCTATTGTTTTCTCTTCCCTGTCTCCCAGTTGGGGCCTGTCCCTCTCCTCCTAGTTGTGTCTTGGGCCTTGTCCCTAGTTGTGTCTCTGGGCCCCCTGTCTCCCCAGTTTTGGGCTCTTTTCCCCTGTCCCTAGTTGTGTC
>CM072235.1:51034898-51062323 GCA_036851935.1 Coregonus suidteri | reverse complement strand
ATTTTTAAAATTTTTTAGTTATTTTTAGTCATTTGGCAGACCTCTTACCCAGGCGACTTACATGAAAATTTGGGTAAGTCCTTGCTAAAGGGCCATCCCCCAGTTTTTTCCCTAGCGGTCGGGATTAACCCCGGGACCTTTGGGTTACGGCACAACGCTCTTCCCCACAAAGCTACCTCCGCCTTTTGGCAGCGGCGGGGGTGGGGGGAAACAAAAGAGGAGGGCTCTTTTAATTCTGGAAGGAATAGGGGAAACCCTTCGATCCGTTCCAAATTTTTCCCATTCCAGAATTTAAAATGACCCCCTTCCTCCTATGCTCTTCCCCAGCCTCCTCTTGCTTCGAGTGTTTTCAGAGTCCTGCGGTAAGATCTAAGATGCTAGTGTTTTGTGTAACTCTTGAAAAATAGTTTTCTGTGGGTGTCCACCTGAGATTAGGGGCCGATATCCCTTTTCATGGGTGAGGCTGTCCCAGTGCCTATACACTGAGTATACCAAACATTTGACACCCTTCCTCATATTGAGTTTGCCAATCCCCCCTTTTTGCCCTCAGAACAGCCTCAATTCGTCGGGGCAATGGACTCTACAAGGTGTTGAAAAGCGTTCCACAGGGATGCTGGCCCGTTTTGGTATTTGGTATTTTATCAGGATCCCAATTAGCGTTGTGAAAGCAGCAGCTACTCTTCCTGGGGTCCACACAGAACATGAAACACGACGTAATAACAGAACATTAATAGACCAAGAACAGAACTATATACACTGAGTGTACAAAAATTAAAGAACACCTTCCTAATATGAGTTGCAATCGGGGCGTGGACTCTACAAGGTGTCGAAAGGCTTTCCACAGGGATGCTGGGCACCATGATGACTCCAATGCTTCCCACAGTTGTGTCAATTTGGCTGGATGTCATTTGGGTGGTGGACCATTCTCGATACACAAGGGTGAAACTGTTGAGTGTGGGTTTAACAAGTGACATCAATAAGAGATCATAGCTTTCAACTGATCAGTCTTATGTCACTGGAAAGAGCAGGTGTTCATAAGTTTTTGTATACTCAGATGTAGTATGCCCCCAAAGCAATTATACATTTTACATTTTAGTCATTTAGCAGCAGCTCTTACCAGTAGCGACTAACAGTTAGTGATTGCAATACATTTTCATACTGGGCTCCCCGTGGGAAACGACCCACAACCCTGGCGTTGCAATCGCCATGCTATACCAAACTGGCCCCAGTGGGAAAACGAACTCACAAACCCTGGCGTTTTGCCATAAGCGCCACGCTCTACCACTGAGCTACAGGGGACTCAGTCTAATTACATCCCGGTGGATTTCAACCGTTTTTTCTGTTTATTGTCCAACTGATTAATTGTTGTGTTTATTTAAAATGATGTAATAACATTCCAACCTTGTTTAGCTTCTAGTCCCAAACATGGCGTGATTGCACTATTTCTATCCGTTTTGCATCACTTTCAATGAAGGACTTTTATGTTGAAAGGCAAACCACAAAACTTCCACAGACAGGAGGATGACAGCCGCCGGTGGACCATAGCGATTGAGTAAACAAAAAAATGTTCTGCTTGTGAAAAAGTGAATCCCTATAACACCATAATAAGTATATTTTGACCCGTCACAGAAATTATTAACCCTAAAATAGAAAACATTTGATTTGTATGTTAGACGTGACTCTGTAAACCTATAATGTTAGCCAGCTAACTAGCTAGTTAGATAGTTACATGTACCCTGCATGCGGTATACGTGCTGACGTTTTCACCACTCATGCCTACGTTGTGTGGAGCTTGGTGGAACGTGAATACTCCTCACCATTGAAAACAATATGAAAACGTGTGTGTGGGCTGGACCGGGCGAACCGAAACAAAACCCCCCCCCCCCCGTTTTTGTTTTTCCACAGCCATCCGGCGGTATCAGGGTACTTGCTATTTTGAGTGGTTCTGGACCGGTTCCGACTAAAACATTTTTTGTGTATGGAGGGCGCCTCTGTGAGTGCACTCCGTGACAGCTCTGTTTGTTCCCGCTTCGCCCATTGCCGTTTCTCGCCGCTCTCAGCTGGAGATGTTGAAGTCTGACACCTCATTTGCATAGGAGCGACACGTGACATGTTCTGGCCAATCCAGACAAAGGAATCGAACTCGCCTGGCTGTGAACCTCGCAGCTCCACTTATATTGCATATTAAATGGGAGGACTAGTGATTACAGTAGGCACTCTCATCTCACTGAGATGTTCTTAGATGCTCCTCTCTGTGTCTTCCTGGGCTATATGGTCCCTAGTTGCTCCTCAAAGTTGCTAACTAGCTAACTCCCTCTCACCTCCTCTCTCCTCTTCTCTCCTTCTCTTCTCCTCATCTCCTCTCTCTCTACTTCCTCCTCGCTCCTCTTCTCTCCTTTCCCTCCTCTCTCCTCCATTTCAACTCCCCTCCTCCGCTCTCCTCCTCTCCTCTCAATTCATTTCAATTTTCAATTTCAATTCTAAGGGCTTTATTGGCATGGGAAACGTGTGTTAACGTTGCCAAAGCAAGTGAAGTAGATAGTAAACAAAAGTGAAATAAACAATAAAATATTAACAGTAAACATTACACTCAGAAGTTCCAAAAAGACTAAAGACCATTTCAAATGTCATATTATGTCTATATACAGTGTTGTAACAATGGTGCAAATAAGTTAAAAGTACAAATGGGAAAATAAATAACATAAATATGGGTTGTATTTACAATGGTGTTTGTTCTTCAATGGTGGCCCCTTTTCTTGTGGCAACAGGTCACAAATCTTGCAGCTTTGATGGCACACTGTGTTGTTTTTCAACAGTAGATAAGGGAGTTTATCAAAATGGGTTTGTTTTCAAATTCTTTGTGGGTCTGTGTGATCAGTGGGAAATATGTGGTCTCTAATATGGTCATACATTTGGCAGGAGGTTAGGAAGTGCAGCTCAGTTTCCACCTCATTTTGTGGGCTTTCTCCTCCCCTATCCTCTCCTCCTCTCTCCAGGGTGATGACTGCTCCTCTCTGTGTCCTCCTTGGCTATATGGTCCTAGTTGCTCCTCAAGTTGCTAACTAGCTAACTCCTCTCACCTCCTTTCTCCTCCTTTCTCCTCTCTCCTCCTCTCTCCTCCATTCAACTCCCTCCTCCTCTCTCCTCCTCTCCTCTCTCTCCTCCTTTCTCCTCTCCTCCTCTCTCCAGGGTGATGACTGCTCCTCTCTGTGTCCTCCTGGGCTATATGGTCCTAGTTGCTCCTATACCTGTTCCTGTCATAACCATGCCACCTGCTCCCCCATCGATGGATCCTGTATCTGCAGAGAAGGTACAGTACACCCAGGGAAGAGAGTTCCTATAACAGACTGGCTCACCCAGGGAAGAGAGTTCCTATAACAGACTGGCTCACCCAGGGGACAGAGTTCCTATAACAGACTGGCTCACCCAGGGAAGAGAGAGTTCCTATAACAGACTGGCTCACCCAGGGAAGAGAGTTTCCTATAACAGACTGGCTCACCCAGGGAAGAGAGTTCCTATAACAGAAACTGGCTCACCCAGGGAAGAGAGTTCCTATAACAGACTGGCTCACCCAGGGAAGAGAGTTTCCTATAACAGACTGGCTCACCCAGGGGAAGAGAGTTCCTATAACAGACTGGCTCACCCAGGGAAGAGAGTTCCTATAACAGACTGGCTCACCCCAGGGAAGAGAGTTCCTATAACAGACTGGCTCACCCAGGGAAGAGAGTTCCTATAACAGACTGGCTCACCCAGGGAAGAGAGTTCCTATAACAGACTGGCTCACCCAGGGAAGAGAGTTCCTATAACAGACTGGCTCACCCAGGGAAGAGAGTTCCTATAACAGACTGACTCACCCAGGGAAGAGAGTTCCTATAACAGACTGGCTCACCCAGGAAGAGAGTTCCTATAACAGACTGACTCACCCAGGGGACAGAGTTCATTAAACAGACTGACTCACCCAGGGGACAGAGTTCCTATAACAGACTGACTCACCCAGGGGACAGAGTTCCTATAACAGACTGGCTCACCCAGGAAGAGAGTTCCTATAACAGACTGGCTCACCCAGGGAAGAGAGTTCCTATAACAGACTGACTCACCCAGGGAAGAGAGTTCCTATAACAGACTGACTCACCCAGGGGACAGAGTTCATTAAACAGACTGACTCACCCAGGGGACAGAGTTCATTAAACAGACTGGCTCACCCAGGGAAGAGAGTTCCTATAACAGACTGGCTCACCCAGGGAAGAGAGTTTCCTATAACAGACTGGCTCACCCAGGGAAGAGAGTTTCCTATAACAGACTGGCTCACCCAGGGAAGAGAGTTCCTATAACAGACTGGCTCACCCAGGGAAGAGAGTTCCTATAACAGACTGGCTCACCAGGGAAGAGAGTGTCCCTATAACAGACTGACTCACCCAGGGGACAGAGTTCATTAAACAGACTGACTCACCCAGGGGACAGAGTTCATTAAACAGACTGACTCACCCAGGGGACAGAGTTCATTAAACAGACTGGCTCACCCAGGGAAGAGAGTTCCTATAACAGACTGACTCACCCAGGGAAGAGAGTTCCTATAACAGACTGGCTCACCCAGGGAAGAGAGTTCCTATAACAGACTGGCTCACCCAGGGAAGAGAGTTCCTATAACAGACTGGCTCACCCAGGGAAGAGAGTTCCTATAACAGACTGGCTCACCCAGGGAAGAGAGTTCCTATAACAGACTGACTCACCCAGGGGACAGAGTTCATTAAACAGACTGACTCACCCAGGGGACAGAGTTAATTAAACAGACTGGCTCACCCAGGGGACAGAGTTAATTAAACAGACTGACTCACCCAGGGGACAGAGTTAATTAAACAGACTGACTCACCCAGGGGACAGAGTTAATTAAACAGACTGACTCACCCAGGGGACAGAGTTAATTAAACATACTGACTCACCCAGGGGACAGAGTTAATTAAACAGACTGACTCACCCAGGGGACAGAGTTAATTAAACAGACTGACTCACCCAGGGGACAGAGTTAATTAAACAGACTGACTCACCCAGGGAAGAGAGTTAATTAAACAGACTGACTCACCCAGAGGACAGAGTTCATACAACAGGTCTCTTTCAGACCCCCTACCCAGGCCCCTGTCAGACCCCCTACCCAGGCCCCTGTCAGACCCCCTACCCAGGCCCCTATCAGACCCCCTACCCAGGCCCCTGTCAGACCCCCCTACCCAGGCCCCTGTCAGACCCCCTACCCAGGCCCCTGTCAGACCCCCTACCCAGGTCTCTGTCAGACCCCCTACCCAGGCCCCTGTCAGACCCCCTACCCAGGCCCCTGTCAGACCCCCTACCCAGGTCTCTATCAGACCCCCTACCCAGGTCTCTGTCAGACCCCCTACCCAGGTCTCTATCAGACCCCCTACCCAGGCCCCTGTCAGACCCCCTACCCAGGCCCCTGTCAGACCCCCTACCCAGGCCCCTGTCAGACCCCCTACCCAGGCCCCTATCAGACCCCCTACCCAGGCCCCTGTCAGACCCCCTACCCAGGCCCTTGTCAGACCCCCTAAACAGGCCTCTGTCAAATCAAATCATATCACATTGTATTTGTCACATGCGCTGAATACAACAGGTGTAGACATTACAGTGAAATGCTTACTTACAAGCCCTTAACCAACAGTGCAGTTTAAAGAAAGAATACCTTTAAAGAATAAAATTAAAGAGCAGCAGTGAAATAACAGTAGGGAGGCTATATACAGGGGGGTACCGGTACAGAGTCAATGTGAAATAACAGTAGGGAGGCTATATACAGGGGGGTTACCGGTACAGAGTCAATGGGAAAATAACAGTAGGGAGGCTATATACAGGGGGTACCGGTACAGAGTCAATGGGAAATAACAGTAGGGAGGCTATATACAGGGGGGGGTACCGGTACAGAGTCAATGTGAAATAACAGTAGGGAGGCTATATACAGGGGGTACCGGTACAGAGTCAATGGGAAATAACAGTAGGGAGGCTATATACAGGGGGGTACCGGTTTACAAAGTCAATGGGAAATAACAGTAGGGAGGCTATATACAGGGGGGGGTACCGGTACAGAGTCAATGGGAAATAACAGTAGGGAGGCTATATACAGGGGGGGGTACCGGTACAGAGTCAATGGGAAATAACAGTAGGGAGGCTATATACAGGGGGGTACCGGTACAGAGTCAATGGGAAATAACAGTAGGGAGGCTATATACAGGGGGTACCGGTACAGAGTCAATGTGAAATAACAGTAGGGAGGCTATATACAGGTGGGTACCGGTACAGAGTCAATGTGAAATAACAGTAGGGAGGCTATATACAGGGGGTACCGGTACAGAGTCAATGTGAAATAACAGTAGGGAGGCTATATACAGGGGGTACCGGTACAGAGTCAATGGGAAATAACAGTAGGGAGGCTATATACAGGGGGTACCGGTACAAAGTCAATGGGAAATAACAGTAGGGAGGCTATATACAGGGGGGTACCGGTACAGAGTCAATGGGAAATAACAGTAGGGAGGCTATATACAGGGGGGTACCGTGGTACAGAGTCAATGGGAAATAACAGTAGGGAGGCTATATACAGGGGGGGTACCGGTACAGAGTCATGGGAAATAACAGTAGGGAGGCTATATACAGGGGGGACCGGTACAGAGTCAATGGGAAATAACAGTAGGGAGGCTATTATACAGGGGGGGTACGGTACAGAGTCAATGGGAAATAACAGTAGGAGGCTATATACAGGGGTACCGGTACAGAGTCAATGGGAAATAACAGTAGGGAGGCTATATACAGGGGGGGTATACCGGTACAGAGTCAATGGGAAATACAGTAGGGAGGCTATATACAGGGGGTACCGGTACAGAGTCAATGGGAAATAACAGTAGGGAGGCTATATACAGGGGGTTACCGGTACAGAGTCAATGGGAAATAACAGTAGGGAGGCTATATACAAGGGGGTACCGGTACAGAGTCAATGGGAAATAACAGTAGGGAGGCTATATACAGGGGGTACCGGTACAGAGTCAAATGGAAATAACAGTAGGGAGGCTATATACAGGGGGGTACCGGTACAGAGTCAATGTGTAATAACAGTAGGGAGGCTATATACAGGGGGGGTACCGGTACAGAGTCAATGTGAAATAACAGTAGGGAGGCTATATACAGGGGGTACCGGTACAGAGTCAATGGGAAATAACAGTAGGGAGGCTATATACACAGGGGGGTACCGGTACAGAGTCAAGTCATGGGAAATAACAGTAGGGAGGGCTATATACAGGGGGTACCGGTACAGAGTCAATGGGAAATAACAGTAGGGAGGCTATATACAGGGGGTACCGGTACAGAGTCAATGTGAAATAACAGTAGGGAGGCTATATACAGGGGCTACCGGTACAGAGTCAATGGGAAATAACAGTAGGGAGGCTATATACAGGGGGTACCGGTACAGAGTCAATGTGAATAACAGTAGGGAGGCTATATACAGGGGGTACCGGTACAGAGTCAATGTGAAATAACAGTAGGGAAGCTATATACAGGGGGTACCGGTACAGAGTCAATGTGAAATAACAGTAGGGAGGCTATATACAGGGGGGTACCGGTACAGAGTCAATGTGAAATAACAGTAGGGAAGCTATATACAGGGGGGTACCGGTACAGAGTCAATGTGAAATAACAGTAGGGAGGCATATACAGGGGGTACCGGTACAGAGTCAATGTGAAATAACAGTAGGGAAGCTATATACAGGGGGTACCGGTACAGAGTCAATGGGAAATAACAGTAGGGAGGCTATATACAGGGGGTACCGGTACAGAGTCAATGGGAAATAACAGTAGGGAAGCTATATACAGGGGGTACCGGTACAGAGTCAATGGGAAATAACAGTAGGGAAGCTATATACAGGGGGTACCGGTACAGAGTCTGTTGTAGAAACATTTGACTAAGAGATAATCAACTCAAAAAAATATCTCTAAAGACACAGAAGCCTGTGAATTCAAGAATTTAGACTCTTTATTGCATAACAAAAAGCCTGAGTTTTTTTCTCCATGGAGCAACTGACTCCCTCTGGCCAAGATGTCTCTTATATAGACACATATGGAAAAAAACATGCATACAGTCCCAACTTTTTTTAGTTCTGCACTCTGCAACCACCCCTCTTTTTTTCAACGTCCAGCTGTTACACATTATCCACTCCAAAATGTCATGAATGCCCTTTTCCATATGCAGCCTCTCATTCTATCATTCTATTGGCTACGTGACTTGGGCCCTTTCTTAAAACACTAATGTACTGCACACTGTTTAAGAGCCTCTGTGAAATAACACATGCATTCATTTAAAACATAGCATACACTTAATGTCTATATTTCTTATTTAAGCATGTTTCTGAATTATACAATATCAACCATGTTTATTACATTTTACCTTTGGCATCTCCCTACATGTGCCATAATGATACATAAAATAATCCTATATATCCCCCCTATGGGACATTTCCAATATTGTTCTCAAATAATACAAAGATTAATTGCAAAAATATATGTAAGCATATGCATTTACTTATTCTTAGCCTTGCCATATTTGGTTTCACTTCACACGCATATATTTAAAACCAATATATCTTCCTTCTCACTTGACCCATCCTGATGAGGACCCATAGCCCAGTCAGGTATTGGATACAAGTCTGGAAGGTTTTCCTCTAATTAACCTCCACATTTTCCCTGTTGGGCTTTGTAACCATGACAGACCCATCCCACCCCCAGGGACAACTCCATACAGACATTCAGGATTCCAAATGGACAGTCCATTGGTCCTCCTTTAACATTACAAGATTTCCATATTTATTAACATACTGTCCTGGAGCTCCCTGAACTGGGTGTATTTCTTTGGCTGAAATAGTAACATTTGTCTGTACAGTCATTTGTTTTACTGTGTTTGAATCAAAAGTGATTTTTACAGAGGTAGTATACAACAAAACACTACTCCCATTACTACAAGTGATATTCCTATCATTATTCCCATTTTTGTAAACATTGCACCCCATTTTCCCAAAGTTAATTCCATCCAGTCCCAAACATGAACATCATACCCAGCATTCTCCTTAACCTCTTTTCGTAGTCCCTTGAGTTTAGTCATTGCTTCCGTGAAAGAACCATCCGGGGCAGTATTATTGGGGCTAAAAGTACAACATTCATCTCCAAACATAACACAAACTCCACCTTTCTCCGCTAATAGCCAGTTTAGAGCCTGCCTATTCTGCCATGCCATTCTACTGGTAGCCTGTACTTGCTCTCCTAAAGCTGATAATGCAGAGTCTGTGTAATAATAAACCTTTGTGATTATAATAAATATAATTGATCCATTCTAGGTTTTTGTTGGTTGTAATCCAGACAAATATTGATTCAAATCCTGCTTTAATTTCATCTCTTGCTTTATATTCATTTGGAATTCCTCTGGGTTGACCTATTACATCCAAATATACACTGGGGTCATGTTCATATGATCTTTTTACCCTTTTATTATTATTCTGTGCATCCCTATTTGTTGTTTGGTCTACCTCCACTCTGATATAACCACCTCCTGAAGCATTTGTACTCTAGCACATACTCCCTTCCATCCTTTAAGCAAAGTAGCTCTAATACTTTGTCCTCACATACCAAAAGAAATCTGCCACTGCCACCGATTGATCCTCATAAGGAAAATCACTGGGCACTGCCAGTGTTGCTTCTCACATTCCCCAGGGTCACCCGGCCCTCCATTTTGTAGCTATTACCCCAGTACTTGATCCTGCTGGCCTGATAAATCGCTCTGTGAGGGGTATCTGCTTCCAGGATGTATCATTATTTAAGTGCCATGTGGTCTACACACTTTCCCTTAAATTTTCCCAAATCGTTGCTCCCCATCTGTTTTATTGTAGCATTCATAATTTAGATTATAGTCTATACGGTATTTTTTCCGGTGCTTCCATTTTTCTGGGCTCTATTCTGATATCTAATTTTTTACACCACTCTCCCCATCCTGTTGATTATAGCAATCTGTAATGATAAGGATTTCCCAAAAATGATAAAACATTCTGCAGGACAGTAGGGCCTTTCTCCTCTTTTAAGATGACAGTAGCTTCGTTGGAAGTTAGCACAGTCCTTGTAACTGTGTGGACTTGGTATTACTATCAATTCTTTTAATGGAGAAGAGCACATACCAAACATTTGTTTCTTTTCTATTAATTATTTTAGCTGAATATTGTGCCCATTTGTACCAATCATTTTGCATTGCTCCCTCCCATAGCCTTTCTATTTTTGTGATGCTATTATTACTTTCGGTATTACTGTTGGGGCTGAGGTAGATTGTCTATTTTCCTGACTTCCCCAGTTTGTTAAAGAATCCCATACATTTTGAAAAAATCCATTTTGTTCTATTTTTTCTAATCCTGTCTTTGTTAGTTCAACTGCTATAGTACTTAGTGGTCCTTGGGTAGTGGTCATAGTTCCCTTAACTATTTTCAGGTTCTTCCTCCTGTCTAGATTGGTGTTTGGAAATAGGATCAATGTCCATTGTTGTTATACTATTTCCTTCTAACCCTTTAACACTATCTATTTCCAATATGTATTTTGCATTATTTTCTTGAGTCAATTCCTTAAAGGTAATTTTCCCAACTAATGTACTCCTTTGTTAATTACTTCTATTTGACAGCCATATTCATCCCAGATTGCTTCTCCTCTTGTTTGATGTTTAGCCCACCCACAAAGTGATTCCTCTGGCAGAGGTTTTATCCTACGTATTGAAAAGGATCTTTGAGTTTCTTCAACTGTCAGTACTTGCGCTGGAATAGAAATACTAGTTCGAGCTATCCCCAATGGTACATGTTTTTTTATTCTATTCTTCAATCTAACTTTAGGGGCCAATTTCTTAAGTACTGATGGAATCATGAGATGTCTAGCTTGTTTATATCCATATTTTTCCATGTCTATTTTGCTTTTGGCTCAACTTCTACACAATTATTTCTTTGACTTTTATTCTAAACATTACATATCCCTCAATCTGACACTTCCCCAATCTAGGCCATCCTGTTATACGACACTTGTTCTTTGTTTACAACAGCAATTCTTCCTGGCTCAGTAAGACTATCTCTAGAATATTGTATAGTAGTAGGCAGACCCACCACCATCTCTCTCTAGGTTAACTGCTATTTACCGTTAGAGCAATTCCACAGTTCTTAAATTGTCGGAGATCATGTGGCAGAAAAGTCAATTGTGGGAAAGTCTCTTTCCTTAACAGCAGAGGAGTCTCTTCCCTCAATGGTAGAAAGATCACTTCTTCCTCCTTCTCCTGTTGTCCCCCACTCCCTGTGTGTCTGCTTGTGTTTGGGGGATCTGCATGGCAGGCATCCTATCAGCAGTATTCCCCACATCATCAGGCCCCACCTCCCGACTCTCCGGATTTTTAGGTGGAAGTGCCTGTTGTCCTTTCAACGTTGGCACTTGGACTCGTGCATGCTTCTTCTTCTTGGACTCCATCTGGTGCCTCGACATCCTCCTCTTCCCCCATGGCTCACCGATGCAGACTGGTTTCTCCTCGGGACCCTGGTGCAGTGGTTTAGATGGTACCACGTCGTACTCCTTCCACCTGTACTGCTGTGTGGGGTCGCTCGGATCACCGTATATGGTCCCTTCTCTCCTGGGCTCGTTCCACTTCTACGAAACACTCGGATGTAGACTTGATCTCCTGGAAATCACCGGTCCTGGCTCCTCTGGTCCAGGTTCCGGTTCTCGCCCTTTTTCCTGGAGATAGATCACTTTATGTATAGCAGTTAGTTGTCTTAACATATGCTTTAAGTTCCATCTCTAATTGCTCCAATGAGGGTCCTTTGTAGGGCCCTCTTAGACCTGGCACTGGCATGGGTCGACCCGTAAGCATTTCATGCGGGGTTAGATGCGTTATTTCTGTTAGTTTGCATGCGATAATCATCAATGCTAGTGGTAGTGCATCCACCCAATTGAGGTTTTGCACTAGCACAGATTTTATTCAGTTTAGCCTTGAGGGTGCCATTGATTCTCTCAACCATCCCTGAGATTGCGGATGATACACACACCTAATCTTTGCTTAATCTTTAGCTGCTGTAATACTTGCTTCAACTGTTTTCTGAATAAACGCTGATCCATTGTCTGAACTGATTTTCCGTGGTATTCCGAATCTGGGTATTACTTCTCATGGTTAGAAATTTATGATACTGTTCCTGATCCTAGATCTGCTGAGGGTACCGCTTTCCTACTACCCATCTACTGAAATCTATCTATGATCACTAGCATGTTACCTTTTTCCATTCACCTTTTTTATCATATCTACATAGTCCATGACTAAATGTCGAAATGGTCCTTCAGGAACCGGTATGTGCCCCTATAGGTGTTGTTATCCCTTTCCTTACATTGTTTTGTGCACACACCTCACATCTTGCTAATGCCTCATCGATTGTTGCCCTTAGGTATGGAGACCAGTATCCTTGTTTTTTATTTTCCTTACTATTTCCCCCCTTGCGCAATGGTCAAAACCATGCGCATCAGTT
Organism: Coregonus suidteri; assembly: GCA_036851935.1. Classification (NCBI taxonomy): domain Eukaryota; kingdom Metazoa; phylum Chordata; class Actinopteri; order Salmoniformes; family Salmonidae; genus Coregonus; species Coregonus suidteri. The sequence goes on along the minus strand of CM072235.1, from coordinate 51,049,751 downwards.
ATCAGTAAGTTGAGCAACACAATGGGTGGCCACTATGGTACCTTCATGTGACCTCCATAAATCCCTTCACATCTTTGGTGGCCCCTCTTTTGTGCCACATAGTCTGTTCATAAGGTCCAGCTCTTTCCTGCATCCTTATTATATCGTCTGGCTGTGGCATGGATTCAATAATGACCATTGGTGCTGTTAACACTGGAACGGTGCATCTAGATGCCTTTCTTGCAGCTTCATCAGCTGCATTGTTTCCTTTAGTTATAAATCCTTTTCCTTTTCTATGCGCCTGACATTTCACTATCGCCAATTTAGTGGGATACATTAACGCCATCATTAATTCCACAATCTGCTCGTGGTGTTGTATGGGTGTACCATCGCTTTTCTTGAACCCTCGCTGCTTCCAGACTGCCCCAAATAGATGACACACCCCATGTCCAAGTCAATAGAGTCAAGTATTCCAAAGTTCTAGCATTGGTAAGGACAAACTTCCCTTGTTCTATTAGTTCCACTATTTTATGGTGTGTATATATTATTACGGGTATCCCATAGTAATTGTGGACGCTTTGTCATATGCATATTGTAATGCAGCTAGACCTTGATAACAGGGTGGATATCCCTGGGCACAGAATCTAGTTTAGAACTATAATACGCAATAGGTTGTTTTCGTCTTCCACTGCATGTCTCTTGCATAAGTACCGCTGTTGCATACCTATCACATCTATTTGCCACATACAACAATAATGGTTTTGTGTAATCTGGGCTGCTAGAGCCGGAAGCTGACTGTATTTCCTTCTTTATTATGTTTTCGAACGCAGTCCAATGCGTTAATGTTCCATTCCAGGCTTGCTCTAAGTCTAGTTGTCCTGCTTTCTTTCATGATTTCTCGTAGAGGAGCAGTTTTAACTGCATACTCCTCTATCCAGTCTGAGCTGAATCCAGTCATCCCTAAGAACGTCATCATCTGAGCAACTGTTTGAGGTAGTGGTTGCCTTGCTGATTCCTTCCAATTGGTTCCTGGTGCCTATTGCCTTTGTTCCATGTGCAATTGTTCTTCCTAGATATTCAAACTTGGATTGGCAATACTGAAGTTTCTTTTTTGACACCTTGTGTCCTCCTTCTGCCAGTCGCTTTAAAACCTTTATAGAATCAGCATGGCATTGTTCTACGGAGGTAGCGCAGATCAACAGGTCATCCACGTACTGGATCAATGTTCCTTCAGTATTAGATCTTTCTAGATCTACTCTTACACACCCGATTGAACAAATGAGGAGAATGCTTAAATCCCTGTGGAGTTCGAAGTATACTTATTTGTCTACCTTTGTAGGTAAATGCAAACAAGTGTCTGCATTCTTCTGCCAGGGGCACACTAAAAAATGCTCCACATAAGTCAATCACTGTGAAGTACTTTGCTTCTGGGGGAACATTGGTGAGTAGCGTATGAGGGTTTGGAACATCAGCAGGCCAATCTTGTACTATTTCATTTATGGCCCTTAAGTCATGTACCAGCCTCCACGTTTTCCCATCTGCTTTAAGGACCGGCAACAAAGGTGTTTTACAACAACTTTGTGTTTCTATTAGTACTCCTGCTTTTATCAGTCCTTCAATTGTGCCACTGATGCCCTCTTCTGCTTCAGGTTTCATATGGTATTGAGCCCTCCAAGTGGGCTTAGCATGTGGCTTTGTTTTGACAAACACAGGACTTGCCGATTTTACCAAATCCAACATCTGTATCATGTTGTGACCATACCTCCTGAGGTATGTTTTTTTCTCTCCATTCCTGTTTTAGCTTGTCCTCCAATTCTGTCACCACCCCTAGCTGTGTTAGCTGTTGGGATGTAACTTCCACTGCCCTGGGGTCCCCAGTCATTATTGTAGTATGGTGTATTTTGATCAAGGCTTTATCTTCCGAGTGATAAATCAGTGGATTTTCTGTTTTGTTCCATTGAATAGTTTTTGCTCGCATCATCATGGTGCCCAAATCCTTAGCCTCGTGCCATTCCCTTGTTCACCAGCAAGGTAATGTGTGGGGCAGCTTTAAACATTATACCATTTTGCCACAAAGTCTGAGCCATCCATGTCCGTCACCTCCATTGCTGCTCCTTGATTTCCTATAATTATGTACTGAGACATTATAGGTACTGATTTCCCATTTGTATTTAACAACCACAGTTGCTCTAAAAGATCATCACGATAGGGAATCATATTGCATGGTGCAGTGAAATTCTGACTTTCCTCTTTCCGCTTCTGGTATCTGAGCCTGAATAAACCTACCCCATTTCTTTTACTACTCTATCTACTTCTGTCTCAATATCCCCTAACCAATAGACATTGGCTGTATCCTGTTTCATTACCATTTGTAAGTTCAACCCTGCCCTTTTCTATAATTACTCCTTCAGAGGAACATCGAATTTGTATACCCATTTTGCATAGGGCATCTCTTCCCAATAGATTGACAGGGGTGTGTTCTGATACAAGTATAGGGAGGGTTGCGGATTTGTCATCCGCTGTCAGGCGAACTGGAGCTCTCATTGGAATTAACTGCGTTTGTCCCGAGAATCCTATAGTTTTGGCATATTTGCCAGACATGGGGAGGTGAGAGGCATAATTTGGACTTACACAAGTGTAAGTGGCTCCAGTATCAACCATCATTGGTGTGCCTTTGTTCTCTATTTGAACCTGCAGCATAGGTTCTTGATCAGTTGTGTAGTTAGTACTGTAAACTGACACTCCCCCGGTAGGATTCTCTGGGCACCCCCTAGTACCCCCTGATTAGGCCCAGCCCATGGATTCACAGGACCTTGGATTTGTTGCTGATTTTGTTGCCCAGCCGTCAGGTTGCTTCCAATTATTTTGGTTTTTGTTCCCCTGTTGTTGCCAGGGTTTTGTGGGGCAGTTTTCGTCTGATATGCCCTTGCTGCTTGGCATCCCCAGCAAATTCCAGGTTGCCCTTGTGGGCCCTGATTTCCTCCTTTTTGATTATTTTGCTGAAATTTTTTGTTGTTTATTGTTATTATTCCCATTGCCGGGGTTGTTGTGCATACACATTCACTACTGGTACTGTGGGTTGTACTTGGGCCTGTGGCGCGGGAGGCAGATATGGCCCTCCTGGAGTAACTGCAGCCATCATTCCTGTTTCATTCGCAGGTGCTGCTACTGGGGCCTGGATTTTCTTCTTCCTCTGTTTGTCAGTTCTTCCAATTGGAGTTGAGTCAGTTTCCTCTGAATGTCTCTCCCCTGCTCCATAAGTCTCTGTTCATCCTTTCTGTGTTTTTTCTACTGCATGTATCACATGGTCACAGAATTCTTTGTGTGTCTTTGAGGTTAGTCCCACCACATCCTCCAGCCTGCTTCTTACAGATTGGGCATTGCCTCTATTATGGAGTTTCGGAATAGAGTTGTCATCAGTGGGTCCCCTTCTGGATCTCGTTCCGTTTCCAGTCTCCATCGTTTCATCTGTTCATGTAGATAGGCAGCTGGATTCTCAGTTTCTCCCAGTGTCCCCCCCTTTCAGTGACTTGGGGTCAATTCTCGCCGGGTATTCCAGTCTTAGTGCTTGCCAGACTTCGGGGCGGTGTGAATCAAAGTCCATCCCATCTCCTTGTGGGTCACTCACTTCTCTACTCAGGTCACTGTTCCCGAGTATATCCTCCCATCTTTGCCTTTCCAACCACCCTCGCCAACAGTGCCTTCAGATCCCCCACAGCCAGCAGTTTCCCCATGGTCTGTTCCTCAAAAATCCTAATCCCTTTTCCCGCCCCATTATGCAAATCTGGCAGACGGGCAACCCAATCCTTCCAGGTCCTGTGATCCCCACGGAGCATAGTGAGCCTGTGTATCTTTTATCAGAATTGGATATTGTCCCTTATATTTTTCAGGCCCTTCTCAATGTTCTCCTATTGCGCAATCTTTCTTCTCTTACGCCTTGATTGCAATCTCCCCATATGTCAGCTGCTGCTCCCTCCTCCTCTAGCTCTCTGCCTGTATGCTGTCTTTACCTCACTTTGCTCCCTTTTTTTTTTTTTTTTTTCTCTCAACAATCGTCTCATCCTGTCCATTTCTCTCTCTATTTGTTCGTTTGTTGCTTCAATTTCTGCCATTTCTTCATCTGAGAGTTCTCCATCATCTCTCTTCGTCATTCTTCCCAATGCTTCCCTCAGTTCTCCATAGCAGTCCAATCTATTTGGCTTGATTTCCTGCCCTTCGCTGATTCCTTCTGTTTCCTTTGAGTCTTTTTCCATCCTTTGGGAGGATGCAAACAAAGGTCTTTCTTCTTCCATTTCTATTTCTCCTTTTATATTGATACTACTCCGGACACCCTGGGGATATTGTCCACCAACATATGGTGGGGGTCCCAGAGACCAAATCTGCTTTCTTTTTGTTTGTTTTCTCATCATCTTTTTTCAACATGTTTCTGGCTTCTCGCATGTTTCCTTAGCAATCCTTCTCCTTCCAGTTTGACATGTTGAGTACTTCTTTTTCTCTTTCTTTTTTGACGCTTCTCTTCTTTTCCTGTGTCTTTTGTTTTATGGTTCTTTATCAGTGTTTCCATTTCCTCACACACCGAGACATCAAATGTTCCTCCTTCTGGCCACTTAGTGCCCCTTTTTTCTGGTGCGTTTCTCCCATTTTCAGATGTTTTCGCTATTTCTTCCTTGCCCAAGGGATACCTGACACTCAGTATCTCTACCGCCGTTTTATTCATATTTATGGCCTATATTTTTTAACTTCCTTTTTAATCTATTTTAGTATTCCTCCTATTTATTTATTCTTATATTAGTATTTGTTTTTATTGTTAGACTATTTGTGCTTCTTTGATTATTGTTTGGTTAGAACTTATTTATTATTAATGGGCATTTGACAGTCTCCTTATATCATAATAATATTTCCTGATGTCCACTTTTGTGTGGACACCTCATAAATCTTTCTCTTCCTAGTGTTTTTCCTTAGCTTTAAATCACTCAGCTATATTCTTAATGTAATAATAAAATGACTTTCTTACCTGATGTCCACGTTTCCTTTGTGTGGACAACTTATAAATCCTTCCCTTCCTAGTGTTTTTCCTTAGCTTTAAATCACTCAGCTATATTCTTTATGCAATAATAAAATGACTTATCCTGATGTCCACTTTTCCTTTGTGTGGACAACTTATAAATCCTTCCCCCTCCTAGTACAGAGATTTTCACACTCACTTTCACTCTCTCACTCTTTCAACACTCTTCACTCTCGGTGTGAGACCGGGTGGCGTCCTTCCTACCAGGTCACACTCAAAGTAACGGTCCAGGAAAGGTGCGCAAACCTTTCTCCACCAAACACAGAGATTTTCACACTCATTCTTTTCACTCTCACACTCTTTCACTCTTTCACTCTCGGTGTGAGACCGGGGTGCGTCCTTCCTACCAGGCCACACTCAAGTAACGGTCCAGGAAAGGTGCGCAAAACCTTTCTCCACCCAACACAGAGATTTTCACACTCACTTTCACTCTCACTCTTTCACTCTTTCACTCTCGGTGTGAGACCGGGTGCGTCCTTCCTACCAGGTTACACTCAAGTAACGGTCCAGAAAGGTGCGCAAAACTCTTTCTCCACCCAACACAGAGATTTTCACACTCACTTTCACTCTCACTCTTTCACTCTTTCACTCTCGGTGTGAGACCGGGTGCGTCCCTTCCTACCAGGTTACACTCAAGTAACGGTCCAGGAAAGGTGCGCCAACCTTTCTCCACCCAACACAGAGATTTTCACACTCACTTTCACTCTCACTCTTTCACTCTTTCACTCTCGGTGTGAGACCGGGTGCGTCCTTCCTACCAGGTCACACTCAAGTAACGGTCCAGGAAAGGTGCGCAAACCTTTCTCCACCCAACACAGAGATTTTCACACTCACGTTCACTCTCACTCTTTCACTCTTTCACTCTTTCACTCTCGGTGTGAGACCGGGTGCGTCCTTCCTACCAGGTTACACTCAGTACGGTCCCAGGAAAGGTGCGCAAACCTTTCTCCACCCAACACAGAGATTTTCACACGACCTCAAACACAGCTTCTCTCCTCAACACAGAAAATGAGCTGTTATCTGCAGGATTTTCTTATTATTCTCATTCATATAGATGAGCAGCCCACCTGTGCCAAAATGAATCAGACAGTGAATGACTCACAGCCACCAAAGTAAAACCACTCAATCACATAAGATGAGCAGACCTAGTCTTGGTTAACACTTTATCAAAAAGTTTTAAGCCCCTGTGACTATTTAACCCGTTCACCTACTCAGGATGACCGGTGTTGCTCCAATTTATGGTGTCACCTACGCCGGATGACCCAACTTTTTTACCTGTTCAACCCTACCTAAATTTTGGCATCACCACACACAGGATGATGACCTGCCCCGTTCAGTCCTCTGGAATTTTAGCTCTCCAAGCGTTTATCCACAGGATTTATATTATTAGCCCCCTAGGTATTACACTTCCTCAACACACCTGGACTTCTACTACGCTTTCCTAAGCGACCTGTCAATTCTGCCCTATCCCTCTGTTACATTTTCTCAACACAGAAAAAGGAGCGGTATTACACAGGATTTCTGCCTCCTAAGCAGCCTATAAACGATACACTTTCGCTACACGTTCATAGCGGTATTCGAAGGACTTAACATGTTATTGTCTGATCACTCAACCAGCTGGACAGCCGCCCGTGTCGAAATGACCCAGACAGAGCGATCAGCAAAATGAATCAAATGAATCGACCGAATCGAACAGACGCATCAGATGAGCAACCGAGTGACCCCGACGATTGAATGCACGAGTTGAGCAGTCGAATTCAACAGATCAATCAGACTGTCCAACTCAGCAACCCGAATGAGACAGATTAATCATCCAACCTGACCACAATCTATCAAATCTCAATGGATTAAACAGAATTTGTAGCAGGATGAACAATTGAATCAGATGTTTTTTGAAAAGAAAACGGTTCAGACGAACAACCGAGTATAGGACGCGTCAAACCGTCGGTTTAGTCAAACAGATGCATTCATACTGACCAAATGATCAACTCAACCGAGACAGATAACCCACCCCACTCAACCACAATGACTGACCCACCCCAACCCAGGCAAACCTATTTATACTATTTTCTACTTATTGCAACCCTCTAGGCTTTTTTATAATTTAGCATGTATTTTAAATTCAAAGGCTCCCAGTGTCTAATTTTCTGGTTCTTATATTTAGAGAGACCTACTAGTTTTTTCTGCAGATGTTGCCGAGCCCCAGATCGAACCACACAAACGTATACTATATGAGTAAGAACTTGGCTTACCTCTTAAAAGCGGCCGCTTTTGTTTGTATGGTCCGTCCAAGCCGTTTCACAACCGCAGATGTACACCGTCTCTGATCCCTATTTTTAAACTTCTGGACAAGCTCGCCAATTATGTTGTAGAAACATTTGACTAAGAGATAATCAACTCAAAAAAATATCTCTAAAAGACACAGAAGCATGTGAATTCAAGAATTTAGACTCTTTATTGCATAACAAAAAGCCTGAGTTTTTTTTCTCCATGGAGCAACTGACTCCCTCTGGCCAAGATGTCTCTTATATAGACACATATGGAAAAAAACATGCATACAGTCCCAACTTTTTTTAGTTCTGCACTCTGCACCACCCCTCTTTTTTCAACGTCCAGCTGTTACACATTATCCACTCCAAAATGTCATGAATGCCCTTTTCCATATGCAGCCTCTCATTCTATCATTCTATTGGCTACGTGACTTGGGCCCCTTCTTAAAACACTAATGTACTGCACACTGTTTAAGAGCCTCTGTGAAATAACACATGCATTCATTTAAAACATAGCATACACTTAATGTCTATATTCTTATTTAAGCATGTTTCTGAATTATACAATATCAACCATGTTTATTACATTTTTACCTTTGGCATCTCCCTACATGTGCCATAATGATACATAAAATAATCCTATAAGTCAATGTGAAATAACAGTAGGGAGGCTATATACAGGGGGTACCGGTACAGAGTCAATGTGCGGGGGCACCGGTTAGTCGAGGTAATTGAGGTAATATGTACATGTAGGTAGAGTTAAAGTGACTATGCATAGATAATTAACAGAGAGTAGCAGCAGCGTAAAAGAGGGGTGGGGGGTGGCAATGCAAATAGTCTGGGTACTGGATTAGATGTTCAGGAGTCTGGATTAGATATTCAGGAGTTTTATGGCTTTCGGGTAGAAGCTGTTTAGAAGCCTCTGGATCTAGACTTGGTGCTCCGGTACCAGCTTTGCCGTGCGGTAGCAGAGACAACAGTCTATGACTAGGGTGGCTGGAGTCTTTGACAATTTTTAGGGCCTTCCTCTGACACCGCCTGGTATAGAGGTCCTGGATGGCAGGAAGCTTGGCCCCAGTGATGTACTGGGCCGTACGCACTACCTTCTGTAGTGCCTTGTGGTCGGAGGCCGAGCAGTTGCCATACCAGGCGGTGATGCAACCAGTCAGGATGCTCTCGATGGTGCAGCTGTAGACCCCCTACCCAGACCTCTGTCAGATGTACTGGACTGCATAACCCAGTGGTTTCTCAGCTGGGAGTCCCCGAGGAGAGGTTTACCCCTGGCATGGCTGGGGGTCCCAGAGGAGAGGTTTGCCCCTGGCATGGCTGGGGGTCCCAGAGGAGAGGTTTGCCCCTGGCATGGCTGGGGGTCCCAGAGGAGAGGTTTGCCCCTGACATGGCTGGGGGTCCCAGAGGAGAGGCTTTGCCCCTGGCATGGCTGGGGGTCCCAGAGGAGAGGCTTGCCCCTGACATGGCTGGGGGTCCCAGAGGAGAGGTTTGCCCCTGGCATGGCTGGGGGTCCCAGAGGAGAGGCTTGCCCCTGACATGGCTGGGGGTCCCAGAGGAGAGGCTTGCCCCTGGCATGGCTGGGGGTCCCAGAGGAGAGGTTAGCCACTGGCATGGCTGGGGGTCCCAGAGGAGAGGTTTGCCCCTGGCATGGCTGGGGGTCCCAGAGGAGAGGCTTGCCCGTGACATGGCTGGGGGTCCCAGAGGAGAGGCTTGCCCCTGGCATGTCTGGGAGTCCCAGAGGAGAGGCTTGCCCCTGACATGGCTGGGGGTCCCAGAGGAGAGGCTTTCCCCTGGCATGGCTGGGGGTCCAGAGGAGAGGCTTGCCCCTGACATGGCTGGGGGTCCCAGAGGAGAGGCTTGCCCTGGCATGGCGGGGGGTCCCAGAGGAGAGGCTTGCCCCTGGCATGGCTGGGGGTCCCCAGAGGAGAGGCTTGCCCCTGACATGGCTGGGGGTCCCAGAGGAGAGGCTTGCCCCTGGCATGGCTGGGGGTCCCAGAGGAGAGGTTTGCCCCTGGCATTCCTGTTTCATTCGCAGGTGCTGCTACTGGGGCCCTGGATTTTCTTCTTCCCTCTGTTTGTCAGTTCTTCCAATTGGAGTTGAGTCAGTTTCCTCTGAATGTCTCTCCCCTGCTCCATAAGTCTCTGTTCATCCTTTCTGTGTTTTTTCTACTGCATGTATCACATGGTCACAGAATTCTTTGTGTGTCTTTGAGGTTAGTCCCACCACATCCTCCAGCCTGCTTCTTACAGATTGGGGCATTGCCTCTATTATGGAGTTTCGGATAGAGTTGTCATCAGTGGGTCCCCTTCTGGATCTCGTTCCGTTTCCAGTCTCCATCGTTTCATCTGTTCATGTAGATAGGCAGCTGGATTCTCAGTTTCTCCCAGTGTCCCCCCTTTCAGTGACTTGGGGTCAATTCTCGCCGGGTATTCCAGTCTTAGTGCTTGCCAGACTTCGGGGCGGTGTGAATCAAAGTCCATCCCATCTCCTTGTGGGTCACTCACTTCTCTACTCAGGTCACTGTTCCCGAGTATATCCTCCATCTTTGCCTTTCCAACCACCCTCGCCAACAGTGCCTTCAGATCCCCCACAGCCAGCAGTTTCCCCATGGTCTGTTCCTCAAAAATCCTAATCCCTTTTCCCGCCCCATTATGCAAATCTGGCAGACGGGCAACCAATCCTTCCAGGTCCTGTGATCCCCACGGAGCATAGTGAGCCTGTGTATCTTTTATCAGAATTGGATATTGTCCCTTATATTTTTCAGGCCTTCTCAATGTTCTCCTATTGCGCAATCTTTCTTCTCTTACGCCTTGATTGCAATCTCCCCATATGTCAGCTGCTGCTCCCTCCTCCTCTAGCTCTCTGCCTGTATGCTGTCTTACCTCACTTTGCTCCCTTTTTTTTTTTTTTTTTTTCTCTCAACAATCGTCTCATCCTGTCCATTTCTCTCTCTATTTGTTCGTTTGTTGCTTCAATTTCTGCCATTTCTTCATCTGAGAGTTCTCCATCATCTCTCTTCGTCATTCTTCCCAATGCTTCCCTCAGTTCTCCATAGCAGTCCAATCTATTTGGCTTGATTTCTGCCCTTCGCTTGATTCCTTCTGTTTCCTTTGAGTCTTTTTCCATCCTTTGGGAGGATGCAAACAAAGGTCTTTCTTCTTCCATTTCTATTTCTCCTTTTATTGATACTACTCCCGGACACCTGGGGATATTGTCCACCAACATATGGTGGGGGTCCCAGAGACCAATCTGCTTTCTTTTTGTTTGTTTTCTCATCATCTTTTTTTTCAACATGTTTCTGGCTTCTCGCATGTTCCTTAGCAATCCTTCTCCTTCCAGTTTGAACATGTTGAGTACTTCTTTTTCTCTTTCTTTTTTGACGCTTCTCTTCTTTCCTGTGTCTTTTGTTTTATGGTTCTTTATCAGTGTTTCCATTTCCTCACACACCGAGACATCAAAATGTTCCTCCTTCTGGCCACTTAGTGCCCATTTTTCTGGTGCGTTTCTCCCATTTTTCAGATGTTTTCGCTATTTCTTCCTGCCCAAGGGATACCTGACACTCAGTATCTCTACCGCCGTTTTATTCATATTTATGGCCTATATTTTTTAACTTCCTTTTTAATCTATTTTAGTATTCCTCCTATTTATTTATTCTTATATTAGTATTTGTTTTTATTGTTAGACTATTTGTGCTTCTTTGATTATTGTTTGGTTAGAACTTATTTATTATTAATGGGCATTTGACAGTCTCCTTATATCATAATAATATTTCCTGATGTCCACTTTTGTGTGGACACCTCATAAATCTTTCTCTTCCTAGTGTTTTTCCTTAGCTTTAAATCACTCAGCTATATTCTTAATGTAATAATAAAATGACTTAACCTGATGTCCACTTTTCCTTTGTGTGGACAACTCATAAATCCTTCCCTTCCTAGTGTTCTTCCTTAGCTTTAAATCACTCAGCTATATTCTTTATGCAATAATAAAATGACTTAACCTGATGTCCACTTTTCCTTTGTGTGGACAACTTATAAATCCTTCCCCTCCTAGTACAGAGATTTTCACACTCACTTTCACTCTCACTCTTTCACTCTTTCACTCTCGGTGTGAGACCGGGTGCGTCCTTCCTACCAGGTCACACTCAAGTAACGGTCCAGGAAAGGTGCGCAAACCTTTCTCCACCCAACACAGAGATTTCACACTCACTTTCACTCTCACTCTTTCACTCTTTCACTCTCGGTGTGAGACCGGGTGCGTCCTTCCTACCAGGCCACACTCAAGTAACGGTCCAGGAAAGGTGCGCAAACCTTTCTCCACCCAACACAGAGATTTTCACACTCACTTTTCACTCTCACTCTTTCACTCTTTCACTCTCGGTGTGAGACCGGGTGCGTCCTTCCTACCAGGTTACACTCAAGTAACGGTCCAGGAAAGGTGCGCAAACCTTTCTCCACCCAACACAGAGATTTTCACACTCACTTTCACTCTCACTCTTTCACTCTTTCACTCTCGGTGTGAGACCGGGTGCGTCCTTCCTACCAGGTTACACTCAAGTAACGGTCCAGGAAAGGTGCGCAAACCTTTCTCCACCCAACACAGAGATTTTCACACTCACTTTCACTCTCACTCTTTCACTCTTTCACTCTCGGTGTGAGACCGGGTGCGTCCTTCCTACCAGGTCACACTCAAGTAACGGTCCAGGAAAGGTGCGCAAACCTTTCTCCACCCAACACAGAGATTTTCACACTCACGTTCACTCTCACTCTTTCACTCTTTCACTCTTTCACTCTCGGTGTGAGACCGGGTGCGTCCTTCCTACCAGGTTACACTCAAGTAACGGTCCAGGAAAGGTGCGCAAACCTTTCTCCACCCAACACAGAGATTTTCACACGACCTCAAACACAGCTTCTCTCCTCAACACAGAAAATGAGCTGTTATCTGCAGGATTTTCTTATTATTCTCATTCATATAGATGAGCAGCCACCTGTGCCAAAATGAATCAGACAGTTGAATGACTCACAGCCACCAAAGTAAACCACTCACTCACATAAGATGAGCAGACCTAGTCTTGGTTAACACTTTATCAAAAAGTTTAAGCCCCTGTGACTATTTAACCCGTTCACCTACTCAGGATGACCGGTGTTGCTCCAATTTATGGTGTCACCTACGCCGGATGACCCAACTTTTTTACCTGTTCAACCCTACCTAAATTTTGGCATCACCACACACAGGATGATGACCTGCCCGTTCAGTCCTCTGGAATTTTAGCTCTCCAAAGCGTTTATCCACAGGATTTATATTTATTAGCCCCCTAGGTATTACACTTCCTCAACACACCTGGACTTCTACTACGCTTTCCTAAGCGACCTGTCAATTCTGCCCTATCCCTCTGTTACACTTTCTCAACACAGAAAAAGGAGCGGTATTACACAGGATTTCTGCCTTCCTAAGCAGCCTATAAACGATACACTTTCGCTACACGTTCATAGCGGTATTCGAAGGACTTAACATGTTATTGTCTGATCACTCAACCAGCTGGACAGCCGCCCGTGTCGAAATGACCCAGACAGAGCGATCAGCAAAATGAATCAAATGAATCGACCGAATCGAACAGACGCATCAGATGAGCAAACCGAGTGACCCCGACGATTGAATGCACGAGTTGAGCAGTCGAATTCAAACACAGATCAATCAGACTGTCCAACTCAGCAACCCGAATGAGACAGATTAATCATCCAACCTGACCACAATCTATCAAATCTCAATGGATTAAACAGAATTTGTAGCAGGATGAACAATTGAATCAGATGTTTTGAAAAGAAAACGGTTCAGACGAACAACCGAGTATAGGACGCGTCAAACCGTCGGTTTAGTCAAACAGATGCATTCATACTGACCAAATGATCAACTCAACCGAGACAGATAACCCACCCCACTCAACCACAATGACTGACCCACCCCAACCCAGGCAAACCTATTTATACTATTTTCTACTTATTGCAACCCTCTAGGCTTTTTTATAATTTAGCATGTATTTTAAATTCAAAGGCTCCCAGTGTCTAATTTTCTGGTTCTTATATTTAGAGAGACCTACTAGGTTTTTCTGCAGATGTTGCCGAGCCCCAGATCGAACCACACAAACGTATACTATATGAGTAAGAACTTGGCTTACCTCTTAAAAGCGGCCGCTTTTGTTTGTATGGTCCGTCCAAGCCGTTTCACAACCGCAGATGTACACCGTCTCTGATCCCTATTTTTAAACTTCTGGACAAGCTCGCCAATTATGTTGTAGAAACATTTGACTAAGAGATAATCAACTCAAAAAAATATCTCTAAAGACACAGAAGCCTGTGAATTCAAGAATTTAGACTCTTTATTGCATAACAAAAAGCCTGAGTTTTTTTCTCCATGGAGCAACTGACTCCCTCTGGCCAAGATGTCTCTTATATAGACACATATGGAAAAAACATGCATACAGTCCCAACTTTTTTTTAGTTCTGCACTCTGCACCACCCCTCTTTTTTCAACGTCCAGCTGTTACACATTATCCACTCCAAAATGTCATGAATGCCCTTTTCCATATGCAGCCTCTCATTCTATCATTCTATTGGCTACGTGACTTGGGCCCCTTCTTAAAACACTAATGTACTGCACACTGTTTAAGAGCCTCTGTGAAATAACACATGCATTCATTTAAAACATAGCATACACTTAATGTCTATATTTCTTATTTAAGCATGTTTCTGAATTATACAATATCAACCATGTTTATTACATTTTACCTTTGGCATCTCCCTACATGTGCCATAATGATACATAAAATAATCCTATAAGTCAATGTGAAATAACAGTAGGGAGGCTATATACAGGGGGTACCGGTACAGAGTCAATGTGCGGGGGCACCGGTTAGTCGAGGTAATTGAGGTAATATGTACATGTAGGTAGAGTTAAAGTGACTATGCATAGATAATTAACAGAGAGTAGCAGCAGCGTAAAAGAGGGGTGGGGGGTGGCAATGCAAATAGTCTGGGTACTGGATTAGATGTTCAGGAGTCTGGATTAGATATTCAGGAGTTTTATGGCTTTCGGGTAGAAGCTGTTTAGAAGCCTCTTGGATCTAGACTTGGTGCTCCGGTACCGCTTGCCGTGCGGTAGCAGAGACAACAGTCTATGACTAGGGTGGCTGGAGTCTTTGACAATTTTTAGGGCCTTCCTCTGACACCGCCTGGTATAGAGGTCCTGGATGGCAGGAAGCTTGGCCCCAGTGATGTACTGGGCCGTACGCACTACCTTCTGTAGTGCCTTGTGGTCGGAGGCCGAGCAGTTGCCATACCAGGCGGTGATGCAACCAGTCAGGATGCTCTCGATGGTGCAGCTGTAGACCCCCTACCCAGGCCTCTGTCAGATGTACTGGACTGCATAACCCAGTGGTTCTCAGCTGGGAGTCCCCGAGGAGAGGTTTACCCCTGGCATGGCTGGGGGTCCCAGAGGAGAGGTTTGCCCCTGGCATGGCTGGGGGTCCCAGAGGA
>CM072235.1:50994898-51017398 GCA_036851935.1 Coregonus suidteri | reverse complement strand
AACTGTTGCTGTAGAGACATACGTGTCCTTGACGCATAGTAACAGTCTGTCTTCTACTGTAGTGTAGAGTTTTGTCTGCTACTGTCTGTTGCTAGTATCTGTCTGCTATCTGTCTGTGTGTTCTACTGTCCTACTGTATTTGTAGAGTATCTGTCTGCTACTGTATGTGTATCTGTATCCTGTCTGCTACTTTGTTGTCTGTGTAGAGTATCTCGTCTGCTACTGTCTGTGTAGAGTATCTGTCTGCTCTGTCTGTGTCTAGTATCTGTCTGCTACTGTCTGTGTAGAGTATTCTGTCCTACTTATGTGTAGAGGTATCTGTCTCCTACTGTCTGTGTAGAGTATCTGTCTGCTACTGTCTTGTAGAGTATCTGTCTGCTACTGTATGTGGAGAGTATCTGTCTGCTACTGTATGTGTAGCAGTATCTGTCCTGCTACTGTCTGTGTAGAGTTCTGTCTCCTAGTCTGTGTAGAGTATCTGTCTGCTACTGTCTGTTGTAAGTATCTGTCTGCTACTGTCTGTGTAGAGTATCTGTCTGCTACTGTATTCCTGTAGAGTATCTGTCTGCTACTCTATGTGTAGAATCTGTCTGCTACTGTCTCCAGTTGAGTAGCTGTCTGCTACTACTCTCTGTGTAGAGTCTCTGTCTGCTACTGTCTGTGGAGAGGATCTGTCCTGCTACTGTCTGTGTAGAGTAATCTGTCTGCTACTGTCTGTGGAAGTATCTGTCTGGCTACTGTATGTGGAGATTATCTGTCTGCTACTTGTATCTGTAGAGTATCTGTCTGCTCTGTAGTGGAGAGTATATATATTTTTACTGTATGTGTTTCTAGTCAGTTGAAACAGACCAAAGAGAAACAATGGAAGGAATAGGAAATTAGCATAGGAAGGAATGGAAGGAATAGGTCTAACATAGGAAAGGAATGGAAGTAGGAAGCTCTAGGAAAGTCTCTGCATAGGAAAGGAAGTTGGAAGGAATAGGAAGCATAGGAAAGGAATGGAAGCATAGGAAAGAGACAGAGAGGGGAAGGAATAGGAATTAGCATAGGAAAGGAGACAGAGAGGGGAAGGAATAGGAAATTAGCATAGGAAAGAGACAGAGAGGGGAAGGAATAGGAAATTAGCATAGGAAAGAGACAGAGAGGGGAAGGGAATAGGAAATTAGCATAGGAAAGAGACAGAGAGGGGAAGGAATAGGAAATGCTAGGCATAGGAAAGAGACATTGAGAGGGGAAGGAAATGTAGGAAATTAGCATAGTTGGAAAGAGGAACAGAGAGGGGAAGGAATAGGAAATTAGCATAGGAACGAGACAAGAGGGGAAGGAATAGGAAGCATAGGAAAGAGACATGGGAGGGAAGGGATGGAGGAATTAGCATAGGAAAAGAGACAGAGAGGGGAAGGAAAGGAAATTAGGATAGGAAAGAGACAGAGAGGGGAAGGAATAGGAAGTTAGCATAGGAAAAGAGACAGAGGGGGAATATTGGAAAGGAATAGGAAAGAGACAGAGAGGGAGGAATGGAAGCATAGGAAAGGAATAGGAAAGAGACAGAGAGGGGGAGGAATAGGAAGCATAGGAAAGGAATAGGAAAGAGACAGAGAGGGGAAGGAATAGGAAGCATAGGAAAGGAATAGGAAAGAGACAGAGAGGGGAAGGATAGGAACATAGGAAAGGAATAGGAAAGAGACAAGAGAGGGGAAGGAATAGGAAGCATAGGATGGAATAGGAAAGTAAGACAGAGAGGGGATAAAAGCGGAAGCATAGAAAGGATATAGGAAAGAGACAGAGAGGGAAGGAATAAGGAAGCATAGGAAAAGGAATAGGAAGAGACAGAGAGGGGAAGGAATAGGAAGCATAGGAAAGGAATAGGAAAGAGACAGAGAGGGAAGGACTAGGAAGCATAGGAAAGGAATAGGAAATGAGAGACAGAGAGGGGAAGGAATAGGAAGCATAGGAAAGGATAGGAAAGAGACAGAGAGGGAAGGAATAGGAAAGCATAGGAAAGGAATAGGAAATAGACAGAGAGGGAAAGGAATAGGAAGCATAGGAAAGGAATAGGAAAGAGACAGAGAGGGGAAAGGAATAGGAAGCCTAGGAAAGGATAGGAAAGAGACAGAGAGGGGAAGGAATAGAAGCATAGGAAAGGTATAGGAAAGAGACAGAGAGGGGAAGGAATGGAAGCATAGGAAAGAATAGGAAAGAGACAGAGGAGGGGAGGAATGGAAGCATAGGAAAGGAATAGGAAAGAGACAGAGAGGGGAAGGAATAGGAAGCATAGGAAAGGAATAGAAAGAGACAGAGAGGGGAAGGAAAAGAGGAAGCATAGGAAAGGAATAGGAAAGAGACAGATAGGGAAAGGAATAGGAAGCATAGGAAAGGAATATGAAGAGACAGAGAGGGGAAGGAATAGGAGCATAGGAAAGGAATAGGAAGGACAGAGAGGGGAAGGATAGGAAGCATAGGAAAGGAATAGGAAAGAGACGAGAGGGAAGGAATAGGAAGCATAGGAAAGGAATAGGAAAGAGACAGAGAGGGGGAGGAATAGGAAGCATAGGAAAGGATAGGAAGAGACAGAGAGGGGAAGGAATAGGAAGCATAGGAAAAGGAATAGGAAATAGACAGAGAGGGGAAGGAATAGGAAGCATAGGAAGGAATAGGAAAGAGACAGAGAGGGGAAGAAATAGGAAGCATAGGAAAGGAATAGGAAAGAGACAGAGAGGGGAAGGAATAGGAAGCATAGGAAAGGAATAGGAAATAGACAGAGAGGGGAAGGAATAGGAAGCATAGGAAAGGAAAAGAAAGAGACAGAGAGGGGAAGGAATAGGAAGCATAGGAAAGGATAGAAAAAAAGAGAGGGGAAGGAATAGGAAAGCATAGGAAAGGAAGGAAAAGACAGAGAGGGAAAGGAATGGAAAGCATAGGAAAGGAATAGGAAGCAGAAGGAGAGAGGGGAAGGAATAGGAAGCATAGGAAAGGAATAGGAAGAGACAGAGATGGGAAGGAATAGGAAGCATAGGAAAGGAATAGGAAAGAGACAGAGAGGGGAAGCATAGGAAGCATAGAAGAAAGGAATAGGAAAGAGACAGAGAGGGGAAGGAATGGAGCATAGGAAAGGAATGAGGAATAGGACAGAGAGGGGAAGGAATAGGAGGAATAGGAAGGAATAGGAAAGAGACAGAGAGGGGAAAGGAATAGGAAGCATAGGAAAGAATAGGAGACAGAGAGGGGAAAGGAATAGGAAGCATAGGAAAGGAATAGGAAAGAGACAGAGAGGGGAAGGAATGGAAGCATAGGAAAGGAATAGGAAAGAGACAGAGAGGGGAGGAATAGGAAGCATAGGAAAGGAATAGGGAAAGAGAGACAGAGAGGGGAAGGAATAGAAGCATAGGAAGGAAAGGAAGATAGAAAGGACAAGAGGGGAAGGAATGGAAGCATAGGAAAGGAATAGGAAAGAGACAGAGAGGGGGAAGGAATAGGAAGCATAGGAAGGACAGGGAAAGAGAGGAGAGGAAGAGGAATAGGAAGCATGGAAAGGAATAGGAAAGAGACAGAGAGGGGAAGGAATAGGAAGCATAGGAAAGGAATAGGAAAGAGACAGAGAGGGAAGGAATAGGAAGCATAGGAAAGGGAATAGGAAAGAGACAGAGAGGGGAAGGGAATAGGAAGCATAGGAAAGGAATAGGAAAGAGACAGAGAGGGAAGGATAGGAAGCATAGGAAAGTCTTCAATAGGAAAGAGCAGAGAGGACGGCAGGAATAGGAAGCATAGGAAAGGAATAGGAAAAGAGACAGGAGGAAGGAATAGGAAGCATAGGAAAGGAATAGAAAAGAGACAGAGAGGGGGAAGGAATGGAAGCATAGGAAAGGAATAGGAAAGAGACAGAGAGGGGAAGGAAAGGAAGCATAGGAAAGGATAGAAAATAGACAGAGAGGGGAAGGAAATAGGAAGCATAGGAAAGGAATAGGAAGAGACAGAGAGGGGAAGGAATAGGAAGCATAGGAAAGGAATGGGAAATAGACAGAGAGGGGAAGGAATAGGAAGCATAGGAAAGGAATAGGAAGAGACAGAGGAGGGGAAGGAATAGGAAGCATAGGAAAGGAATAGGAAAGAGGACAGAGGGGGAGGAATAGGAAGCATAGGAAAAGGAAATAGGAAAGAGACAGAGAGGGAAGGAATAGGAAGCATAGAAAGGAAAGGAAGCATAGGACAGAGAGGGGAAGGAATAGGAAGCATAGGAAAGGAATACAGGAAGAGACAGAGAGGGGGAAGGAAAGGAATCATAGGAAGGAATAGGAAAGAGACAGAGAGGGGAAGGAATAGGAAGCATAGGAAAGGAATAGGAAGAGACAGAGAGGGAAGGAATAGGAAGCATAGGAAAGGAATAGGAACAGAGAAGGAATAGGAAAGCATAGGGAAAGATAGGAAAGAGAGAGGGGAAGGAATAGGAAGCATAGGGAAAGGAATAGGAAAGAGACAGAGAGAGGGAAGGAATAGGAGAGCATAGGAAAGGAATAGAGAAAGAGACAGAGAGGGGAAGGAATAGCGAAGCATAGGAAAGGAATAGGAAAGAAACAGAGAGACAGGAATAGGAGAGAGAGAAAGAGACAGACAGAGATTAGGAATAGGAAGCATAGGAAAGGAATGGAAAAGAGACTTTTAGGAAAGAATAGGAAGCATAGGAAAGGAATAGGAAAGAGACAGAGAGGGGAAGGAATAGGAAGCAAGGAAAGGATAGGAAAGAGACAGAGAGGGGAAGAATGAAGCATAGGAAGGAATAGGAAAGAGACAGAGAGGGGAAGGAATAGGAAGCAGGAAAGGAAAAGAAAGAGACAGAGAGGGAAGGAATAGGAAGCATAGGAAAGGAATAGGAAAGAGAACAGAGAGGGGAAGGAATAGGAGAGAATAGGAAAGGAATAGAAAGAGACAGAGAGGGGAAGGAGCTAGGAAGGAGAGGAAGAGACCTCTGGAAGGAATAGGAAGCATAGGACGAGAATAGGAAAGAGGAAAGGAAAGGAAGACAGAGAGGGGAAGGAATAGGAGCATAGGAAAGAGACAGAGAGGGAAGGAAATAGGAAGGCATAGGAAAGAGACAGAGAGGGAAGGAATAGGAAGCAGAAGAGACACAGAGAGGAAGGAATAGGAAGCATAGGAAAGAGACAGAGAGGGGAAGGAATAGGAGCAGCATAGGAAAGAGACAGAGAGGGGAAAGGAATAGGAAGCATAGGAAAGAGACGGAGAGGGGAAGGAATAGGAAGCATAGGAAAGAGACAGAGAGGGAAGAATAGGAAGCATAGGAAGAGACAGAGAGGGGAAGGAATAGGAAGCAGAGGAGGAAGGAATAGGAAGCATAGGAAGGATGGAAGCATAGGAAAGAGACAGAGAGGGGGAGTTAATAGGAAGCATAGGAAAGAGACAGAGAGGGTTAAGGAATAGAAGCATAGGAAAGAGACAGAGAGGGGAGGAATAGGAAGCATAACAAAGAGACAGAGAGGGGAAGGAATAGAAGCATAGGAAGGAATAGGACATATAGAAAGAGACAGAGAGGGAAGGAATAGGAAAGCATAGGAAAATAAACCTAGGAAGCATAGGAAAGAGACAGAGAGGGGAATGAATAGGAAGCATAGGAAAGGAATAGGAAGCATAGGAAAGAGACAGAGAGGGGACGGGAATAGAAGCCATAAGGAAAGGAATAGGAAGCATAGGAAAGAGACAGAGAGGGAAAGAATAGGAAGCATTTAAAAGGAATAGGAAGCATAGGAAAGAGACAGAGAGGGGAAGGAATAGGAAAGCATAGGAAAGAGACAGAGAGGGGAAGGAATAGGAAGCATAGGAAAGGGGTTTTGGAAGCATAGGAAAGAGACAGAAGAGGGGAAGGAAATAGGAAGCATAGGAAAGGAATATAAGGCATAGGAAAGAGACAGAGAGGGGAAGGATAGTAAGCATAGGTTAGGATAGGAAGCATAGGAAAGAGACAGAGAGGGGAAGGAATAGGAAGCATAGGAAAGAGACAGAGAGGGGAAAGGAATAGGAAGCATAGGAAAGGAATAGGAAGCATAGGAAAGAGACAGAGAGGGGAAGTGGGACATTTAAATGTCACAGCAAGGATAGGGTAAGGACCTGATAATTATGCTTTAATGAAGCAGGACCTCTGAAATGAAGCAGTTCCTTGAATGAAGCAGGGGCTCTGAAATGAAGCAGGACCTCTGAATGAAGCAGGACCTCTATAGATGAAGCAGAACCTCTGAAATGAAGCTTTACCTCTGAAATGAAGCAGTACCTCTGAAATGAAGCCAGTACTTCTGAAATGAAGCAGTACCTCTGAATGAAGCAGTACCTCTGAAATGAAGCAGAACCTCTGAAATGAAGCAGGACCTCTGAAATGAAGCAGGACGCTATTTTTGTATTGGGACCAAATTGTATATATTTTCGTCATTTTTTAGTTTGGGGCGGGGTTTTGGGGGGAGGGGTTACAAGTACAATATACAAGTTCATATAATTGAGTTCTTATTATATTCACCTGGGGCAGGCCACTCAAAAAGAAAACAAAACATTTAGAAAAAGATACATAAATACAAGTATTGATCATTATGATCATATCAGAGTTGCAAAGTAATAATACATTTAGTATGTACAGGAAAATAACAAAAATAATTGCGCCAACCTCCCATGTTTTTCCACCCCTTCACCCCCCCTAGCGACTAGGGCTGCTTGTCTGTCCTCATCCCACCCCCCCCCCCCCCCCCCACCCCCCAACTAACGTCACTATTGCTATTTATTGCCCTGGCCACATCTGCAGTCCTCATGCCTCCTTGCATCATGCCTAAGGCACGTTTCACGCAGAATATGTAGAAAGGCCTCTTTAGTGGTTAGTTTTCATAACTGTGACCTTAATTGCCTACCGTCTGTAAGCTGTTAGTGGTCTTTAACGACGGTTTCCACAGGTGCATGTTAATTAATTGTTTATGGTTCATTGAACAAGCATTGGGAAACAGTGTTTAAACCCTTTACAATGAAGATCTATGAAGTTATTGGGATTTTTACAAATTATCTTTGAAAGACAGGGGCTTTAAAGAGTTGTTTCGTTTTTTGCTGAGTTTAGATGGTTTCGTTGTATGTGTGGGGCTTTATAGATGGTTTCGTTGTATGTGTGGGGCTTTATAGATGGTTTCGTTGTATGTGTGGGGCTTTATAGATGGTTTCGTTGTATGTGTGGGGCTTTATAGATGGTTTCGTTGTATGTGTGGGGCTTTATAGATGGTTTCGTTGTATGTGTGGGGCTTTATAGATGGTTTCGTTGTATGTGTGGGGCTTTATAGATGGTTTCGTTGTATGTGTGGGGCTTTATAGATGGTTTCGTTGTATGTGTGGGGCTTTATAGATGGTTTCGTTGTATGTGTGGGGCTTTATAGATGGTTTCGTTGTATGTGTGGGGCTTTATAGATGGTTTCGTTGTATGTGTGGGGCTTTATAGATGGTTTCGTTGTATGTGTGGGGCTTTATAGATGGTTTCGTTGTATGTGTGGGGCTTTATAGATGGTTTCGTTGTATGTGTTGGGCTTTATAGATGGTTTCGTTGTATGTGTGGGGCTTTATAGATGGTTTCGTTGTATGTGTGGGGCTTTATAGATGGTTTCGTTGTATGTGTTGGGCTTTATAGATGGTTTCGTTGTATGTGTGGGGCTTTATAGATGGTTTCGTTGTATGTGTGGGGCTTTATAGATGGTTTCGTTGTATGTGTGGGGCTTATATAGATGGTTTTCGTTGTATGTGTGGGGCTTTATAGATGGTTTCGTTGTATGTGTGGGGCTTTATAGATGGTTTCGTTGTATGTGTGGGGCTTTATAGATGGTTTCGTTGTATGTGTGGGGCTTTATAGATGGTTTCGTTGTATGTGTGGGCTTTATAGATGGTTTCGTTGTATGTGTGTGGGGCTTATAGATGGTTTCGTTGTATGTGTGGGGCTTTATAGATGGTTTCGTTGTATGTGTGGGGCTTTATAGATGGTTTCGTTGTATGTGTGGGGCTTTATAGATGGTTTCGTTGTATGTGTGGGGCTTTATAGATGGTTTCGTTGTATGTGTGGGGCTTTATAGATGGTTTCGTTGTATGTGTGGGGCTTTATAGATGGTTTCGTTGTATGTGTTAGTTGAGATTGTTCTTTACAGTGTCAATTATATTTGTCCAGGCCTCAATTGTTCCTTGACTAGCACCGTTCATTCTCGCTGTCGATAATTCTAATGTTATAACTTCTAATAGTAGCTGTATCCACTAGGAATTGGGAGAGTGAGGAGATGCCATCTAAGACCCAACATCTTTTTTACAGCAGTGCTGCCTGCCTGCCAGTAATCGTCTCTGATTGATTGAGAGATTCAAGGAGCGTTCATCGTTAAGTAATATAGTAGATACAAAAGCATTGAATATTTACATTCATGCACCTCAAAATTAATTTTGTAACTTTGTCACAGTCACAGAAGCATTTAACTGCAGGGCACTCCCACATTATATGAAAAGAATGTGCCTACCTGATTTAGGGGCCACAGTGAACAGTTAGGATTTGGGGCCAATTTTCATCGTAAAACGTTTCCTTGGTGTTATATACAGTCTGTGAACAAAATTCAAATGTATAAATTGATGGTTTGGATTACAGGATGCCAAGGTCATATTTGTCATGTTCTGTTCCAGTTAAAGCATAGTTCGGATTCAATTAGATCTGTGGACCATACTTTTTTAATGGCTAGCTCAGAATATGAGCTTTCCAAAAGTTGTTTATATCAGTGGAGGCTGCTGAGGGGAGGAGGACGGCTCATAATAATGGCTGGAACGGAGCAAATGGAATGGCATCAAACCATGTGTTCAATGTATTATATACCATTCCACATCTATTCTAGCCATTACCACGAGCCCGTCCTCCCCAATTAAGGTGTCAATTTGTAAGTCGCTCTGGATAAGAGCGTCTGCTAAATGACTCAAATGTAAAAATGTAAATGTTTATATATTAAAGAGATCAGTCCTTTCGGGAGCCCAGATAATTTATTTATAAATCCCATCATTGGATGGTTCATTAGTTGGGTTTCCCAAAGGACTCCATGGAACAGCAAAGCCGACTTAAGTTGTAAATATAGAAAAAAGGAGTTGCCTGGTAATGTGTATTACTGTCCGTGATAATGTCACGTTCCACATTTAAACCATTGGAAGGAAGCAAAAGGCTGCCCTCCAGATCACAAGGCTTAGTGAAATATTGGAGTATGTCATTTTGATTCCTGTTACAATCTTTTTATCTTCATGCTCTGTCAAATTGGGTTGTTGATCATTGCTAGACAGCCATTTTCAGGTCTTTCCATAGATTTTCAAGTAGATTTAAGTCAAAACTGTAACTCGGCCTCTCAGGAACATTCACGGTCTTCTTGGTAAGCAACATTTTGCGCCAAGTAGAGATTCCGAGAGCAATAATAAAAACCAAAGCGTTTTTTAAATATTGTTTAAGAGATATATCAGTGGAGACCACCTCTTCCAGGGCCATAGGAGACACCATATTATATTGTTTAAGAGATATATCAGTGAAGACCACCTCTTCCAGGGCCATAGGAGAGACCATATTATATTGTTTAAGAGATATATCAGTGGAGACCACCTCTTCCAGGGCCATAGGAGACACCATATTATATTGTTTAAGAGATATATCAGTGGAGACCACCTCTTCCAGGGCAATAGGAGATACCATATTATATTGTTTAAGGGATATATCAGTGAAGACCACCTCTTCCAGGGCCATAGGACACCATATTATATGTTTAAGAGATATATCAGTGGAGACCACCTCTTCCAGGGCCATAGGAGAGACCATATTATATTGTTTAAGAGAATATATCAGTGGGAGACCACCTCTTCCAGGGCCATAGGAGATACCATATTATATTGTTTAAGGGATATATCAGTGGAGACCACCTCTTCCAGGGCCATAGGAGAGACCATATTATATTGTTTAAGAGATATATCAGTGAAGACCACCTCTTCCAGGGCCATAGGAGATACCATATTATATTGTTTAAGGGATATATCAGTGGAGACCCCCTCTTCCAGGCCATAGGAGAGACCATATTATATTGTTTAAGAGATATATCAGTGGAGACCACCTCTTCCCCAGGGCCATAGGAGAGACCATATTATATTGTTTAAGAGATATATCAGTGGAGACCACCTCTTCCAGGGCCATAGGAGATACCATATTATATTGTTTAAGGGATATATCAGTGGAGACCACCTCTTCCGGGGCCATAGGAGAGACCATATTATTGTTTAAGAGATATATCAGTGAAGACCACCTCTTCCAGGGCCATAGGAGATACCATATTATATTGTTTAAGGATATATCAGTGGAGACCACCCTCTTCCAGGCCATAGGAGAGACCATATTATATTGTTTAAGAGATATATCAGTGGAGACCACCTCTTCCAGGGCCATAGGAGAGACCATATTATATTGTTTAAGAGATATATCAGTGGAGACCACCTCTTCCAGGGCCATAGGAGAGACCATATTATATTGTTTAAGAGATATATCAGTGGAGACCACCTCTTCCAGGGCCATAGGAGAGACCATATTATATTGTTTTTAAGAGATATATCAGTGGAGACCACCTCTTCCAGGGCCATAGGAAAGATCATATTATATTGTTTAAGAGATATATCAGTGGAGACCACCTCTTCCAGGGCAATAGGAGAGACCATATTATATTGTTTAAGAGATATATCAGTGGAGACCACCTCTTCCAGGGCCATAGGAGAGACCATATTATATTGTTTAAGGGATATATCAGTGGAGACCACCTCTTCCAGGGCCATAGGAGAGACCATATTATATAGTTTAAGAGATATATCAGTGAAGACCACCTCTTCCAGGGCAATAGGAGAGACCATATTATATTGTTTAAGAGATATATCAGTGAAGACCACCTCTTCCAGGGCAATAGGAGAGACCATATCTCTCTATACTCAGCCAGGGGGCAGAATAATCATGTCTAAACCAATTTAGGATGGGGCGAAATGCTAGAGCCTGGAAATACAATTGAAAGTTTGGTACGGTAAGTACTATGTCTTTCCCTCTTTGTAAATGTATCAATTTATCCAGGATCGTTTACCTTGCGATATATATTTTGTAACCACACTATGAATTTTAGCCCAATAGCCTGAAGGGGGAGCCATGGGAAGCATTGAACTACAGAAATTCAACCATGGCAATATATTCATTTTGACAATAGATATATTCTGCCGGCTAAAGCAACTGAGGTCGGATTGAATTGATTTGAGCATTCTGTTTAAGTTTCTGGCAATGTTTTTATCTAAGGAAGGAAATATATCTACTTCCAAAAATGTTAAAATGGGAAACGATTGGGATTCCTCAGTAGAGATGGAGTCTTGAGTGGCAGTAGGGCTGATTTGGCTAGATACATTTTATAATTTGAGATTAAGCTGAGTTTATCTATGATCTTCAATGCGTTTGGGAGCGATTCAGATACATTGTCTAGATATTGTACAATATCGTCCGCGTGTAATGAGATGAAATGATCAGCACATTTTGAGGGAAATTGGTGTTATTTCTTTCGATTTACGAATTTCCTGGGCCAGAGGTTCCATGGATATTAAGAACAGCAAAGGTGAAATGGGATCTCCTTGTCTGCTGCTTCTAGTGATTCTGAACGGAGCAGAGCAGATATTGCCTGTTATAACCAGGGCTGAGGGATTGGCATATAGTATTTTAATCATATGAATGAAACTGGAGCCAATTGGAGCCAATGTTCCAAGACAGACCAGAGATATGACCATTCTAGTCTATCAAAAGCTTTTTCTGCTTCGAGAGATAATACAGCCCAAGGAGCTGCTGTTTCTGATGAAGCAGCTAAGATATGGAATAGTTGACAGAGGTTATCCAAGGATAAACGCTTTTTAACAAACACGCTTTGATCCGTGTGGATCAATTTGGGTAAGTAAGTTTCAAGACGGGACGACAACATGTTTGAAAACAGTTTAGTATCTTTGTTTTATCGAAGAGAGTGAGAACACTGGGTGGCATCCTTACTTTTCTACTGGAAGCGAAATTAGTGGTGCGTTCACATCTCTTCCAAATGAACCTTTTGTGAACGGTTGTGTTAATCATTTCGAGCAATAGAGTTCCTAATTGATTCCAACATTTTAAATAGACTTCAGGAGGAATACCGTCCAATCCAGGTGATTTGCTTTTATTCATGCTATCTAATGCCCGTTTGAGTTCATGGAGAGAGATTTGGGCTCCCAGGCAGGTGGCTTCCTCTGTTGAGAGAAGAGGAGTTATTTTTAGAAAGGACTTAGTCTGGCTTGGTGTAGATTTACAATCAGAGGTGTACAGTTCTTTATAGAAGCGTGAGAATCTTTGATTGATTAATTTGGGTTCTGATAGTAATTCCTCTGTTTCAGATTAAGTAGTTGCTATATCAGCTAATTGATCATTACTGCGTAGCTTGTTGGGACTGGGGCAATTACCATGGAAGTAATGGTTGGGTCTTACTCGATGGCAAATTCTGCTATCTCTCTTATAAATTAATTAATTTCTGTCTTGACTT
This sequence comes from Coregonus suidteri, assembly GCA_036851935.1. Taxonomy (NCBI): domain Eukaryota; kingdom Metazoa; phylum Chordata; class Actinopteri; order Salmoniformes; family Salmonidae; genus Coregonus; species Coregonus suidteri. The sequence goes on along the minus strand of CM072235.1, from coordinate 51,004,802 downwards.
TGGAAAGAGTAGCTACCTGGTCTGAAAAGACCAGGTAGTTGAGAAAGTTCTAACACAGTTAACAACACTTCGAATTCTGATATCTTCTTTAATTGGAGATGGAGCAGGAGATGGAGGGATGCAAAGCACAAGAGGAGGGGACCTCACTGGGGGGACAGACAGGACAAGGGGAGGGGACCTCACTGGGGAGACAGACAGGACAAGAGGAGGGGACCTCACTGGGGAGACAGACACACAGGACAAGAGGAGGGGACCTCACTGGGGAGACAGACAGGACAAGAGGAGGGGACCTCACTGGGGAGACAGACAGGACAAGAGGAGGGGACCTCACTGGGGAGACACACAGGACAAGAGGAGGGGACCTCACTGGGGAGACACACAGGACAAGAGGAGGGGACCTCACTGGGGAGACACACAGGACAAGAGGAGGGGACCTCACTGGGGAGACACACAGGACAAGAGGAGGGGACCTCACTGGGGAGACAGACAGGACAAGAGGAGGGGACCTCACTGGGGAGACACACAGGACAAGAGGAGGGGACCTCACTGGGGAGACAGACACACAGGACAAGAGGAGGGGACCTCACTGGGGAGACACACAGGACAAGAGGAGGGGACCTCACTGGGGAGACAGACAGGACAAGAGGGGACCTCACTGGGGAGACAGGACAAGAGGAGGGGGACCTCACTGGGGAGACACACAGGACAAGAGGAAGGGACCTCACTGGGAGACGGACACACAGGACAAGAGGAGGGGACCTCACTGGGGAGACAGGACAAGAGGATGGGACCTCACTGGGGAGACACACAGGACAAGAGGAGGGGACCTCACTGGGGAGAGAGACAGGGACAAGAGGAGGGGACCTCACTGGGAGAGGAGGAGGGGACCTCACTGGGACAAGACAGGACAAGAGGAGGAGACCTCACTGGGGAGAGAGACAGGACAAGAGGAGGGGACCTCACTGGGGAGAGAGACAGGACAAGAGGAGGGGGACCTCACTGGGGAGACACACAGGACAAGGATGGGACCTCACTGGGGAGACAGACAGGACAAGAGGGGGGGACCTCACTGGGGAGACAGACAGGACAAGAGGGGGGGACCTCACTGGGGAGACACACAGGACAAGAGGAGGGGACCTCACTGGGGAGACAGACAGGACAAGAGGAGGGGACCTCACTGGGGAGACAGACAGGACAAGAGGAGGGGACCTCACTGGGGAGACACACAGGACAAGAGGAGGGGACCTCACTGGGGAGACACACAGGACAAGAGGAGGGGACCTCACTGGGGAGACAGACAGGACAAGAGGAGGGGACCTCACTGGGGAGACAGACAGGACAAGAGGAGGGGACCTCACTGGGGAGACACACAGGACAAGAGGAGGGGACCTCACTGGGGAGACAGACAGGACAAGAGGAGGGGACCTCACTGGGGAGACACACAGGACAAGAGGAGGGGACCTCACTGGGGAGACAGACAGGACAAGAGGAGGGGACCTCACTGGGGAGACACACAGGACAAGAGGAGGGGACCTCACTGGGGAGACAGACACACAGGACAAGAGGAGGGGACCTCACTGGGGAGACACACAGGACAAGAGGAGGGGACCTCACTGGGGAGACACACAGGACAAGAGGGGACCTCACTGGGGAGACAGGACAAGAGGAGGGGACCTCACTGGGGAGACACACAGGACAAGAGGAGGGGACCTCACTGGGAGACAGACACACAGGACAAGAGGAGGGGACCTCACTGGGGAGACAGACAGGACAAGAGGAGGGGACCTCACTGGGGAGACAGACAGGACAAGAGGAGGGGACCTCACTGGGAGACACACAGGACAAGAGGAAGGGACCTCACTGGGGAGACACACAGGACAAGAGGAGGGGACCTCACTGGGGAGACACACAGGACAAGAGGAGGGGACCTCACTGGGGAGACAGGACAAGAGGAGGGGACCTTACTGGGGAGACACACAGGACAAGAGGAGGGGACCTCACTGGGGGAGACACACAGGACAAGAGGAGGGGACCTCACTGGGGAGACAGACAGGACAAGAGGAGGGGACCTCACTGGGGAGACGGACAGGACAAGAGGAAGGGACCTCACTGGGGAGACAGGACAAGAGGATGGGACCTCACTGGGGGGGGACACACAGGACAAGAGGAGGGGACCTCACTGGGGAGACGGACAGGACAAGAGGAAGGGACCTCACTGGGGAGACAGGACAAGAGGATGGGACCTCACTGGGGAGACACACAGGACAAGAGGAGGGGACCTCACTGGGAGACAGGACAAGAGGATGGGACCTCACTGGGGAGACACACAGGACAAGAGGAGGGGACCTCACTGGGGGAGACAGACAGGACAAGAGGAGGGGACCTCACTGGGGAGACAGGACAAGAGGAGGGGACCTTACTGGGGAGACACACAGGACAAGAGGAGGGGACCTCACTGGGGAGACACACAGGACAAGAGGAGGAGACCTCACTGGGGAGACAGGACAAAAGGAGGGGACCTCACTGGGGAGACAGACAGGACAAGAGGAGGGGACCTCACTGGGGAGACAGACAGGACAAGAGGATGGGACCTCACTGGGGAGAGAGACAGGACAAGAGGAGGGGACCTCACTGGGGAGAGAGACAGGACAAGAGGAGGGGACCTCACTGGGGAGAGAGACAGGACAAGAGGAGGGGACCTCACTGGGGAGAGAGACACAGGACAAGAGGAGGGGACCTCACTGGGGAGACACACAGGACAAGAGGAGGGGACCTCACTGGGGAGACAGGACAAGAGGAGGGGACCTCACTGGGGAGACAGACAGGACAAGAGGAAGGGACCTCACTGGGGAGACAGGACAAGAGGAGGGGACCTCACTGGGGAGACAGACAGGACAAGAGGATGGGACCTCACTGGGGAGACAGGACAGGAGGAGGGGGACCTCACTGGGAGAGACAGACAGGACAAGAGGATGGGACCTCACTGGGGAGACAGACAGGACAAGAGGATGGGACCTCACTGGGGAGACACAGGACAAGAGGAGGGGACCTCACTGGGGAGACAGACAGGACAAGAGGAAGGGACCTCACTGGGGAGACAGACAGGACAAGAGGAAGGGACCTCACTGGGGAGACAGACAGGACAAGAGGAGGGGACCTCACTGGGGAGACAGACAGGACAAGAGGAGGGGACCTCACTGGGGAGACACACAGGACAAGAGGAGGGGACCTCACTGGGGAGACAGACAGGAGAAGAGGATGGGACCTCACTGGGGGACAGAGAGACAGGACAAGAGGAGGGGACCTCACTGGGGAGACAGACAGGACAAGAGGAAGGGGACCTCACTGGGGGGAGAGACAGGACAAGAGGAGGGGACCTCACTGGGGAGACACACAGGACAAGAGGAGGGGACCTTACTGGGGAGAGACAGGACAAGAGGAGGGGACCTCACTGGGGAGAGACAGGACAAGAGGAGGGGACCTCACTGGGGAGACAGACAGGACAAGGGAGGGGACCTCACTGGGGAGACAGACAGGACAAGAGGAGGAGACCTCACTGGGGGACAGACAGGACAAGAGGAGGGGACCTCACTGGGAGACAGGACAAGAGGAGGGGACCTCACTGGGAGAGAGACAGGACAAGAGGAGGGGACCTCACTGGGGAGAGAGACAGGACAAGAGGAGGGGACCTCACTGGGGAGACAGACAGGACAAGAGGAGGGGACCTCACTGGGGAGACAGACAGGACAAGAGGAGGGGACCTCACTGGGGAGAGAGACAGGACAAGAGGAGGGGACCTCACTGGGGAGACAGACAGGACAAGAGGAGGGGACCTCACTGGGGAGACAGACAGGACAAGAGGAAGGGACCTCACTGGGGAGACACACAGGACAAGAGGAGGGGACCTCACTGGGGAGACAGGACAAGAGGAGGGGACCTCACTGGGGAGACAGGACAAGAGGAGGGGACCTCACTGGGGAGACACACAGGACAAGAGGAAGGGACCTCACTGGGGGGAGAGACAGGACAAGAGGAGGGGACCTCACTGGGGAGACAGACACACAGGACAAGAGGAGGGGACCTCACTGGGGAGACACACAGGACAGAGGAGGGGACCTCACTGGGGGGAGAGACACAGGACAAGAGGAGGGGACCTCACTGGGGGGACAGGACAGGACAAGAGGAGGGACCTTACAGGGGGACAGCAACACCAGGACACTAGGCTACACTAGGCTACACTAGGGGAGCAGCAACACCAGGCTACACTAGGCTACACTAGGCTACACTAGGGGACCTCACACCAGGAGACACAGGCTACACCAGAGGAGGGGAGGCTACACTAGACTACACCAGGGGGACACTAGGCTACAGCACAACACCAGGCTACACTAGGCTAGGGCTACACCAGGCTACACTCACTGGGGAGACAGGACAGGAGGACACTAGGCTACACTAGGCTATACCAGGAGACACAGCAGGCTACACTAGGCTACACCAGGCTACAGGGGGACATGAAAGGGACACACTGGCTACAAGCTACACTAGCAACACTAGGGAGACACTAGGCAACACTAGGACTCACTGGGGACACCAGGCTACAGGAGCACACTACCTCACTGGGCTACACCAGGACACTAGGAGGGGACCAGGCTACACTATGCTACAGCAGCAACACCAGAGGACAGGACCACACTGGGGAGACACTAGGCTACAGCAGCAGGGACACAGGCTACACTGGGACAAGACAGGACAAGAGGAGGGGACCTCACTGGGGACACTAGGCTACACCAGGCTACACTAGGGGAGACAGACAGGACAAGAGGAGGGGACAGCAGCAACACCAGACTACACTAGGCTACACTAGGCTAGGGGAGCTACACTAGGCTACACTAGGCTACACTAGGAGGGGAGCTCACAACACTGGGGCACACTAGGCTACACTAGGCTACAGCTGGGAGGGGCTACCAGGCTACACCAGGCTACACTAGGCTACAGACAGGACAAGACTAGGGACCTACACTGGGCTACACTAGGCTACAGCAGCAACACTAGGCTACACTAGGCTACAGCAGCAAACACTAGGACCTACACTAGGCTACAGACAGGCTACACCAGGCTACACTAGGCTACACCAGGCTACACCAGGCTACAGCAGGCTACACTAGGCTACACCAGGCTACACTAGGCTACAGCACAACACTAGGGACCCTCACTAGGCTACAGCAGCAACACTAGGCTACACTAGGCTACACAGGCTAAGACCAGGCTACACTAGGCTACAGCAGGACAACACTAGGCTACACCAGGCTACACTAGGCTACAGCAGCAACACTAGGCTACACTAGGCTTACAGGGACAGGCTACACTGGGGAGACAGCAGGCTACACTAGGCCTACACCAGGGCTACACCAGGCTACACTAGGCTACACTAGGCTACACCAGGCTACCTCACTAGGCTACACCAGGCTACACCAGGCTACAGGGAGGCTACAGCAGCACACCAGGCTACAGACAGGCTACAGCAGGGCACACTGGGGAGGCTACACTAGGCTACCTCACCAGGCTACACCAGGCTACAGCAGCAACACCAGGCTACACCAGGCTACAGCAGCAACACCAGGCTACACCAGGCTACAGCAGCACAAGACCAGGCCTACACTAGGCTACACCAGGCTACACTAGGCCTCACTGGGGAGACACTAGGCTACACTAGGCTACCTCACTAGGGGGACAGCAGCAACACTAGGCTACACACCTCACTACAGCAGCAACACCAGGCTACACTAGGCTACAGACAGGCTACAGGAGGGCTACACTAGGCTACACTAGGCTACAGCAGGAACACTAGGGGAGGCAGACAGGACAAGCAGGCTACACCTAGGCTACACCAGGCTACACCAGTCTACCTAGGCTACACTAGGCTAGGAGGGGCTACACTAGGCTACACCAGGCTACACAAGCTACACCAGGCTACACAGGCTACACCAGGCTACACTAGGCTACACCAGGCTACACCAGGCTACAGCAGGCTACAGCAGCACACTGGCTACACTAGGCTACACCAGGCTACACCAGGCTACAGCAGCAACACCAGGCTACACTAGGCTACAGCAGCAACACCAGGCTACAGCAGCAACACCAGGCTACACCAGGCTACACTAGGCTACACTAGGCTACACCAGGCTACACCAGGCTACACCAGGCTACACTAGGCTACACAGGCTACAGGAGCAACACACTAGGCTACACCAGGCTACACCAGGCTACACTAGGCTCACCAGGCTACACTAGGCTACAAGAGGCTACACAGCAACACTAGGCTACACTAGGCTACACTAGGCTACACCAGGCTACACAGGGCTACACTAGGCTACACCAGGCTACAGCAGCAACACCAGGCTACACCAGGCTACACTAGGCTACACCAGGCTACACTAGGCTACACCAGGCTACATTAGGCTACACCAGGCTACAGACAGGCTACACTAGGCTACACCAGGCTACACCAGGACAAGACACTAGGCTACACTAGGCTACACCAGGCTACACTAGGCTACACTAGGCTACACCAGGCTACAGGCAGCAGGGGACCTCCCAGGGACTACACTAGGCTACACCAGGCTACAGCAGGCTACAGCAGCACACCAGGCTACACACTAGGCTACACCAGGCTACACTAGGCTACAGCAGGCTACACCAGGCTACACTAGGCTACACCAGGCTACACTAGGCTACACTAGGCTACACTAGGCTACAGGCTACACACCAGGCTACACTAGGCTACACCAGGCTACACTAGGCTACACTAGGCTACACTAGGCTACACCAGGCTACACTAGGCTACACTAGGCTACACTAGGCTACACTAGGCTACACCAGGCTACAGCAGGCTTAACACACTAGGCTACACTAGGCTACACCAGGCTACACTAGGCTACACTAGGCTACACCAGGCTACACTAGGCTACACAGCAACACTAGGCTACACTAGGCTACACCAGGCTACACTAGGCTACACCAGGCTACACTAGGCTACACTAGGCTACACACAGGCTACAAGCACACTAGGCTACACTAGGCTACACCAGGCTACACCAGGCTACACCAGGCTTACACTAGGCTACACCCAGGCTACACACACAGGCTACAACACTAGGCTACACTAGGCTACACCACTACACCAGGCTACACCAGGCTACACCAGGCTACACTAGGCTACACCAGGCTACACCAGGCTACACCAGGCTACAGCAGCTACACCAGCTACACCAGGCTACACCAGGCTACACCAGGCTACAGCAGCAACACCAGGCTACACCAGGCTACAGCAGCAACACCAGGCTACAGCAGCAACACCAGGCTACACCAGGCTACACTAGGCTACACCAGGCTACAGCAGCAACACTAGGCTACACTAGGCTACACCAGGCTACACCAGGCTACACTAGGCTACATTTAGGCTACACCAGGCTACACACAGGCTACACTAGGCTACACCAGGCTACACACCAGTCTACACTAGGCTACACTAGGCTACACCAGGCTACACTAGGCTACACCAGGCTACACCAGGCTACAGCAGCAACACCAGGCTACACCAGGCTACACCAGGCTACAGCAGGCTACAGCAGCACACCAGGCTACACTAGGCTACACTAGGCTACACTAGGCTACAGCAGCAACACCAGGCTACACCACTAGGCTACACTAGGCTACACTAGGCTACACCAGGCTACACTAGGCTACACTAGGCTACACCAGGCTACACCAGGCTACACCAGGCTACACCAGGCTACACTAGGCTACACCAGGCTACACCAGGCTACACCACAGGCTACACTAGGCTACACTAGGCTACACCAGGCTACACTAGGCTACACTAGGCTACACTAGGCTACACCAGGCTACACCAGGCTACACTAGGCTACACTAGGCTACACCAGGCTACACTAGGCTACACTAGGCTACACCAGGCTACACAGGCAGCACACCAGGCTACACTAGGCTACACCAGGCTACAGCAGGCTACAGCAGCACACCAGGCTACAGCAGTACTACAACCAGGCTACACTAGGCTACACCAGGCTACACCAGGCTACACTAGGCTACACTAGGCTACACCAGCTACACTAGGCTACACTAGGCTACACCAGGCTACCAGCACACCAGGCTACACTAGGCTACACCAGGCTACACCAGGCTACAGCAACACCAGGCTACCAGGCTACACTAGGCTACAGCAGCTACACTAGGCTACAGCAGCAACACCAGGCTACACCAGGCTACACCAGGCTACAGCAGCAACACCAGGCTACACTAGGCTACACCAGGCTACACCAGGCTACACCAGGCTACACTAGGCTACACCAGGCTACACCAGGCTACACTAGGCTACACCAGGCTACAGCAGGCAACACTAGGCTACACCAGGCTACAGCAGGCAACACCAGGCTACACTAGGCTACACTAGGCTACACTAGGCTAACACTAGGCTACACCAGGCTACACCAGGCTACAGCAGCAACACAAGGCTACACCAGGCTACAGCAGCAACACCAGGCTACACCAGGCTACACCAGGCTACACTAGGCTACACCAGGCTACACTAGGCTACACTAGGCTACACCAGGCTACAGCAGCAACACCAGGCTACACCAGGCTACCAGGCTACACTAGGCTACACCAGGCTACACTAGGCTACACCAGGCTACACTAGGCTACACCAGGCTACACCAGGCTACAGCAGGCTACACCAGGCTACACCAGGCTACACTAGGCTACACTAGGCTACACTAGGCTACACCAGGCTACACCAGGCTACACCAGGCTACACTAGGCTACACTAGGCTACACTAGGCTACACCAGGCTACACTAGGCTACACCAGGCTACACCAGGCTACACCAGGCTACACCAGGCTACAGCAGCAACACCAGGCTACACCAGGCTACACCAGGCTACACTAGGCTACACTAGGCTACACCAGGCTACACTAGGCTACACCAGGCTACACCAGGCTACACCAGGCTACAACCAGGCTACACCAGGCTACACTAGGCTACACCAGGCTACACCAGGCTACACCAGGCTACACTAGGCTACACTAGGCTACACCAGGCTACACTAGGCTACAGCACACCAGGCTACACCAGGCTACACAGGCTAGGCTACACTAGGCTACACCAGGCTACACTAGGCTACACCAGGCTACACTAGGCTACACTAGGCCTACACTAGCGCTACACCAGGCTACACTAGGCTACACCAGGCTACACACCAGGCTACACTACAGGCTACAACCACTGGCTACACCAGGCTACACTAGGCTACACTAGGCTACACCAGGCTACACCAGGCTACACTAGGCTACACCAGGCTACACAACAGGCTACACTAGGCTACACAAAAAAGTCTTCTTTTAAACCCAGTTTTTTACTTTTATAAAATGGCACTGTTTGAAATAAAACAAAAAATTCATGCATTTGAGAGGAATTTGTGTGTGTTTGAGTGTTTAAAATAAAACCTTCTTATGCGGGATACATTGTAGGCATTCTTTCCATAGGCGGTGTTTTTGTGGGGTTTCCCCCCCTCATTTCAGGTTTTAATTGGGGTTTGGGGGGGTGGGACCTCTAGCCCTCTCTAAAATAGACCTCCTCGGGTTTTCTTCTCTTTCCCTCTCCCCCTCCCCCCCCTCCTCTCCCCCTCCTCCTCTCCCCCTTTCCTCCTCCCCTTTCCTCTCCCCCCCCCTCTCCTCCTCCCCCCCTCCTCCTCCCCTTCCTCCCCCTCCCCCTCTCCTCCTCTCCCCCTCCTCTCCCCCCCCTCTCCCCCTCCTTTTCCCCTCCCCCTCTCCTCCTCTCCCCCCCTCCTCTCCTCCTCTCCTCCCCTCTCCCCCTCCTCCTCTCCTC
>CM072235.1:50936584-50994398 GCA_036851935.1 Coregonus suidteri | reverse complement strand
GGCTACACCAGGCTACACTAGGCTACACCAGGCTACAGCAGCAGCAACACCAGGCTACACAAACACAGGCTTTGAAGGAGTTATCACATTATAAACCCAGCCAATGAAAGTCTTCTTTTAAACCACAGTGTTAGCTTGTGATAAAATGGCACTGCTGAGTGTGTGTTTGTGTGTGCAAATGAATGCAAATGAGGATATGCATATGTAGGCATTCTTTCCATATGTTTGTACTTCACAGCAGTAGTGTGTGTGTGTGTGTTGCTCAGTTCAGGTCCCTCTAGCCCTCTTCTGAATAGACCTGACTCTCTGGCTTCTTCTCTTTCCTCTCCCCCTCCTCCTCTCCTCAGCTCATCTCCCCCTCCTCTCCCCCTCCTCCCCCTCCTCTCCCCTCTCCTCCTCTCCTCCTCTCCTCCTCTCCCCCCTCCTCTCCCCCTCCTCTCCTCCTCCTCTCCCCCTCCTCTACTACTCCTCTCCCCCCTCCTCTCCCCTTCCTCCCCCTCCTCTCCCCCTCCTCTCCCCCTCCTCTCCTCCTCTCCCCCTCCACCTCTCCTCCTCTCCCCCTCCTCCTCTCCTCCTCCTCCCCCCCTCCTCTCCCCCTCCTCCTCTCCTCCTCTCCCCCTCCTCTCCACCTCCTCTCCTCCTCCTCTCCCCCTCCTCTCCCCCTCCTCCTCTCCTCCTCTCCCCCTCCTCCTCTCCTCCTCACTCTCCCCCTCCTCCTCTCCTCCTCTCCCCCTCCTCTTCCCCTACTCCTCTCCTCCTCCTCCCCCTCCTCCTCTCCTCCTCTTCCCCTACTCCTCTCCCCCTCCTCTCCTCCTCTCCCCCTCCTCCTCCCTCCTCCTCTCCCCCTCCTCCTCTCCTCCTCTCCGTCTCCTCCCCTCCTCCTCTAAACCCCTCATCTCCTCCTCATCTCCCCCTCCTCTCCCCCTCCTTTCCTCCCTCACCAGCCTTCCGAAGGGTCTGTGTTTGTCACGGGTAGGCTCAAAGAGGCATGTTCTCTCTGTATTTATTGGCTGACAATAAAGAGAGCGAGCCACACCATCACTGCGTCCCAAAAGGCCCCCTTTTCCCTTTATAGTCCCTATGGGCCCTGGTCAGAAGTAGTGCACTATAAAGGGAACAGGATTCCATTTAAGACACAGACCTTATTCTGCCGGGTCTAGCAGAAAGAACAGAACCTCAAACAGTCTCTGAAGCCTTGCTTTGAAGTCCAGTCTGCATGGTCCTGACTAACTCACTCCCCCCTGCTCACCCCTCCTGTCCTCACCCCTCCTTCCCATCATCCCTTACCCTTCTGCCTCCCGGACCCCGGGTACTGTACCGTGTGAGGATATTCCCCAGAGATTATCTGTGCTTTAATTGAAAGGTATTCCTCTTAATGTGGTTTTAATGGTCGTGGAGCCCAGCTGCTCTGCTCTCTCTCTCTGTGAGGCTCTCTTCTCTGTCAAAGAACATCTCAAATGAGCCTCTCTGGAGGGGCTGGAGGAGCTTGAAAGGGTGATGTGTGGGTGTCTGTAGGAAAGGCATTTTTATATTTTTTGACTGTTAAAGTGCTCTCATGATTTTTTTTCCCCGAGTACTCGAGAACTCCAATGAAAAAATAAATATATATATATTTAGAACATCAGATCCACACTGTATACATGTTTCTGTTTTACTGTAAGATCGTCTCCCACGGAGCAGAGGGCCAGAGGGGTAGAAGGGTTAACGTATTCATCTCCACGTGAGCCTTGCCCTGCTCTCTATATATGTTGAATGGTTGTGTTTGTTGGTGAGCCTCAGTCCAGACCAGAGACACAGAGAGACGTCCAGACCAGAGACACAGAGAGACGTCCAGACCAGAGACACAGAGAGACACTTTTATTAGGATCCCTCTTCTCCCCAGCCCTACCCTCTACTCCCCAGCCCTACTCTCTACTCTACTCCCCAGCCCTACCCTCTACTCTACTCCCCAGCCCTACTCTCTACTCTACTCCCCACACCCTACCTCTACTCTACTCCCCCAGCCCTACTCTCTACTCTACTCCCAGCCCTACTCTCTACTCTACTCTACTCCCAGCCCTACCCTCTACTCTACTCCCCAGCCCTACTCTCTACTCTACTCCCCAGCCCTACTCTCTACTCCCAGCCCTACTCTCTACTCTACTCCCCTACCCTTACCCTCTACTCCCCCAGCCTACTCTCTACTCTACTCCCCAGCCCTCACTACTCTCTACTCTATACTCCCCAGCCCTACTCTCTACTCTACTCCCCAGCCCTACTCTCTACTCTACTCCCCAGCCCTTTACCTCAACTCCTCCCAGCCCTACTCTTTACTCTACTCCCATCCCTACTCTCTACTCTACTCCCCAGCCCTACTACTCTCTACTCTACTCCCCAGCCCTACTCTCTACTCCCCAGCCCTACTCTCTACTCTACTCCCCAGCCCTACTCTCTACTCTACTCCCCAGCCCTACTCTCTACTCTACTCCCCAGCCCTACTCTCTACTCTACTCCCCAGCCCTACTCTCTACTCTACTCCCCAGCCCTACTCTCTACTCCCCAGCCCTACTCTCTACTCTACTCCCCAGCCCTACCCTCTACTCTACTCCCCAGCCCTACTCTCTACTCTACTCCCCAGCCCTACTCTCTACTCCCCAGCCCTACTCTCTACTCTACTCCCCAGCCCTACCCTCTACTCTACTCCCCAGCCCTACTCTCTACTCTACTCCCCAGCCCTACTCTCTCTACTCCCAGCCCTACTACCTCTACTCTACTCCCCCAGCCCTACCTCTCTACTACTCTCCCAGCCCTACTCCTCTACTCTACTCCCCAGCCCTACCCTCTACTCTACTCCCCCAGCCCTACCCTCTACTCTACTCCCCAGCCCTACCCTCTACTCTACTCCCCAGCCCTACCCTCTACTCTACTCCCCAGCCCTACTCTCTACTCTACTCCCCAGCCCTACCCTCTACTCTACTCCCCAGCCCCTCCTCTCTACTCCTACTCCCCAGCCCTACCCTCTACTCTACTCCCCAGCCCTACTCTCTACCCTACTCCCCAGCCCTACCCTCTACTCCCCAGCCCTACTCTCTACTCCCCAGCCCTACTCTCTACTACTCTACTCCCCAGCCCTACCCTCTACTCTACTCCCCAGCCTACTCTCTACTCTACTCCCCAAGCCCTACTCTCTACTATACTCCCCAGCCCTACTCCTCTACTCTACTCCCCAGCCCTACTCTCTACTAATACTCCCCAGCCCTACTCTCTACTACTCCCCAGCCCTACTCTCTACTCTACTCCCCAGCCCTACTCTCTACTCTACTCCCCAGCCCTACCTCTACTCTACTCCCCAGCCCTACTCTCTACTCCCCAGCCCTACCCTCTACTCTACTCCCCAGCCCTACTCTCTACTCTACTCCCCAGCCCTACTCTCTACTCTACTCCCCAGCCCTACTCTCTACTCTACTCCCCAGCCCTACTCTCTACTCTACTCCCCAGCCCTACTCTCTACTCCCCAGCCCTACTCTCTACTCTACTCCCCAGCCCTACTCTCTACTCCCCAGCCCTACTCTCTACTCTACTCCCCCAGCCCTACTACTCCCCAGCCCTACTCTCTACTCTACTCCCCAGCCCTACTCTCTACTCTACTCCCCAGCCCTACCCTCTACTCTACTCCCCAGCCCTACCCTCTACTCTACTCCCCAGCCCTACTCTCTACTCTACTCCCCAGCCCTACTCTCTACTCTACTCCCCCAGCCCTACCCTCTACTCTACTCCCCAGCCCTACCCTCTACTCTACTCCCCCCCAGCCCTACCCTCTACTCTACTCCCAGCCCTACTCTCTACTCTACTCCCCAGCCCTACTCTCTACCCTACTCCCCAGCCCTACTCTCTACTCCCCAGCCCTACTCTCTACTCCCCAGCCCTACTCTCTACTCTACTCCCCACCCTACCTCTACTCTACTCCCAGCCCTACTCTCTACTCTATCTCCCCAGCCTACTCTCTACTCTACTCCCCAGCCCTACTCTCTACTCTACTCCCCAGCCCTACTCTCCTACTCTACTCCCCAGCCCTACTCTCTACTCTACTCCCCAGCCCTACCCTCTACTCTACTCCCCAGCCCTACTCTCTACTCTACTCCCCAGCCCTACCTCTACTCTCTCTACTCCCCAGCCCTACTCTCTACTCTACTCCCCAGCCCTACCCTCTACTCTACTCCCCAGCCCTACAGGTATCCAGCTGTTGACATTGTGTGCTCCTCAGGGTTTCTGGGCCCTGATTGTGTGTTGTGTGTGTTGTGTGTCGGTGTGTATGTGTGTTGTGGTGTGTGTGTGTGTGTGTGTGTGTGTGTGTGGTGTTGTGTGTGTGTGTGGTGTGGGTGTGTGTGTGTGTGTGGGTGTGTGTGTGGACTGTGTGTGTGGTGTGTGTGTCCTACAGGTCTCCGTGTGTGACAGTGGTGTGTCCCTCCAGGTTTTCTGGGTCCCCCAACAATGCTCCGTGTACCTGCGTCCTTTCAGAATAGAGGATCTTGCTCTCCTGAATGACGGGACCTGGTGTGTGTTCATGGCGCTACAGAAGGCGACAATCCCCCTGCAAGAGAATTACGCACCCTGACCTCTAGCAAGGCTTAACACCTGGCTTACTTGTTGTTCCTCATTGAGGGAGTATTTAATTATGTTGTCTATTATCCCTCTGTGTCATCACTGAGCTTAGGTAATGTTTCGAGACTGAGAGAGCGAGCGAGAGAGAGCGACGATGGAGAAGAGACACTACCGAGCACAAGACCCTTGCAGAAGAGATGGAGAGGAGAGAGGGAGCGAGAGAGAGAGAGAGAGAGAGGAAGAGGAGAGAGAGAGATAGAGAGTGAGGAGAAGAGAGAAGAGAGAGATGAACGAGAGAGAGCGAGAGACACGAGAGAGCGAGCACTAAGAGCCACGAGAGAAGAACGGAGAGAGAGAGAGAGTATGTGTTCCGAGATTGAGTGTGATTAGAGACGAGAGAGAGATGATAGAGCATATATCGAGAGAGAGAGAGAGAGAGAGAGCAGAGGGAGAGAAGAGGGTGATGTGTTGAGAGTGGAGAGTGAGAGAAGTGCAGAGAGAGAAGAGAAGAATTATATTCCCTTTATAGTGCACTACTTTTGGGGCTCATAGGGCTCCTGTTCAGAGTAGTCATGCACTAGCATCCAGTGCCTCAGAAAGTACGCCATACCCCTCGACTTATTCCACCATTCTTGTTGTGTTACAGCCTGAATTCAAATGGCATTTAACTACATTTTAAAAAAATCACCCATCATACCACATAATACCCGATAATGACAAGGTGAAACATCGTTTCTCTGAATACTTTTTCACATGTATTGCAATTGCAAAATACAGAACTACCTCATTTTACAATAAGTATTCACACCCCTGAGTCAATACATTGTTAGAATCACCTTTGGCAGCGATTACAGCTGTGAGTACTGTCTGGCGTAAAGTCACTCTAAGAGCTCTTTGCACACTTGGCTTTTAAAATATTTGCCCATTTATTAGTTAACTCTAAGTTCGTGAAGCTTCTGTATAAGTTGTGGGTTGATCATTAATAATATAATAATAATAATACTAATAATATTAATAATAAATAATATCATTACATAACTAGAACTATACAGCCACTTTCACACTCTTGCACATATTATCATGTCAAGCTGATTTAAGTCAAAACTGTAACTCGGCAACTAAGGAAACATTCAATGTCATCTTGGTTAAGCAACTCCAGTGTATATTTTGGACTTGTGTTTTTAGGTTATTGTCTCTGCTGAAAGGTTGAACATTGTCTCCAGTGTCTGTGGGAAAGCAGACTAGAACCAGGTTTTCCTCTCGGATTTTTGTCTGGTGCTTAGCTTCTATCCTGTTTTCTTTTTATCCTAAAAAAACTCCTAGTCTTTGCTGATGACCAAGCATACCCATACATGATGCAGCAGTGGTACAGCAGTGATGTGTGTGTTAGGATTGCCCAAACAGAACTCTTTGTATCAGGACATAATTAGTTTGCCACATTTGTTGCAGATTTTTATTTTGGTGCCTTTGTTGCAAACAGGATGCATGTGTGGGGTGGGGGTGGTGGGTGGTTGAGTAAAGGGGGGGGGGGGGGGGGGGGGGGGGGGGGGTGGGGGGGGGGGGGGGAAAGGGGGGGGGGGGGGGGGTGGGGGGGGGGGGGGGGGGGGGGTGGGGGGGGGGGGGTTAGAAGGATTACTTTTATCCTATCCCATGTATTCCTTAAAAGAGGTGGGGTTTTTCAAATGTTCTCCGTAAGGTGTGAGTGACTTGTCGACTTCGCTGTCCCTGGAGTCGTGAGGGAGCTTGTTCCACCATTGTGAGTGCCCAGAGCAGCGAACAGGTTTTGACCTGGGTTCTGCTGAGCGGGAACTATCTTCGCAGCAGAGGTAGGGGAGCCAGCAGGCCAGAGGTTGATGAACGCAGTGCCCCTCGATTTTGGGTTGTAGGGACTGATCAATAGAGCTGAAAGGTACGGAGGTGCCGCTTCCCCTCACAGCTCCGTAGGCAAGCACCAGGGTCGTGTAGCAGAGATGCTGAGCTTTCAACTGGAAGGCCAGTGTAGTGTGCCGGAGGGAGCGGGGGTGACGTGAGAGAGAGAATGGGAAGTGTTGAACACCAGACGGGCTGCGGCAATTCTGGATGAGTTGTAGGGGTGTTTAATTGGCACAGGCAGGGAGCACAGCCCAACAGTCGAGTTGCAGCAGTAATCCAGACGGGAGGGAAGATGACAATTGCTGAGCCCTGGATTAGGGGACTGTGGACGCTTTCCGGTGTAATGCAGGGTTCGTACTCTCCGAATGTGTAGAGCAAGAAACCTACATGATAGAGGTCACCCGCCTTGATTTAAGCGGGAGAAACGACAGTGGGTTGTCCATAGTCACGCCAAGGCTCTTCGAACACTGGGAGGAGGACACAACAGAGTTGTCAAACCGTTGCTGGCGAGATCATGGAACGGGCCAGTCCTTCCCCCCCGGGAGGAAGAGCAGCTCCGTCTTGGCCGAGGTTTCAGCTTGACGGTGGGTGATCCGTCATCCATACTGATAATGTCTGCCAGACATGCAGAGGATGCGATTCGCCACCTTGTTTATCAGAAGGGGGAAAGGAGAAGATTAAGTTGATTCCCTCTATATATTTTTCGTGTGTCATCATCGTAGCAATGATAGGATGAGGCCATGTGAAGGATATGACAGAGCCAAGTGACTTGGTTGTATAGCGAGAATGAGGACGAGGGGCCTAGAACTGAGCCAGGGGGGGGAAACACCAGTGGTGATAGCCACGTGGTGCGGAGAACAGCTTCTCGCCACGCCACTTGGTCAGGAGCGACCGGTCCATGTTATGTAGTAAGCAATCCAAGAGTGAGGCGAGCGCCGAGTATGCCCAAGCTCGGAGAGGATGGGAGAGGAGGATTCTGATTGTTCACAGTAATCAAAGAGCAGCAGACAGGTGACTATAAGGATGGATAGCAATCTTTATACGAGATTAGCTTTAGCAGTGCGGAGAGCCTCTGTGACACAGAGAAAGGCAGCTATCATTTTAATGTTTTTTTGAACAGTCTTGACACCTCACTGTTTTTGGATCGAATAAGGTCATTCTGGAGAGAGATAGCAAGAGAGGTGGTAAAGACGGGCACGCTCAATAGTTTTTTTGGAGAGAAGAAAGAATGGGATAACTGGTCTGTAGTTGTTGAACATCAGAGGGATCGAAGTGTTGGTTTTTTTTGAGAAGGGTGCAACTCCTTTTGCTCTCTTGAATGACGGAAGGGACATAGCCAGAGGTCAATGGGGGATGAGTTGATCAGCGAGGGGAGGTAAGGGGAGAAGGTCACCGGGAGGATGGTCTGGAGAAGAGAGAGAGGGGATAGGGTCCAAACGGGGCACGGTTGTTGGGCGGCCCCTGCCGTCACATGTCCCGCAAGATTTGATCTGGAGAGCAGAGGGGAGAAAGAAGTCACAAGCATAGGGTAGGGCAGTGTTGAGCAGAACCAGCAGTGCGTCATTGGAACGTAACAAACTAGGATCGGATGTCGTCCAACCTTCTTTGCAAACATGTTTGACAGAAGTCATTCCACAGTAGGTTATGAGGGAGGGGGGGGGAGTCACAAGGGAGGAGAATGTGAGAGAGAGCTTCCCTAAGGGCTTAGAGGCGCGAATGCTTGTAATTTAGAAAGTGGGTCGAAAGTGGCTTGAGACAGCAGAAACAGATGAATAAAATGTATGAGCGGAGATGGGACGTGAACAAAAGATGCCAGTCAGCAGGGAGTCTAGCGACGCTCTTCCCTTTCCGCTCAGCTGCCCTGCCCGGCACTTATTATGTGACTTGTTAACGTTTTTAAGTTTTAACATTTTTTACTCCTGAACTTCATTATGCTTGGTCATAACAAAGGGGTTGAATACTTATTTGACTCAAGACGTTTCAGTAGTTTTCATTTTCAACATTAATTTGTAAAAATGTCTAAAAACATAAATTCCGGTTTTTGCATTATGGAGTAATTGGGTGTAGGCCAGTGACACAACAGCTCCATTTAATCCTGGCTGTACACACAACATCATGTGGCCAAGAAGTCAAGGGGCCTAGTGCATCCTTTCTGAAGGCACCCACCCGTATGAGTGGGTTGTTTCTGGCCTCGTCCTCGGCTAGGGTTCCCCTTAGGCATCTCTTCATTTTTAGTCATTTAGCAGACGCTCTTATCCAGAGCGACTTACAGTTAGTGAGTGCATAACATTTTTTTCATACTGCCCCCCTGGGGGAATCGAACCCACAACCCTGCTGTTGCAAAGCGCCATGCTCTACCAACTGAGCTACACGGGGGGGCGGGCCTCTTGTCATTAACCCCACGAGTGCTTGGAAGGGCTGGCTGGAAGACTGTGGCTTTGTGCCCTGGCTCTCTCCCTCTGAGTGGCTGGGGTCTGGGGCTCTCAGGTATCTCTGGTCTCTGCTCGGCCCTGAGAGGAGGTTCTGACTCAAGTGATGAGTTTCACTGATTAGAGGGTGATTTCACAGGGCCAAACCTGTAAACATCAGACAAAGTGGAATTTAACAACCAGAGAGTGGGAAGAAGCCGAAGAGAAGAGCGAGAGTGGGGGCAGTAAAGTGTGTCCACATGTGAGGTGTCTTTCTGGGGCCGTGATTTTAAAGTGGAATTTAACAGAGAGTGAGAGGGAGACGCACACAATGTAAAGGAGTGTGTGTCCCACATGCCATGTGTGTGTGGTTTAGTGATGATTCATCTCCCTCTGTTTAGACCTGTTATCTTAATTACTAAGTGAGAAGGTGGACTGACACAAACCACTACCATTCAGACCTGTTACAACCACTAAGACTATTACACTAAGGGGGCTATATAAAGCCACTCAAGGGTTTAAAATGAATTACAATGACCATAGTGTGAGAGGTGGACACAGGATGGACAGACCAGACGACAGGACTGAGTAGCAAGACAGTTATTTTATTCCCCGATGTCTTTTGCAGTGGATTGCAGAGTTTATTGAGTATAATGTATTGTATTTATAACAGTAGAATGGATGACAGTGATAGGATAATGCTTCCGGGTATTCTCTCTCAACAACCTCCCGTAGTGGCGCAGTGGTCTAAGGCGCTGCATCGCAGTGCTAGCTGTGCCACTGGTTCGAATCCAGGCTCTGTCGTAAGCAGGCCGCGACTGGGAGAGACCCATGGGGCAGCGGTACAATGGCCAGGGTAGATTGAGGGGAATGGCCGGCAGGGAAAAGTTGCTCAGATGGTGGTAGAGCATGGGCGTTTGCAACGCCAGGGTTGTGGGTTTGATTTCCCATGGGGGGGGGGAGGGGGACAGTAAAAAAAAAATAATGTGTGCACTCACTAAACTGTAAGTCGCTCTGGATAAGAGCGTCTGCTAAATGACTGTAAATGTGAATATTGTTAGATATATTCAGATGCTAAATGACTGTAAATGTGGAATATGGTTAGATATATCAGATGCTAAATGACTGTAAAATGTGAATGTGGTGTTAGATATATCAGATGCTAAATGACTGTAAAATGGGAATATTGTTAAGATATATCAGATGCTAAATGACTGTAAATGTGAATATTGTTAAGATATATCAGATGCTAAATGACTGTAAATGTGAATATTGTTAGATATATCAGATGCTAATGACTGTAAATGTGAATTATGTTAGATATAATCAGAATGCTTTAGTTTGATCATTCCTTGGTCTTTACCACGTCAGAAAAGTAAAACTGTGGAAAACAGTATTAATATCTGTCACTGTTATTATCTTGTATTTTGAATCTGAGTAACGGACGCGAGCGAGTTTTCAAAGGAAATGAATCTTGAAAAATACTGTTATTCATATTTTGTATTTGATAAGCTGCTTAAATACAATATAATAAACAGTCTTACTGTTTAGCCATTCCTGGTTTCAATCCATATGAAGGAACTGGAATGAATTAGAGTTGATGATTGACATTCTCTCTTTTCTTTTGGCCCTCTCCTCTCCTCTCCTCTTCCTCTCCTCTCTCTCTCCTCTCCTCTCCCTCTCCTCCTCTCTTTATACTCTCCTCTCCTCTTCTATCCTCTCCTATCCTCACCTCATCCTCCCCTCCCATCTCTTCTCCTCCCTTCCATCTCCCTCTACCTCCTATCCCCTCTCCTCTCCTACTCCTCTCTATCCTCTCCTCTCCTCATCCTCTCCTCTCCTACGCTCTCTCCTCTCCCTCTCCTCTCCTCTCCTCTCCTCCTCCTCCTCCTCTTCTCCTCTCCTCTCCTCTCCTCCCTCCTCCTCTCTCCTCATCCTCCCTTCTCCTCTCCCCATCTTCCTCTCCCCATCTCAGTCTGTTCTCCT
The DNA here is from genome assembly GCA_036851935.1 of Coregonus suidteri. NCBI lineage: Eukaryota > Metazoa > Chordata > Actinopteri > Salmoniformes > Salmonidae > Coregonus > Coregonus suidteri. The sequence continues at coordinate 50,983,551 of CM072235.1, read as the reverse complement.
GGGTTCTATGGGCACCGCTGTAGCCAGTCATGTCCACAGTGTGTCCCACAGCTCTGGCCCGTGCCATCATGTGACTGGCACTGTGACTGTCTGTCCGGCTTCTATGGCTCCTGTGGCAACCAAGGCAAGTAACTCTCTCCCTCCTGTCCTCTTCTCCTGTAACCAAGGCAAATGGGAACATCGACGTCCACAATTCTCTAGACTTTTCCAGAAAGTATGCACACTGACACACCCACGTCATGGATTTAAAAAACATAGGATTGATTGTAAGCATTGGCTGGAAGGAAGTTCCGCCTTTTTAAAATCCAGAATTGTATTTTATTTTATACCAGGCAGGTCAATTACTGGTTTTTTCCAACTGCTTCCCAACGTTTTTTCAAAACTATGTCTTCCTTTTTTTCAAAAACTCTACACACACATTGACAAAAAACTGCACACACACAAAATGCAAAATGCCTCACATCGCCTCTTCGAAATGTGTAACACTGCATTCAAAATGCCATAAACACTACATGTCAGAATGAAGCATTTGCATCCAAATGGCAAACACTTATTTCATAATAGTACATTTTTGGATATACCATGTAAACACCTGTTCGTTCTAAATCTAAAGGCTCTTTGGTCTTTCATAGGCTTATATCTTACATTTAAATACAATGTTCTACAGGGAAAGTAATCTGCTGAGAGGGGTAACAAGTACACTGTAAACACCAATGCAATGTAGAAACAGAAAATATTTATTAGGCCAAACAGTAGAATACAGTAGCATACAACAAAAACCATAAAAAATATGTAAACCAAAAGTATATTCTTTAGAATACAGTTAAAGTAAAGAACACAATTGTCTGTATGGGATCCCGGGGGCGGCAGTCCTGGAATTGGTAGGGGGGGGGGCATCACCCAGTGCTAAGCCTACGCTTCATCTCGTCGTCCAGGCTGGGTCTGGCCACAATACTTCGTCCACATCACAAGATAGTTTTCTCTTGCCAAACATCGAGGGAAGTATCTCCTAGCATGGCGTATCCAACCTGGACAGAGGCAACCTCTATGTCCCCACATGCGTCATCCATTTGGCCTGGAGAAGCGGGCATGCGAGCATAGGGGTTGGCAAATCATACACTTTCCAGCGCCAGGCTGAGAAAGAAATTTCCTCTATGGGGATTTAGAAAAGGTGAATATGGGGGGGGTAGGTGGCAAAACTACAAAATTGTGGAATGGGTGGCAAACCAGTTTTGGACGCAGAACAGCCCGGTGAAAACTAACACTGTCCCATATAACCACCAAATCTAGCAGGCTCCTTGTCTGGATCAGGGACAAGCATTGTGTAAATTGCATCCAGAAAAGTGAGCATGTGGCCGGTGTGTGGCATTGTGATGGAGGACCCCGTTTTGAGTGATGGCAACACACATAGTATATAGTACCCCCACGCTGTCCAGGGACAGTGGTAATTGCCCCTGCTGTCCTATTACATTTCTTCCGCGGCGCCTGGTTTTGGTGAGGTTGAAGCCAACCTCATCCACATAAATAAATGAATGGCGAATTAACATGGGCATCCCATCTCCAATACTCTCTATAACAGACAAAAAGGAATATACAGATGAGGTAAATAATGGTATGTCGAAGTACTGGAAGTAGTGTTAGCATACATACCTCTACAAAGGGTCATGCTCGCAGATTCTTGACTCTGTCAGAGTTTCAAATGGGCACCTTGGTAAAGTTGTTTCATCGTCACTTGGTGCCGTTGGAGGATGCGTTGTATGGTCGACAGGGGTTTACAGCATTGATGTTGTTAACTATGGTGTCATTATTCAAGATATTGCTCTCTTATCTCTCGAATCCTAATTGCATTGTTGGCAAAACCATATTTATAGTTGCAGTCTCTTGTACATCTGTAAACAAGCGTCCTCGGCCTCCTCCATGATGTCCTTTGCCTTTCCACTCTGTAACAGAATTCAAACACAGCATGTGTCAGCATAGGAACTGTGTAAACAATGTACAAATAAATGTAGCACAGCATGATAAACCAACCTCATTCATTCATGCAGTGCAGTAAATGGATGGCTTAGAGTTACAAATGTTTATGCGAATACTATGGCAGTCATACGTATTTTTCACAGTAACATTACTGTAATGCTAAAATAGTCATTAGATAGTTTGCATACATGTTCTCATTTCTGAAGGTTTAGGATTATGGACGCCACTGTAAATCAGACTCTCAGTCCAGCCTCCTTCGCATGGTCAAACTGTGGTTGATCCATGAATCAACAAGTGTTGCCCTATTTTTATCAGAGATGGCTCTCCTTCCTTCTCTTCTTTGCCCTCGTCCTCTTCCTTCTCTTCCTTTCTTCTCTCCTCCTCCTCCTCCTCATCCCTCCTCACTTCCTCCTCCTCCTCCTCCTCCTCTCTTCCAACTCTTTCGTCTTTGAATTTCGTCCTCGTTGTTTGTCCCTGCCTCTCCCTCCTACTCCTCTTGCTCGTCAGTCCATTTGTTCGGCATCCATTGTTCAAAACACAAGGTAATCTGACCTTTGACCTATTTATAGGCCTATACTACAGTAAAGGCAGTGATTGGTTAGTGATCAGTTAAGCAATTTAGTGTTTGCAAATGTTGAGAAGTGTGTGTGTGACTGGTGAAATAAGTGTAGCATTTTGGATTGGTTGTGTTTGAAAAGGAAAGCAAGTCACTTCCTGTTAGATTGTTGTTGCTTTAGGTAGAAAAATTGTGTGTAGTTTTTGAAAAAAAGTGTTTTATGCAATGACACTGAGTCCAAGGCTGAGAAATAGCTTATGGTTTTTGGAGATTTGGTGTGTGTTTTTGCACGTTTGAGTGAGAGGTTTCAAAAAAAAATCGTTGTAACATGAAAAAGATTTGTGTGTGTAAGCAGTTGGAAAAAACTGTAAGAACAAATTCTTATTTACAATGACCGGCCTGGTAGAAGAAAGGAGAAGAGGAGGAGATCAGGACTCTGCCTCCCCCTCTCTCCCTCCTCTTCCTCCCCCTCTCTCCCTTCTCTTCCTCCCCCTCTCTCCCACTCTCTCCCTCCTCTTCATCCTTCTCCTCCCCCTCTTCTCCCTCCTCTTCCTCCTCTTCCTCCCCCTCTCTCCATCCTCTTCCTCCCCCCTCTCTCCCTCCTCTTCCTCCTTCTCCTCCCCCTCTCTCCCTCCTCTTTCCTCCCCCTCTCTCTCCTCTTCCTCCCTCCTCTTCCTCCCCCTTTCAAATCAAATAAAATAAAATAAAATTTTATTGGCCACATGTGCCGAATAACAACAGGTGCAGCGACATTACAGTGAAAATGCTTACTTACAGCCCTTAACCAACAGTGCATTTATTTTTAAAACAAAAAAAAGTAAAAAATAAACACAACAACAAAAAAAAGTGTTGAGAAAAAAATGAGCAGAAAGTAAAATAAAAATAAACAGTAGGGAGGCTATATATACAGGGGGGGTACCGGTGCAGAGTCAATGTTGCGGGGGCACCGGCTAGTTGAGATAGTTGAAGTAATATGTACATGTGGGTAGAGTTAAAGCTGACTATGCATAAATAAATTAACAGAGTAGCAGCAGCGTAAAAAGGATGGGGTGGGGGGGGGCAGTGCAAATAGTCTGGGGGGTAGCCATGATTAGCTGTTCAGCAGGTTTATGGCTTGGGGGTAGAAGCTGTTAAGAAGAAGCCTTTTGGACCTAGACTTGGCACTCCTTGGTACCGCTTGCCGTGGCGGTAGCAGAGAGGGAGAACAGTCTATGACTAGGTTGGCTGGGAGGTTTTGACAATTTTGAGGGCCTTCCTACTCCTTCCTCTTCCTCCTTCCTCTTCCTCTTCCATCTTCCTACTCTTCCTCCCCCTCTGGCCCCTCCTCTCCCTCCACCCTTTACAGTCTCTGCCTAGTTTAAAAGTGATGTCTACTCTGTGTATTAGTGAGGCAGGGAGAAGCTAAAAGAACAGTATCTTCGCTCAGAGAAGGAGGTCATTGTCCATGACGTATGTGTGGGTTGTTATTGTCCGTGCCAGCTAGCAACTAGAAAGGGATGATGAAGTGTTTGATGGCAGTAAGGAGTAACTGAGTGACCTGCTGATGTGCCTGTGTGTGTGTGTGTGTGCCTGTATGTGTGTGTGTGTGAGTGTGTGTGTGCCTGTGTGTTGTGCCTGTTTGCGTGTGCGTGTGTGTGTCCGTGCGTGCGTGTGTGTGTCCGTGCGTGTGTGTGTGCGTGTGTGTGTGTGCGTGTGTGCGTGTGTCCGTGCGTGTGTGCGTGCGTGTGTGCGTGGTGTGTGTGTGTGTGTGTGTGTGCGTGTGTGTGTGTGCGTGTGTGTGTGTGTCCGTGCGTGTGTGTGTGCGTGTGTGTGTGCGCGTGTGTGCGTGTGTGTGTGTGTGTGTGTCCGTGCGTGTGTGTGTGTGCGTGTGTGTGTGCCGGTGTGTGGCGTGTGTGCATGTGCGTGTGTGCGTGCGTGTGTGTGCGTGCGTGTGTGTTGTGTGTGCCTGTGTGCTGTGTGTGCGTGTGTGTGTGTGTGTGTGTGTTGTGTGGTGTGTGTGTGTGTGTGTGTGTGTGTGTGTGTGGTGTGTGTGTGTGTGTGTGTGTGTGTGTGTGTGTGTGTGTGCCTGTGTGTGCCTGTGTGTGCGTGTGTGTGTGCGTGTGTGTGTGTGTGTGTGTGTGTGTGTGTGTGTGTGGTGCCTGCCCACCGCTGCTTCTCCCTGCCTCATACCCTGCAAACTAAATTGACATGATCAGTGTCTCTCTGACAAATAACCTTCAGTGAAAAATCTCATCTGAATATTGCTGAGACATTCTCTTTTAGAGAGAGACACAAAGAAAGTGACAGTATTGGCAGCCATCCTTCATCCTCTCAAATACAGTCAACAGAAATCCTATCTATCCAGGACAACTATACCAGGCGGGTGTCAGAGGAAGGCCCTCAAAATGGGAAAATATCTGTATCCTGAGTTACTCTATCCTGCTATTCCAATACTGCACTGTTGTTTGAACAAACATTCTGGCTTCGGGCCTGGAGAGGAAAGCAAAAATTATTCCCTACCTAAGAATAGTAAAGCCCCCTTTACTGGCCTCAAATAGCCGACCAATCAGCCTGTTACCAAACCCTTAGTAAAACTATTGGAAAAAATGGTGTTTGACCAGATAAATTTGCTATTTTACAGTAAACAAATTGACAACATACTTTCAGCACGCTTATAGGGAAGGACATTCAACAAAGCACAGCACTTACACAAATGGACTGATGATTGGCTGAGAGAAATGATTGATAAAAAGATTGTGGGGGCTATTGTGTTAGACTTCAGTGCAGCTTTTGACATTATCGATCATAGTCTGCTGCTGGAAAAACCTGTGTTATGGCTTTAGGCCCTTACTTTTTTCCATCTTTACTACTACTGACATGCCACTGGCTTTGAGTAAATGTATGCAGATGACTCAACACTTGATACACGTCAGCTTACTACAGCGACTGAAATTACTGCAACACTTAACAAAGAGCTGCAGTTAGTTTCAGAATGGGTGGCAAGGAATAAGTTAGTCCTAAATATTTCAAAAACTAAAAAGCTTTGTATTTGGGACAAATCATTCAGTAAACCCCCCTAAACCTCAACTAAATCTTGTAATGAATAATGTGGAAATTGAGCAAGTTGAGGAGACTAAACTGCTTGGAGTAACCCTGGATTGTAAAACTGTCATGGTCAAAAACATATTGATACAACAGTAGCTAAGATGGGGAGAAGTCTGTCCATAATAAAGCGCTGCTCTACCTTCTTAACAGCACTATCAACAAGGCAGGTCCTACAGGCCCTAGTTTTGTCGCACCTGGACTACTGTTCAGTCGTGTGGTCAGGTGCCACAAAGAGGGACTTAGGAAAATGCTATTGGCTCAGAACAGGGCAGCACGGCTGGCCCTTGGATGTACACAGAGAGCTAACATTAATAATATGCATGTCAATCTCTTCTGGCTCAAAGTGGAGGAGAGATTGACTTCATCACTACTTGTCTTTGTGAGAGGTATTGACATGTTGAATGCAACAGGCCTTGCAAAAGTATTCATCCCCGTTGGCGTTTTTCCTATTTTGTTACATTACAACCTAGTAATTTAAATGGATTTTTATTTGGATTTCATGTAATGGACATACACAAAATAGTCCAAATTGGTGAAGTGAAATGAAAAAAATAACTTGCTTCAAAAAATTCTAAAAAATAAAACGGAAAAGTGGTGCGTGCATACAGTGGGGAAAAAAAAGTATTTAGTCAAATCAAATCAAATTTTTATTGGTCACATGCGCCGAATACAACAGGTGCAGACATTACAGTGAAATGCTTACTTACAGCCCTTAACCAACAGTGCATTTATTTTTAACAAAAAAAAGTAAAAATAAAAACAACAACAAAAAAAGTGTTGAGAAAAAAAAAAGCAGAAGTAAAATAAAATAACAGTAGGGAGGCTATATACAGGGGGGTAACCGGTGCAGAGTCAATGTGCGGGGGCACCGGCTAGTTGAGATAGTTGAAGTAATAGTCAGCCACCAATTGTGCAAGTTCTCCCACTTAAAAAGATGAGAGAGGCCTGTAATTTTCATCATAGGTACACGTCAACTATGACAGACAAAATGAGAATTATTTTTCCAGAAAATCACATTGTAGGAGTTTTTCATGAATTTATTTGCAAATTATGGTGGAAAATAAGTATTTGGTCAATAACAAAAGTTTCTCAATACTTTGTTATATACCCTTTGTTGGCAATGACACAGGTCAAAACCGTTTTTCTGTAAGTCTTCACAAGGTTTTCACACACTGTTGCTGGTATTTTGGCCCATTCCTCCATGCAGATCTCCTCTAGAGCAGTGATGTTTTGGGGCTGTCGCTGGGCAACACAGACTTTCAACTCCCTCCAAAGATTTTCTATGGGGTTTGAGATCTGGAGACTGGCTAGGCCACTCCAGGACCTTGAAAATGCTTCTTACGAAGCCACTCCTTCGTTGCCCGGGCGGTGTGTTTGGGATCATTGTCATGCTGAAAGACCCAGCCACGTTTCATCTTCAATGCCCTTGCTGATGGAAGGAGGTTTTCACTCAAAATCTCACGATACATGGCCCCATTCATTCTTTCCTTTACACGGATCAGTCGTCCTGGTCCCTTTGCAGAAAAACACCCCCAAAGCATGATGTTTCCACCCCCATGCTTCACAGTAGGTATGGTGTTCTTTGGATGCAACTCAGCATTCTTTGTCCTCCAAACACGACGAGTTGAGTTTTTACCAAAAAGTTCTATTTTGGTTTCATCTGACCATATGACATTCTCCGAATCCTCTTCTGGGATCATCCAAATGTACTCTAGCAAACTTCAGACGGGCCTGGACATGTACTGGCTTAAGCAGGGGGACACGTCTGGCACTGCAGGATTTGAGTCCCTGGCGGCGTAGTGTGTTTACTGATGGTAGGCTTTGTTACTTTGGTCCCAGCTCTCTGCAGGTCATTCACTAGGTCCCCCCGTGTGGTTCTGGGATTTTTGCTCACCATTCTTGTGATCATTTTGACCCCACGGTGTGAGATCTTGCGTGGAGCCCCAGATCGAGGGAGATTATCAGTGGTCTTGTATGTCTTCCATTTCCTAATAATTGCTCGCACAGTTGATTTCTTCAAACCAAGTTGCTTACCTATTGCAGATTCAGTCTTCCCAGCCTGGTGCAGGTGTACAATTTTGTTTCTGGTGTCCTTTGACAGCTCTTTGGTCTTGGCCATAGTGGAGTTTGGAGTGTGACTGTTTGAGGTTGTGGGACAGGTGTCTTTTATACTGATAACAAGTCAAACAGGTGCCATTAATACAGGTAACGAGTGGAGGACAGAGGAGCCTCTTAAAGAAGAAGTTACAGGTCTGTGAGAGCCAGAAATCTTGCTTGTTTGTAGGTGACCAAATACTTATTTTCCACCATGATTTGCAAATAAATTCATTAAAAATCCTACAATGTGATTTTCTGGATCTTCTTTTCTCAATTTGTCTGTCATAGTTGACGTGTACCTATGATGAAAATTACAGGCCTCTCTCATCTTTTTAAGTGGGAGAACTTGCACAATTGGTGGCTGACTAAATACTTTTTTTCCCCACTGTATGTATTCACTCCCTTTGCAATGAAGCCCCTAAATAAGATCGGGTGCAACCAATTACCTTCAGAAGTCACATAATTAGTTAAATAAAGTCCACCTGTGTGCAACCTAAGTGTCACATGATCTCTCACATGATCTCAGTATATATACACCTGTTCTGAAAGGCCCCAGAGTCTGCAACACCACTAAGCAAGGGGCACCACCAAACAAGTGGCACCATGAAGACCAAGGAGCTCTCCAAACAGGTCAGGGACAAAGTTGTGGAGAAGTACAGATCAGGGTTGGGTTATAAAAAATCCCACGGAGCACCATTAAATCCATTATTAAAAAATGGAAAAAAAAAAAAAAAAAAAAAAAAAATATGGCACCACAGCAAACCTGCCAAGAGAGGGCAGCCCACCAAAACTCATGGACCAGGCAAGGAGGGCATTAATCATAGAGGCAACAAAGAGACCAAAGATACCAAAGATAACCCTGAAGGGGCTGCAAAGCTCCACAGCGGAGATTTGAGTATCTGTCCATAGGACCACTTTAAGCTGTACACTCCACAGAGCTGGGCTTTACGGAAGAGTGGCCAGAAAAAAAAAACCATTGCTTAAAGAAATAAATAAGCAAACACGTTTGGTGTTCGCCAAAAGGCGTGTGGGAGACTTCCCAAACATATGGAAGAAGGTACTCTGGTCAAATGAGACTTAAATTGAGCTTTTTGGCCATCAAGGAAAAAGCTATGTCTGGCGCAAAACCCAACACCCAACAATCTCATCACCCCGAGAACACCATCCCCACAGTGAAGCATGGTGGTGGCAACATCATGCTGTGGGGATGTTTTTTTTCCATTGGCAGGGACTGGGAAACTGGTCAGAATTGAAGGAATGATGGATGGCGCTAAATACAGGGAAATTCTTGAGGGAAACCTGTTTCAGTCTTCCAGAGATTTGAGACTGGGACGGAGGTTCACCTTCCAGCAGGACAATGACCCTAAGCATACTGCGAAAGCAACACTCGAGTGGTTTAAGGGGAAACATTTAAATGTCTTGGAAGGGCCTAGACCAAAGCCCAAACCATCCAACGAAGGAGCTGGGGAAGTTTTTGCCTTGAAGAATGGGCAAAAATCCCAGTGGCTAGATGTGCCAAGCTTATAGAGACATACCCCAAGAGACTTGCAGCTGTAATTGCTGCAAAAGGTGGCTCTACAAAGTATTGACTTTGGTGGGGGGTGAATAGTTATGCACGCTCAAGTTTTCTTTTCTTTTTTGTCTTATTTCTTGTTTGTTTCACAATAAAAAATATTTTGCATCTTTAAAGTGGTAGGCATGTTGTGTAAATCAAATGATACAAACCCCCAAAAAATCCATTTTAATTCCATGTTGTAAGGCAACAAAAATAGGAAAAATGTCAAGGGGGGGGAAAGTCTTCTGTAGCTCAGCTGGTAGAGCACGACGCTTGTAACGCCAAGGTAGTGGGTTCGATCCCCGGGACCACCCATACACAAAAAAATGTATGCATGCATGACTGTAAGTCGCTTTGGATAAAAGCGTCTGCTAAATGGCATATTATTATTATTATAATACTTTTGCAAGCCAACGTATCTGTCTCATGTTAAACTCTGTTGTATCATAGTTAGTTATCTGTCTCATGTTAGAGACACACACACACACACACACACACACACACACACACACACACACCACACACACACACACACACACACACACACACACACACACACACACACACACACACACACACACACACACACACACACACACACACACACACACACACACACACACACACACACACACACACACACACAGCCAGCCTCACCGCTTCAGTAATAACGACCTCGTTGGAGCAGCTTGAAAGAGTTTTTCAAGAACCAACGAATTGGGAACAGGAAGTCAGTGGAATCATTAAAATAAGCTCTTATCATAATAATTCAACCTTAACGTCCTCAAAGGCAAAGACAGTCAGTACCTTAGCAGTACCTTATCAGTACCTTATCAGTACCTTATCAGTACCTTAGCAGTACCTTATCAGTACCTTAGCAGTACCTTATCAGTACCTTATCAGTACCTTAGCAGTACCTTATCAGTACCTGATCTGATTTGAAAACTGCTGCTTTCCCTTTACGTTATAGTACTCTGAAGCTTTCCGGTATTGTGCCAAATGGCACCCTATTCACTATGTATTGCACTACTTTTGACATCAGAAGAACTGCAGTGTGTAGGGAATAGGGTACCGTTTGGTACCTACCTGCCTTCCCGAAGCTCCTTGTCTTAGTGAAAAAAAAACAGTTTTGAATTTGTTTTTGCTGCGTCCGGGAAGAAAGTGGTGATAGAAGTTGAATCTAAAATGAAATCTTTAATTGAGGAGAGTGTCAGAGGAGCATTGAAATATACATTTTATTTAAAATGTGTAGTTGGAGGTATTGACTAACACTGTTCTTAGTAGTAAATCCATCTGTTCTTTATATCTACACTACCAGTCAAAGGTTTGGACACACCTAACAGAGGGTTTTCTTTATTTTTACTATTTTCTACATTGTAGAATAATAGTGAAGACATCAAAACTATTAGATAACACACATGGAATCATGTAGTAACCAAAGAAGTGTTAAACAAATCAAATTATATTTTCTTCAAAGTAGCCACCCTTTGCCTTGATGACAGCTTTGTACACTCTTGGCATTCTCTCAACCAGCTTCACCTGGAATGCTTTTTCCAACAGTCTTGAAGGAGTTCCCACATATGCTGTGCACTTGTTGGCTGCTTTTCCTTCACTCTGCCGTCCGACTCATCCCAAACCATCTCAATTGGGTTGAGGTCGGGGGATTGTGGAGGCCAGGTCATCTGATGCAGCACTCCATCACTCTCCTTCTTGGTCAAATAGCCCTTTACACAGCCTGGAGGTGTGTTGGGTCATTGTCCTGTTGAAAAACAAATGATAGTCCCACTAAGGCCAAACCAGATGGGATGGCGTATCGCTGCAGAATGTTGTGGTAGCCATGCTGGTTAAGTGTGCCTTGAATTCTAAATAAATCACAGACAGTGTCACCAGCAAAGCACCCCCACACCATAACACCTCTTCCTCCATGCTTTGCGGTGGGAAATACACATGCGGAGATCATCCGTTCACCCACACTGCATCTCACAAAGACACAGCGGTTGGAACCAAAAAGGACACATTTCCAGCGGTCTAATGTCCATTGCTCGTGTTTCTTGGCCCAAGCAAGTCTCTTCTTCTTATTGGTGTCCTTTAGTATTGGTTTCTTTGCAGCAATTCGACCATGAAGGCCTTATTCACACAGTCTCCTCTGAACAGTTGATGTTGAGATGTGTCTGTGTCACGGATTCTGCCGAGGCTGCCCCTCCTCCTTGCTCGGGCAGGCTTCGGCGTTTGTCGTCACCGGAATACTAGCTACTGCAGATCTATGTTTCTATGTTCAACCTGTTGTCTGATTGTTACACACCTGTTTCCCATTATGTGATTACTCCTTCCCTATTTAACCCGGTGGCTCCCAATGTGTTTGTGCGTGTTTGTTTTTTCGTTTCGTGTGTCGTTGGTGAGCGGGTTTGTTCCTCCCTGTGTGGAGGTATTTTGTATGGGTTTTCTTTACTTATTCAGTAAAGTACGTTTCAATGAGTTCTGTGTCCTGCGCCTGACTTCGATCCACCGCATTACACTGACACTCGTGACAGTCTGTGACTTCAACTCTGTGAAGCATTTATTTGGGCTGCAATTTCTGAGGCTGGTAACTCTAATGAACTTATCCTCTGCAGCAGAGGTAACTCTGGGACTTCCTTTCCTGTGGCGGTTCTCATGAGAGCCAGTTTCATCATAGCACTTGATGGTTTTTGCAAATTTTCCATATTGACTGACCATGTCTTAAAATAATGATGGACTGACATTTCTCTTTGCTTATTTGAGCTGTTCTTGCCATAATATGGACTTGGTCTTTCACCAAATAGGGCTATCTTCTGTATACCACCCCTACCTTGTCACAACACAATTGATTGGCTCAAACGCATTAAGAAGGAAAGAAATTCCACAAATTACCTTTTAACAAGGCACACCTGTTAATTGAAATGCATTCCAGGTGACTACCCCATGAAGCTGGTTGAGAGGATGCCAAGAGGGTGCAAAGCTGTCATCAAGGCAAAGGGTGGCTACTTTGAAGAATCTCAAATATAAAATATATTTTGATTTGTTTAACACTTTGTTGGTTACTACAGGATTCCATATGTGTTATTTCATAGTTGTGATGTCTTCACTATTATTCTACAATGTAGAAAATAGTAAAAATAAAGAAAAACCCTGGAATGAGTAGGTGTTATGCAGTACCTGTCAAAAGTTTGGACACACCTACATCAAGAGTTAACCAATCCTGTGAACGGGTTAGGCAGCTCAGGTGTCTATAGTTCAACAGCAAAGTTAGATAAGACAGAAGGTTATGAAGTAGGGCCTTGTAAACAAAAAGGGAGTAATGTAGAGATCTACTGGTCTTTAGCGAAGTCCAGCCAACCTTTTGATACAGGATGCAGTGATGAGTATCAAAACTGTCACCTGTAACAAAACGAAGGGCACTATGGTAGATGGCATCCAAAGGGTTAGGAGTAGTAGCAGCTGGACTTTGATAAATAACATCACCATAATCAGGAACAGATAAAAAGGTTGACTGAATAATCTGCTTCCTACTGCTTAGAGAAAGGCACCATCTGTTTCTGTAGAACTTTAAATCTTAGCTTCTTAACCAGCTCATCTATATGTTTTTTAAACATAAAATCCATATCAATCCAAATGCCTTAGTATTTATATGCGGGAACACGTTTGATTGGAGAACAATCTAATGAGTGAACATGTAGTAAATCTGAGACATTCTTACGAGTGTCACGATCGTCAGGGAGAGAAGTAGACCAATGCGCAGCGTGTTGAACGAACATGGTGAACTTTATTATCTTTAGTGATAATCTACCATAAACAAAACAAGAAATGACTCGTGACGTCCAACGGTATCAAAGACCGAACACGGAACAAAAACCCACGAACACGGAACAAAAACCCACAAAACAAACACAAAGGGAAAACAGACTGTTTAAATATGGCTCCCAATCAGAGACAACCAGCCAACAGCTGACACTCGTTGCCTCTGATTGGGAGTCACTCAGGCAAACATAGAATACAACAAACTAGAATGAACACCACAGAATGAACACACCCTGGCTCAACATATAGAGTCCCAGAGCCAGGGTGTGACAGTACCCCCCCCTAAAGGCGCGGACTGCGACCGCGCCTCAACTAAAACAAAAAACAGGGGAGGGCTGGGCGGGCATACCTCCTCGGTGGCGGTTCTGGCTCCGGCCTTGACCCCCACTCCTTCACTAACCCCCCAAAGTACCCCTGGTCCGGTCTGGCCCTGCTGACCAGAGCTGAACTGAACACTGGTGGAGCGGATTGCTCTAGCTCCGGCGTGACGCAGCACCTAACCGGTGCCGGACCCGCCACCGGTGGAACAGGCACGGGCCGTGCCGGACTGACGACGCACACCACTGGCTTGGTGTGGGGAGCAGGAGCGGGCCGAGCCGGGCTGACGAAACGCACCACTGACTTGGTGCGGGGAGCAGCAGGAGCGGGCCGAACCGGGCTGACGAAGCGCACCACTGACTTGGTGCGGGGAGCAGGAACGGGCCGTGCCGGGCTGACGACGACGCACCACTGACTTGGTGCGGGGAGCAGGAACGGGCCGGACAGGGCTGACGAAACGCACCACTGACTTGGTGCGGGGAGCAGGAATGGGCCGGGCTGGCGACGCGCACCACAGACTTGGTGCGGAGAGCAGGAACGGGCCGGACAGGGCTGACGAAACGCACCACAGACTTGGTGCGGGGAGCAGGAATGGGCCGGACTGGGCTGGCGACGCGCACCACAGACTTGGTGCGGAGAGCAGGAACGGGCCGGACAGGGCTGACGAAACGCACCACAGACTTGGTGCGGGGAGCAGGAATGGGCCGGGCCGAGCTGGCGATGCGCACCGTAGACTTGGTGGCGAGTGGCAGGAACAGGCCGGACCGTACTGGGAACACACACCACTGGCCCTACGTGGGGATCACAAACAGGCCGGACCGGACTGGCAACACACGCCAGTACCTCTCACCGTGCCTCTACATCTTCCACGCCCTCTTCGACCAGTGGCCCCCGTAACCTGGCGGCCTCCTCTGCCAATCCGCTGGGCCGCTCTGCCGCGGTCTCCTGCTGGCCCGTCGTCCACGGCGTTAGCCCCCCCAAAAAAAATTTCTGGGGGTCTCTCTTCCCCGTGGGCCAGGCCTCTATATTTCTCGCCCAAACTCTCGCTCTCCTGCTTCCAACAAAAGCCATTCTGCTCCTCCTTTGGCTTGACCCAGTCGAGACTCTTCCTCCACTGTTCCCAAGTCCACCCTCTCTGCTCCTCACTAGGCTTGACCCAGTCGAGGTTTCCCACGGAGATCTGCTAGCGATCTCCCTGGTGATGGCTCCTGGACACGCTGCTTGGTCCAGTCTTGGTGGGTTTTTCTGTCACGATCGTCAGGGAGAGAAGTAGACCAATGCGCAGCGTGTTGAACGAACATGGTGAACTTTATTATCTTTAGTGATAATCTACCATAAACAAAACAAGAAAAACGACTCGTGACATCCAACGGTATCAAAGACCGAACACGGAACAAAAACCCACAACACACAAAGGGAAAACAGACAGTTTAAATATGGCTCCCAATCAGAGACAACCAGCCAACAGCTGACACTCGTTGCCTCTGATTGGGAGTCACTCAGGCAAACATAGAATACAACAAACTAGAATGAACACCACAGAATGAACACACCCTGGCTCAACATATAGAGTCCCAGAGCCAGGGTGTGACAACGAGAGTTTAAAAACAATGTGTATTTAGTTTTGCCCGTATTAAGCAGACAAGTTTTAAATCAGCAAAGGATTCCTGCATGGCTATAAAATCTGTCTGTAGTTTTGACACATCCAGATCAACAGTCGGGCAATAGCATACATAGTAGTATCATCCACATATAGATTAAGTTAACAAACAACAACAGATTGGTGTTTATATAAATAGTTGGAAGAGAACATGTCCCAAAATCAACCCCTGTGGTACACCTTTATGTAAATTCAGACGTAACCCCATCCATGACGATGGCCTGAGGTCTGTCACTAAGATAATCACGAAACCATGAACAGGCGTCAGAGCTTCAGCCTATCGAGGCGACAACCTATTCAATAAAATAGCACGATCAACAGTATCAACAAAGCTTTTGAAAGGTCCACAAACAAAGCAGCACATTTCATTTTAGTGTCTAAAGCATTGACAAGATCATTAACAGCTAAAGCGGTTGCTGTAATAGTGCTAGAAACTGAGAGCCCGCTGAAATAAAATGGTGATTAAATGCATCAATGATGGCATTTTTTTTAATAATGAGGCCAGTGTCTGAATTAATTTGTTGTGGCAGAGAGGAGGAAGTAGAACTCTTCAGGGAATTGACAGTTTTCCTGAATTTAGCCGTGTTTCCATTACAATCTGAAAGAGCGGTCACATAATAATCAGATTTAGGCTTTCTGATTTTTTTGTTTGTTTTTGTTTAACAAGATGTTAAACAGTTGCTTAAAAGCTTGCCAGTCCGGGCCTAAGCCTGTGTTCCTGACCTTGACCCAAGCATCATCTCTGTTATGAATGACTTCTGATTATTCCAGAGTGTACCAGGCATTCGATCTACCTTTAACCCTTAATTTTTTGAAGGGAGCATGGTTATCCACAATAGCATTGAAGACATCTGCAAAGTTGTTCAAAGCTAAATCAGGTTCAGGGATTGATGAAATACAATCAAAGTCACTAAAATAAAGATAATGCAAAAGAGCCTGTTCACTGAAGTTTTTCAAGTTCCTCTTTGTGATGGCACGTCTTTAACCCAAACAACTGGGTAGTGGTCACAAATGTCTTGTGCGAAAAACACCAGTAGAAACATACTCTATATACAGTATAAAAAGGTATGTGGACACCCCCTTCAAATTAGTGGATTTGGCTATTTCAGCCACACCCCGTTGCTGACAGGTGTATAAAATCGAGCACACAATCTCCATAGACAAACATTGGCAGTATAATGGCCTTACTGAAGAGCTCAGTGACTTTCAACGTGGCACCGTCATAGGATGTTACCATTTCAACAAGTCAGTTCATCAAATTTCTGCCCTGGTAGAGCTGTCAGCACCAGAACCTGTTCGTCGGGAGCTTCACGAAATGGGTTTCCATGGCCGAGCAGCTGCACACAAGCCTAAGATCACCATGTGCAATGACAAGCGTCGGCGGGAGTGGTGTAAAGCTCGCTGCCATTGGACTCTGGAGCAGTGGAAACTCGTTCTCTGGAGTGTTGAATCACACTTCACCATCTGGCAGTCCGACCAACAAATCTGGGTTTGGGCATACAATGACATTCTAGACGATTCTGTGCTTCCAACTTTGTGGCAACAGTTTGAGGAAGGCCCTTTCCTGTTTCAGCATGACAATGCCCCCGTGCACAAAGCGAGGTCCATACACAAATGGTTTGTCAAGATTGGTGTGGAAGAACTTGACTGGCCTGCACAGAGCCCTGACCTCAACCCCATCGAACACTTGGGGTGAATTGGAACGCCAACTGTGAGCCAGGCCAAATCGCCCAAAATCAGTGCCTGACCTCACTAATGCTCTTGTGGCTGAATGGAAGCAAGTCCCCGCAGAAATGTTCCAACATCTAGTGGAAAGCCTTCCCAGAAGAGTGGAGGCTGTTATAGCAGCAAAGGGGGGGGGGACCAACTCCATATTAACGCCCATGATTTTGGAATGAGATGTTTGACGAGCAGGTGTCCACATACTTTTAGTCATGTAGTGTATTGCGCTGGTGTATTCGTTAAAATAAGATCAATCATAGATGACTTTGAAGGATCTCTAGGGTTGGGCCGTGTAGGCTTAGTCACCAGCTGGGTTGGGTTTAGATCATTACACATGTTTTTTTTCAGATTGTCTGAAGCCTGCATTTCCCAATCATAATTTAGGTCACCCAGGATAATAACATCTGATTGAGTAAAAGAAGACAACAAACGAGTTAACTCCTCGAGTGCACAAAGGTTGGCCGAGGGAGGACGGTAGACCCCTAGAACAGTTATGGATACATGTTTCCCCAGACAAAGGCTTAAAGATAGAATCTAAAAGAAATTGGCAAGGGAAAATGATTTCAGTAAAGAGACAGAAATTATTTGAATACAAATGACCATTCCATTTATAAGTAGGGAATACAGCTGTTCTTAGTAATAAGAGGGGAATCCAGCTGTTCTTAGTAGTAAGAGGGGAATCCAGCTGTTCTTAGTAATACGAGGGGGATCCAGCTGTAATAAGAGGGGGATCCAGCTGTTCTTAGTAATAAGAGAGGAATCCAGCTGTTCTTAGTAATAAGAGGGGAATCCAGCTGTTCTTAGTAATAAGAGAGGAATCCAGCTGTTCTTAGTAATAAGAGGGGAATCCAGCTGTTCTTAGTAATAAGAGGGGAATCCAGCTGTTCTTAGTAGTAAGAGGGGAATCCAGCTGTTCTTAGTAATAAGAGGGGAATCCAGCTGTTCTTAGTAATAAGAGGGGAATCCAGCTGTTCATAGAAGTAAGAGGGGAATCCAGCTGTTCTTAGTAATAAGAGGGGAATCCAGCTGTTCTTAGTAGTAAGAGGGGAATCCAGCTGTTCTTAGTAGTAAGAGGGGAATCCAGCTGTTCTTAGTAATAAGAGGGGAATCCAGCTGTTCTTAGTAATAAGAGGGGAATCCAGCTGTTCTTAGTAATAAGAGGGGAATCCAGCTGTTCTTAGTAGTAAGAGGGGAATCCAGCTGTTCTTAGTAATAAGAGGGGAATCCAGCTGTTCATAGAAGTAAGAGGGGAATCCAGCTGTTCTTAGTAATAAGAGGGGAATCCAGCTGTTCTTAGTAATAAGAGGGGAATCCAGCTGTTCTTAGTAGTAAGAGGGGAATCCAGCTGTTCTTAGTAGTAAGAGGGGAAACAGCTGTTCTTAGTAGTAAGAGGGGAATCCAGCTGTTCTTAGTAATAAGAGGGGAATCCAGCTGTTCTTAGTAGTAAGAGGGGAATCCAGCTGTTCTTAGTAATAAGAGGGGAATCCAGCTGTTCTTAGTAGTAAGAGGGGAATCCAGCTGTTCTTAGTAGTAAGAGGGGAATCCAGCTGTTCTTAGTAATAAGAGGGGAATCCAGCTGTTCTTAGTAGTAAGAGGGGAATCCAGCTGTTCTTAGTAATAAGAGGGGAATCCAGCTGTTCTTAGTAGTAAGAGGGGAATCCAGCTGTTCTTAGTAATAAGAGGGGAATCCAGCTGTTCATAGAAGTAAGAGGGGAATCCAGCTGTTCTTAGTAATAAGAGGGGAATCCAGCTGTTCTTAGTAATAAGAGGGGAATCCAGCTGTTCTTAGTAATAAGAGGGGAATCCAGCTGTTCTTAGTAATAAGAGGGGAATCCAGCTGTTCTTAGTAATAAGAGGGGAATCCAGCTGTTCTTAGTAATAAGAGGGGAATCCAGCTGTTCTTAGTAGTAAGAGGGGAAATCCAGCTGTTCTTAGTAATAAGAGGGAATCCCAGCTGTTCTTAGTAATAAGAGGGGAATCCAGCTGTTCATAGAAGTAAGAGGGGAATCCAGCTGTTCTTAGTAATAAGAGGGGAATCCAGCTGTTCTTAGTAGTAAGAGGGGAATCCAGCTGTTCTTAGTAATAAGAGGGGAATCCAGCTGTTCTTAGTAGTAAGAGGGGGATCCAGCTGTTCTTAGTAGTAAGAGGGGGATCCAGCTGTTCTTAGTAGTAAGAGGGGAATCCAGCTGTTCTTTGTAATAAGAGGGGAATCCAGCTGTTCTTAGTAATAAGAGGGGAATCCAGCTGTTCTTAGAAGTAAGAGGGGAATCCAGCTGTTCTTAGTAATAAGAGGGGAATCCAGCTGTTCTTAGTAATAAGAGGGGAATCCAGCTGTTCTTAGTAATAAGAGGGGAATCCAGCTGTTCTTAGTAATAAGAGGGGGATCCAGCTGTTCTTAGTAATAAGAGGGGGATCCAGCTGTTCTTAGTATTAAGAGGGGGATCCAGCTGTTCTTAGTATTAAGAGGGGAATTCAGCTGTTCTTTGTAATAAGAGGGGAATCCAGCTGTTCTTTGTAATAAGAGGGGAATCCAGCTGTTCTTAGTAATAAGAGGGGAGTCCAGCTGTTCTTAGTAATAAGAGGGGAATCCAGCTGTTCTTAGTAATAAGAGGGGAATCCAGCTGTTCTTAGTAATAAGAGGGGGATCCAGCTGTTCTTAGTAGTAAGAGGGGAATCCAGCTGTTCTTAGTAATAAGAGGGGAATCCAGCTGTTCTTAGTATTAAGAGGGGGCTCCAGCTGTTCTTAGGATTAAGAGGGGAATTCAGCTGTTCTTTGTAATAAGAGGGGAATCCAGCTGTTCTTAGTAATAAGAGGGGAATCCAGCTGTTCTTAGTAATAAGAGGGGGATCCAGCTGTTCTTAGTAATAAGAGGGGAATCCAGCTGTTCTTAGTAATAAGAGGGGAATCCAGCTGTTCTTAGTAATAAGAGGGGAATCCAGCTGTTCTTTGTAATAAGAGGGGGATCCAGCTGTTCTTAGTAGTAAGAGGGGGATCCAGCTGTTCTTTGTAATAAGAGGGGAATCCAGCTGTTCTTTGTAGTAAGAGGGGAATCCAGCTGTTCTTAGTAATAAGAGGGGGATCCAGCTGTTCTTAGTAGTAAGAGGGGAATCCAGCTGTTCTTAGTAGTAAGAGGGGAATCCAGCTGTTCTTAGTAGTAAGAGGGGAATCCAGCTGTTCTTAGTAGTAAGAGGGGAATCCAGCTGTTCTTAGTAGTAAGAGGGGGAATCCAGCTGTTCTTAGTAGTAAGAGGGGGGGAATACAGCTGTTCTTAGTAGTAAGAGGGGAATCCAGCTGTTCTTAGTAGTAAGAGGGGAATCCAGCTGTTCTTAATAGTAAGAGGGGAATCCAGCTGTTCTTAGTAGTAAGAGGGGAATACAGCTGTTCTTAGTAGTAAGCGGGGAATCCAGCTGTTCTTAGTAGTAAGAGGGGAAACAGCTGTTCTTAGTAGTAAGAGGGGAATACAGCTGTTCTTAGTAGTAAGAGGGGAATCCAGCTGTTCTTAGTAATAAGAGGGGAATCCAGCTGTTCTTAGTAGTAAGAGGGGAAATACAGCTGTTCTTAGTAGTAAGAGGGGAATCCAGCTGTTCTTAGTAATAAGAGGGGGGATCCAGCTGTTCTTAGTAATAAGAGGGGGATCCAGCTGTTCTTAGTAATAAGAGGGGGATCCAGCTGTTCTTAGTAATAAGAGGGGGATCCAGCTGTTCTTTGTAGTAAGAGGGGAATCCAGCTGTTCTTAGTAATAAGAGGGGGATCCAGCTGTTCTTAATAATAAGAGGGGAATCCAGCTGTTCTTAGTAATAAGAGGGGAATCCAGCTGGTCTTAGTAATAAGAGGGGAATCCAGCTGTTTTTAGTAATAAGAGGGGGATCCAGCTGTTCTTAGAAGTAAGAGAGGAATCCAGCTGTTCTTAGTAATAAGAGGGGAATCCAGCTGTTCTTAGTAATAAGAGGGGGATCCAGCTGTTCTTAGTAATAAGAGGGGGATCCAGCTGTTCTTTGTAATAAGAGGGGGATCCAGCTGTTCTTAGTAGTAAGAGGGGGATCCAGCTGTTCTTTGTAATAAGAGGGGAATCCCGTTTCTTTGTAGTAAGAGGGGAATCCAGCTGTTCTTAGTAATAAGAGGGGGATCCAGCTGTTCTTAATAGTAAGAGGGGGAATCCAGCTGTTCTTAGTAGTAAGAGGGGAATACAGCTGTTCTTAGTAGTAAGAGGGGAATCCAGCTGTTCTTAGTAGTAAGAGGGGAATCCAGCTGTTCTTAGTAGTAAGAGGGGAAACAGCTGTTCTTAGTAGTAAGAGGGGAATACAGCTGTTCTTAGTAGTAAGAGGGGAATCCAGCTGTTCTTAGTAATAAGAGGGGAATCCAGCTGTTCTTAGTAGTAAGAGGGGAATACAGCTTTTCTTAGTAATAAGAGGGGAATCCAGCTGTTCATAGAAGTAAGAGGGGAATACAGCTGTTCTTAGTAATAAGAGGGGGATCCAGCTGTTCTTAGTAATAAGAGGGGGATCCAGCTGTTCTTAGTAATAAGAGGGGGATCCAGCTGTTCTTAGTAATAAGAGGGGGATCCAGCTGTTCTTAGTAGTAAGAGGGGGATCCAGCTGTTCTTAGTAATAAGAGGGGGATCCAGCTGTTCTTAGTAGTAAGAGGGGAATCCAGCTGTTCTTAGTAGTAAGAGGGGGATCCAGCTGTTCTTAGTAGTAAGAGGGGGATCCAGCTGTTCTAGTAATAAGAGGGGGATCCAGCTATTCTTAGTAATAAGAGGGGAATCCAGCTGTTCTTAGTAATAAGAGGGGAATCCAGCTGTTCTTAGTAATAAGATGGAAACCAGTGTGATGACCATGTGAACCCTGAGCTTGTTTATTCCATTCTGTCTCGTACTCCTACATTATACTTTCCTTATCTGTTTCTATCTCCCTTAGCCCATAACTATATCCTGTTTCTCTCTCCCTTAGCCCATAACTATATCCTGTTCCTCTCTTGCTTGGCCCATAACTATATCCTGTTTCTCTCTCCCTTAGCCCATAACTATATCCTGTTTCTCTCTCCCTTAGCCCATAACTATATCCTGTTTCTCTCTCCCTTAGCCCATAACTATATCCTGTTTCTATCTCCCTTAGCCCATAACTATATCCTGTTTCTCTCTCCCTTAGCCCATAACTATATCCTGTTTCTGTCTCCCTTAGCCCATAACTATATCCTGTTTCTCTCTCCCTTAGCCCATAACTATATCCTGTTTCTATCTCCCTTAGCCCATAACTATATCCTGTTTCTATCTCCCTTAGCCCATAACTATATCCTGTTTCTATCTCCCTTAGCCCATAACTATATCCTGTTTCTATCTCCCTTAGCCCATAACTATATCCTGTTTTCTATATCCCTTAGCCCATAACTATATCCTGTTTCTATCTCCCTTAGCCCATAACTATATCCTGTTTCTATCTCCCTTAGCCCATAACTATATCCTGTTTCTCTCTCCCTTAGCCCATAACTATATCCTGTTTCTCTCTCTCTTAGCCCATAACTATATCCTGTTTCTCTCTCCTTAGCCCATAACTATATCCGGTTTCTGTCTCTCTTAGCCCATAACTATATCCTGTTTCTGTCTCTCTTAGCCCATAACTATATCCTGTTTCTCTCTCCCTTAGCCCATAACTATATCCTGTTTCTATCTCCCTTAGCCCATAACTATATCCTGTTTCTATCTCCCTTAGCCCATAACTATATCCTGTTTCTCTCTCCCTTAGCCCATAACTATATCCTGTTTCTGTCTCTCTTAGCCCATAACTATATCCTGTTTCTGTCTCTCTTAGCCCATAACTATATCCTGTTTCTCTCTCCCTTAGCCCATAACTATATCCTGTTTCTATCTCCCTTAGCCCATAACTATATCCTGTTTCTATCTCTCTTACTCCATAAAGAGATATAACTCTTTGAGAACTCTGGTGCCTGGCTACTGGCTTCAGAGTTCTAAAATCCCAACGCAACTAATAAAATCTGAACCAGTCCAGTTTGAGAATGTGATTTGATATTTATGCCTAGTGAAGAAAAGGATTGTAAGTATGAGTCTCCGTGTTTCACAACCTCGTACAACCCAGGGACTGGCAAGACTTAACCAGAGGTTAGGAAACACTGGTCTATGATGTGTGTTAAAATCAGATTAATATCACTTTATTGGTCAATTGCACACGAGGACCAACCGAAATTTGACTTCAGTTTTTAACCCTCAGAAAGAAACACATAAATGCACATAGAGGTTTTGGAGAGGTGCGGGGGGCTGCCGCACTGGGCACCCGGGGAGCTGTTGTTGTCGGGGGTTAAGTGCCTTTCTCAAGGGGACAACGGCAGGCAATGGCATGTAGGATTCGATACCAGCAACCGTCCGGTTGCTAGTTACTTTTTGCCAGATTTTTCCTGTCGGACCCTGGATTCAAACTGGCAACCCTCCGGTTGCTGACTGGCCTATCTAACCGCTAGGCTACCTGCCGTGTGTGTGTGTGTGCATACATTGTGTTCTATTGGCAGGTTCAAGGGCTGTACTCAGATCTGTCTCTCTGTGTGTGTTTATAGTGTGTTTCAGTGGCAGGTACGGTAAGGGCTGTTCTGAGATCTGTTTGTGCACCAACAACGGGACATGTAACCCCATCGATGGATCCTGTCAGTGTTTCCCTGGTTGGATAGGAGAAGACTGCTCTCACAGTACGTATGTCTCTCTCTCTCTCTCTCTCTCTCTCTCTCTCTCTCTCTCTGTCTCTCTCTCTCTCTCTCTCTCTCTCTCTCTCTCTCTCTCTCTCTCTCTCTCTCTCTCTGTCTCTCTCTCTCTCTCTCTCTCTCTCTCTCTCTCTCTGTCTCTCTCTCTCTCTCTCTCTCTCTGTCTCTCTCTCTCTCTCTCTCTCTCTCTCTCTCTCTCTCTCTCTCTCTCTCTCTCTCCTGTCTCTCTCTCTCTCTCTCTCTCTCTCTCTCTCTCTGTCTCTCTCTCTCTCTCTCTCTCTCTCTCTCTCTCTCTCTCTCTCTCTCTCTCTCTCTCTCTCTCTCTCTCTCTCTCTCTCTCTCTCTCTCTCTCACTCTCACTCTCACTCTCACTCTCACTCTCACTCTCTCTCTCTCAATTCGAAGGGGCTTTATTGGCATGGGAAAGATATGTTGACATTGCCAAAGCTAGTGAAATAAACAATAAACAAAAGTGAGAAAAAACAAAAAACAACAACAAAAAACAACAAAATGTCCAGTAAACATGACCTCATCAAGGATTCAACAGGATAAAGACGTTTCAAATGTTATTATCAGCTATGTACAGTGTTTTTAACCATGTGCAAATAGTTGTAGTATGAATAATGGGGGAAGATAAATGAACACATAAATATGGGTTTTATTTACAATGTTTGTGCTCCACTGGTTTCCCTGTTGTCATGGCAATGGGTCACAAATCTATCGCCTAACAGATATGGGAGTTTATCAATGTTTGATTTGTTTTCTAATTATTTGTGGGTCTGTGTGATCAGTGGGAAATATGTGTCTCTAATATGGTCATACATTTGGCAGGAGGTTAGGAAGTGCAGCTCAGTTTCCACCTCATTTTGTGGGCAGTGTGCACATAGCCTGTCTTCTCTTGAGAGCCAGGTCTGCCTACGGCGGCCTTTCTCAATTGCAAGGCTATGCTCACTGAGTCTGTACATAGTCAAGGATTTTCTTAATTTTGGGTCATTCACAGTGGTCAGGTATTCTGCCACTGTCTACTCTCTGGTTAGGGCCATATAGCATTCCAGTTTGCTCTGTTTTTTTGGTTAATTCTTTCCAATGTGGCAAGGTGACTGGGAATATGGCAGAATACAAACAGTGTAGCTACTCACTCCGCAAGGCAATTAAACTGGCAAAACATCAGTATAGAGACAAAGTGGAGTCGCAATTCAACGGCTCAGACCCGAGATGTATGTGGCAGGGTCTACAGACAATCACGGACTACAAAAGGAAAACCAGCCACGTCGCCGACACCGACGTCTCGCTTCAAGACAAGCTAAACACCTTCTTCGCCAGCTTTGAGGATAACACAGTGCCAATGACGAGGCCCACTACCAAGGACTGTGGCCTCTCGTTCTCCGTGGCCGACTTGAGTTAGACATTTAAGCATGTTAACCCCCGCAAGGCTGCCGGCCCAGACGGCATCCCTAGCCGCGTCCTCAGAGCATGCGCAGACCAGCTGGCTGGTGTGTTCATGGACATATTCAATCTCTCCCTTTCCCAGTCTGCTGTTCCCACATGCTTCAAGAGGGCCACCATTGTTCCTGTACCCAAGAAAGCAAAGGTAACTGAACTAAATGACTATCGCCCTGTAGCACTCACCTCTGTCATCATGAAGTGCTTTGAGAGACTAGTCAAGGATCATATCACCTCTACCTTACCTGTCACCCTAGACCCACTTCAATTTGCTTACCGCCCCAATAGATCCACAGACGATGCAATCGGCATCACGCTGCACACTGCCCTATCCCATCTGGACAAGAGGAATACCTATGTAAGAATGCTGTTCATTGACTATAGCTCAGTATTCAACACCATAGTACCCTCCAAGCTCATCAATAAGCTCGAGGCCCTGGGTCTGAACCCCGCCCTGTGCAACTGGGTCCTGGACTTCCTGACGGGCCGCCGTGCTGATCCTCAACACTGGGGCTCCACAAGGGTGCGTGCTCAGCCCCCTCCTGTACTCCCTGTTCACCCATGACTGCGTGGCCAAGCACGCCTCCAACTCAATCATCAAGTTTGCAGACGACACAACAGTAGTAGGTCTGATTACCAACAATGACGAGACCGCCTACAGGGAGGAGGTGAGGGCTCTGGGAGTGTGGTGCCAGGAAAATAACCTCTCACTCAACGTCAACAAAACAAAGAAGATGATCGTGGACTTCAGGAAACAGCAGAGGGTGTACCCCCCTATCCACATCGACGGGACCGCAGTGGAGAAGGTGGAAAGCTTCAAGTTCCTTGGCGTACACATCATGACAAACTGAAATGGTCCACCCACGCAGACAGTGTGGTGAAGAAGGTGCAACAGAGCCTCTTCAACCTCAGGAGGCTGAAGAAATTTGGCTTATCACCTAAAACCCTCACAAACTTTTACAGATGCACAATTGAGAGCATCTTGTCGGGCTGTATCACCGCCTGGTACGGCAACTGCACCACCCACAACCGCAGGGCTCTCCAGAGGGTGGTGCGGTCTGCCGAACGCATTACCGGGGGCAAACTACCAGCCCTCCAAGACACATACAGCACCCGATGTCACAGGAAGGCAAAAAAGATCATCAAGGACATCAACCACCCAAGCCACTGCCTGTTAACCCCAATATCATCCAGAAGGTGAGGTCAGTACAGGTGCATCAAAGCTGGGACCGAGAGAATGAAAAACAGCTTCTATCTCAAGGCCATCAGACTGTTAAATAGCCATCACTAGCACATTAGAGGCTGCTGCTGCCTATTGAAATCACTGGCCACTTTAAGAAATGGATCACTAGTCACTTTAATAATGTTTACATATCTTGCACTACTCATCTCATATGGATATACTGCATTCTATACTATAATATTCTACTGTATCATAGTCCATGCCTCTCTGTCATTGCTTGTCCACATACAGTGGGGGGAAAAAGTATTTGATCCCCTGTTGATTTTGTACGTTTGCCCACTGACAAAGAAATGATCAGTCTATAATTTTAATGGTAGGTTTATTTGAACAGTGAGAGACAGAATAACAACAAAAAAATCCAGAAAAACGCATGTCAAAAATGTTATTTATTGATTTGCATTTTAATGAGGGAAATAAGTATTTGACCCCTCTGCAAAATATGACTTAGTACTTGGTGGCAAAACCGTTGTTGGCAATCACAGAGGTCAGACGTTTCTTGTAGTTGGCCACCAGGTTTGCACACATCTCAGGAGGGATTTTGTCCCACTCCTCTTTGCAGATCTTCTCCAAGTCATTAAGATTTCGAGGCTGACGTTTGGCAACTCGAACCTTCAGCTCCCTCCACAGATTTTCTATGGGATTAAGGTCTGGAGACTGGCTAGGCCACTCCAGGACCTTAATGTGGTTCTTCTTGAGCCACTCCTTTGTTGCCTTGGCCGTGTGTTTTGGGTCATTGTCATGCTGGGATATCCATCCACGACTCATTTTCAATGCCCTGGCTGAGGGAAGGAGGTTCTCACCCAAGATTTGACGGTACATGGCCCCGTCCATTGTCCCTTTGATGCGGTGAAGTTGTCCTGTCCCCTTAGCAGAAAAACACCCCCAAAGCATAATGTTTCCACCTCCATGTTTGACGGTGGGGATGGTGTTCTTGGGGTCATAGGCAGCATTCCTCCTCCTCCAAACAGGGAGAGTTGAGTTGATGCCAAAGAGCTCCATTTTGGTCTCATCTGACCACAACACTTTCACCCAGTTACATTTACATTTACATTTACGTCATTTAGCAGACGCTCTTATCCAGAGCGACTTACAAATTGGTGCATTCACCCTATAGCCAGTGGGATAACCACTTTACCATTTTTTTTATTTTTTATTTTTTTGGGGGGGGGGGGGGGGGGGGGGTGGGGTAGAAGGATTACTTTATCCTATCCCAGGTATTCCTTAAAGAGGTGGGGTTTCAAATGTCTCCGGAAGGTGGTGAGTGACTCCGCTGACCTGGCGTCGTGAGGGAGCTTGTTCCACCATTGGGGTGCCAGAGCAGCGAACAGTTTTGACTGGGCTGAGCGGGAACTATGCTTCCGCAGAGGAAGGGGAGCCAGCAGGCCAGAGGTGGATGAACGCAATGCCCTCGTTTGGGTGTAGGGACTGATCAGAGCCTGAAGGTACGGAGGTGCCGTTCCCCTCACAGCTCCATAGGCAAGCACCATGGTCTTGTAACAGATGCAAGCTTCAACTGGAAGCCAGTGGAGTGTGCGGAGGAGCGGGGTGACGTGAGAGAACTTGGGAAGGTTGAACACCAGACGGGCTGCGGCATTCTGGATGAGTTGTAGGGGTTTAATGGCACAGGCAGGGAGCCCAGCCAACAGCGAGTTGCAGTAATCCAGACGGGAGATGACAAGTGCCTGGATTAGGACCTGTGCCGCTTCCTGTGTAAGGCAGGGTCGTACTCTCCGAATGTTGTAGAGCATGAACCTACAGGATCGGGTCACCGCCTTGATGTTAGCGGAGAACGACAGGGTGTTGTCCAGGGTCACGCCAAGGCTCTTCGCACTCTGGGAGGAGGACACAACGGAGTTGTCAACCGTGATGGCGAGATCATGGAACGGGCAGTCCTTCCCCGGGAGGAAGAGCAGCTCCGTCTTGCCAAGGTTCAGCTTGAGGTGGTGATCCGTCATCCATACTGATATGTCTGCCAGACATGCAGAGATGCGATTCGCCACCTGGTTATCAGAAGGGGGAAAGGAGAAGATTAGTTGTGTATCGTCAGCGTAGCAATGATAGGAGAGGCCATGTGAGGATATGACAGAGCCAAGTTCTCCTCTGAATCATTCAGATGTTCATTGGCAAACTTCAGATGGGCATGTATATGTCCTTTCTTGAGCAGGGGGACCATGCGGGCGCTGCAGGATTTCAGTCCTTCACGGCGTAGTGTGTTACCAATTGTTTTCTTGGTGACTATGGTCCCAGCTGCCTTGAGATCATTGACAAGATCCTCCCGTGTAGTTCTGGGCTGATTCCTCACCGTTCTCATGATCATTGCAACTCCACGACGTGAGATCTTGCATGGAGCCCCAGGCAGAGGGAGATTGACAGTTCTTTTGTGTTTCTTCCATTTGCGAATAATCGCACCAACTGTTGTCACCTTCTCACCAAGCTGCTTGGCGATGGTCTTGTAGCCCATTCCAGCCTTGTGTAGGTCTACAATCTTGTCCCTGACATCCTTGGAGAGCTCTTTGGTCTTGGCCATGGTGGAGAGTTTGGAATCTGATTGATTGATTGCTTCTGTGGACAGGTGTCTTTTATACAGGTAACAAGCTGAGATTAGGAGTGTGCTCCTAATCTCAGTTCGTTACCTGTATAAAAGACACCTGGGAGCCAGAAATCTTTCTGATTGAGAGGGGGTCAAATACTTATTTCCCTCATTAAAATGGTAATCAATTTATAACATTTTTGACATGCGTTTTTCTGGATTTCTTTGTTGTTATTCTGTCTCTCACTGTTAAAATAAACCTACCATTAAAATGATAGACTGATCAAACGTGGGCAAACGTACAAAATCAGCAGGGGATCAAATACTTTTTTCCCTCACTGTATGTATATATTCTTACATTTACATTTACATTTTAGTCATTTAGCAGACGCTCTTATCCAGAGCAACTTACAGTTAGTGAGTGCATACATTATATTTTTTCATACTGCCCCCCCGTGGGAATCGAACCCAGAACCCTGGCGTTGCAAACACAGAGCCTGGATTCGAATCAGGATCTCTAGAGGCACGTGTATGTGACAAAAAAAATTTGATTTGATTTGAGTAATTATCTTTTGGTTTTCTCATAATTTGGTTGGGTCTAAATGTGTTGCTGTCCTGGGGTTCTGTGGGGTCTGTTTGTGTTTGTGTACAGAGCCCCAGAACCAGCTGGCTGAGGGGACTCTTCTCCAGGTTCATCTCTCTGTAGGTGATTGCTTTGTTATGGAAGGTTTGGGCATCGCTTCCTTTTAAATGGTTGTAGAATTTAACTGTTATTTTATTTGACCTTTTTTGGAACACCATTATTTTTGTCCTACTGGGATTAACTTTCAGGGCCCAGGTCTGACAGAATCTGTGCAGAATATCTAGGTGCTGCTGTAGGCCCTCCTTGGTTGGGGACAGACGCACCAGATCATCAGCAAACAGTAGACATTTGACTTCAGATTCTAGTAGGGTGAGGCGTGGTGCTGCAGACTGTTCTAATGCCCTCGCCAATTCATTGATATACAGCTCTGGAAAAAAGTAAGAGACCACTGCAAAATGATCAGTTTCTCTGGTTTTACTATTTATAGGTATGTGTTTGGGTAAAAATAACATTTTTGTTTTATTCTATAAACTACCGACAACATTTCTCCCAAATTCCAAATAAAATATTGTCATTTAGAGCATTTATTTGCAGAAAATGACAACTGGTCAAAAGAACAAAAAAAGATCCAGTGTTGTCAGACCTCGATTAATGCAAATAAAATAAGTTCATGTTCATTTTTAAACAACACAATACTAATGTTTTAACTTAGGAAGAGTTCAGAAATCAATATTTGGTGGAATAACCCTGATTGTCAATCAACGCTTTCATGCGTCTTGGCATGCTCTCCACCAGTCTTTCACATTGATGTTGGGTGACTTTATGCCACTCCTGGCGCAAAAACTCAAGCAGCTCGGCTTTGTTTGATAGCTTGTGACCATCCATCTTCCTCTTGATCACATTCCAGAAGTTTTCAATGGGGTTCAGGTCTGAAGATTGGGCTGGCCATGACAGGGTCTTGATCTGGTGGTCCTCCATCCACACCTTGATTGACCTGGCTGTGTGGCATGGCGCATTGTCCTGCTGGAAAAACCAATCCTCAGAGTTGGGGAACAACGTCAGAGCAAAAGGAAGCAAGTTTTCTTCCAGGACAACCTTGTACGTGGCTTGATTCATGCGTCCTTCACAAAGACAAATCTGCCCGATTCCAGCCTTGCTGAAGCACCCCCAGATCATCACCGATCCTCCACCAAATTTCACAGTGGGTGCGAGACACTGTGGCTTGTAGGCCTCTCCAGGTCTCCGTCTAACCATTAGACGACCAGGTGTTGGGCAAAGCTGAAAATTGGACTCATCAGAGAAGATGACCTTACTCCAGTCCTCTACGGTCCAATCCTTACGGTCTTTTGCAAACCTCAGCCTTGCTCTTCTTCGCTTCTAATTGATGAAGGGCTTTTTTCTAGCTTTGCACGACTTCAGCCCTGCCCCTAGGAGCCTGTTTCGAACCATCCTCGCCGTGCACTTCACCCCAGCTGCCGTTTGCCATTCTTTTTGTAGGTCACTTGATGTCATCCCTACGGTTGTTGAGTGTCATTCGAATGAGTTGGCGGTCATCCCGGTCAGTAGAGAGTCGTTTTCGCCCTCTGCCGGTCTGTAGCTTTGTTGTCCCCAATGTCTGCTGCTTGACCTTGTTCTTATGAACCGCCGTCTTTTACATTTTAAGGATGGAAGCAACCTGACGCTCACTGTATCCCTCTGCCAGTAAAGCCAGAATTGAACCCTTCTTTTCCTCACTCAAAACTTTCCTTTTCAACTCTTTTGGCATGGTCAATAGTTATTTTTTTGATTCATATTACTTTTGAGGTACTATTAGCACTGTTTTTACCATCCAGCTGCTCCTATTGCAAGAGGATAGTGATGACCACAGCAGTGGTTTTTATACTTTTCCTCGTTAAATAAGATTTGGTCCAGGTGATCACCTAATCAGTACCTAATTCAGTAGAATGAGGTGTGCCTGTGTTGGAATTCAACAGACACTGG
Source organism: Coregonus suidteri (assembly GCA_036851935.1). Classification (NCBI taxonomy): domain Eukaryota; kingdom Metazoa; phylum Chordata; class Actinopteri; order Salmoniformes; family Salmonidae; genus Coregonus; species Coregonus suidteri. Next base: position 50,952,284 of record CM072235.1, on the reverse strand, counting down.
AATGGAATGGCCGTCAAACATGTAGAGATGCAGATTTAAGAAAAATGTGCAGTGGCCTCTTAATTTTTTCCACAGCTGTATATATTGAAGAGAGTTGGGCTCAAGCTGCATCCCTGTCTCACCCCACGGCCCTGTGGAAAGAAACGTGTGTGTTTATTGCCAATTTGAACTGCATACTTGTTGTTTATGTACATTTATTTTATAATATCGTATGTTTCCCCCCACCCCCAAAACTGTTTTCCATCAATTAATTGAGTCAAAATCGTTTATTTTTTATTTTTATCATCAACAAAGCATGAGAAGACTTTGCCTTTGTTTTGGTTTGTTTGTCAATAAGGGTGTGCAGGGTGTGTACGTGGTCTGTCGTATGGTATTTTGGTAAGAAGCCAATTTGCCATTTGCTCAGGACATTGTTTTCACTGAGGAAATGTTGGAGTCAGCTGTTGAGGATAATGCAGAGGATTTGTCAGAGTTGACTGATTCCATTGTAATTATTGGGGTCAGATTTGTCTCCACTTTTGTGGATTGAGGTGATCAGACCTTAGTTCAAAATATTGGGGAAGATGCCAGAGCTGAGGATGATGTTAAAGAGTTTAAGTATAGCCTATTTGAATTTGTGATCTGTATGTTTTATCATTTCATTGAGGATACCATCAACACCACAGGCCTTTTTGGGTTGGAGGGTTTGTATTTTATCCTGTAATTGGTAGTTTTTAATAGTTGATTCTAAGATTTGTATTTGATGATATATATGTTTTTGCTGTTTGTTCTTTGTCATAGAGCCAAAAGATTGGAGAAGTGGTTTATCCATACATCTCAGTTTTGGATAGAGAACTCTTCGTGTTGTTCTTTGTTTAGTGTGTTCCAATTTTCCCAGAAGTGGTTAGATTCTATGGATTCTTCAATTACATTGAGCTGATTTCTGACATGCTGTTCCTTCTTTTTCCATAGTGTATTTCTGTATTGTTTTAGTGATTCACCATAGTGAAGGCGTAGGCTCAGGTTTTCTGGGACTCTGTGTTTTTGGTTGGATAGGTTTCTCAATTTCTTTCTTTAGGTTTTTACATTCTCATCAAACCATTTCTCATTGTTGTTAGTTTTCTTAGGTTTTTTGGTAGAATTGTTTTAATGTGATATTTTAGCTGAGAGGTCCAATATACTGTTCAGGCATCCTACTGCTAAGTTTACACCTTCACTATTGCAGGAAAACATTTAGTCCAGGAAGTTGTCTAGGAGGGATTGGATTTGTTGTTGCCCAATAGTTTTTTGGTAGGTTTCCACACTACCCTCCTTCCATTTATAGTATTTCTTAGAGCATGCAGTTTGTTCGGTTCTGATACCTCACGGTTGAGTATTGCTCTGTTCAAGTAGATTGTGATTTGGCTGTGGTCTGATAGGGGTGTTATTTGGCTGACTGTGAACGCTCTGAGAGACTCTGGGTTGATGTCAGTGATAAAGTAGTCTACAGTATTACTGCCAAGGGATGAGTTGTAGGTGTACCTACCATAGGAGTCTCCTCGAAGCCTACCATTGACTATGTACAGACCCAGCGTGAGACAGAGCTGCAGGAGTTGTGACCCGTTTTTGTTGGTTATGTTGTCGTAGTTGTGTCTTGGGGGGCATATTTGGGAGGGAATGCTGTCACCTCCAGGTAGGTGTTTGTCCCCCTGTGTGCTGAGGGTGTCAGGTTCTTGTCCAGTTCTGGCATTTAGGTCGCCACAGACTAGTACATGTCCCTGGGCCTGGAAATGGTTGATCTCCCCCTCTTGGATGGAGAAGCTGTCTTCATTAAAGTATGGGGATTCTATTGGAGGGATATAGGTAGCACACAGGAGGAAATTTTCTCTGTTGAGATTTACCTTTTTAATTTCTAGCCAAATGTAAAATGTTCCTGTTTTGATTAATTTAATGGAGTGAGTTAGGTCTGCTCTATACCAAATTAGCATACCCCCAGAGTCCCTTCCCTGTTTCACACCTGGTAGTTTGGTGGATGGGACTACCAGCTCTCTGTAACCTAGAGGGCAACCAATGGGTCCATCTCTCTCTCTCTCTCTCTCTCTCTCTCTCTCTCTCTCTCTCTCTCTCTCTCTCTCTCTCTCTCTCTCTCTCTCTCTCTCTCTCTCTCTCTCTCTCTCTCTCTCTCTCTCTCTCTTTCTCTTTCTCTTTCTCTTTCTCAAGCTTGATCTCTCTCTCTCTCTACTCTCTTTCTGTCTTCCTCTCTCTCCCCTCTTCTCTCAGCCTCCATCCATCATCTCTCCTACATATGTACCTCGTCTTCTCATGAAAATATAAAAATATGCAAAGTGGTCTTAAAGCTCTTAACTAACTTATTATCATTATTATTACTGTGAAACACACAGGAGTTATATATCACTCAAGGACAAAGACTAGAATCAGATGGTTTAAACCATCATGCCATGAAAAATAATATACTCTATCTACCATAGTAAGTAGTCAGTCATAGTCTGTTTACCCCCACTTTACTTTAGACGCTTAGGGTGTCCGGTAGGGTGTCCGGTAGGGTGTCCGGTAGGGTGTCCGGTAGGGTGTCCGGTAGGGTGTCCGGTATGGGTTAAAGTCATGAAATCCTCTGACTGCAGAGGGATGTGTATGTGTTTGAAGCTTGTGTGGGAGAAAATTGTGTGTGTGTGTGTGTGTGTGTGTTTGCATGTGCACGCATGTGTGTGTCTCCTGTTGACTGTGTCTCTGCCTGGCTGTATGTAACTGTGTGTGTCTCCTGTTGACTGTGTCTCTGCCTGGCTGTATGTAACTGTGTGTGTCTGGCGGGGTCTTGGGGTGATGACTGTGTCTCCTGCCTGGCTGTGTGTAACTGTGTGTGTCTCCTGTTGACTGTGTCTCTGCCTGGCTGTATGTAACTGTGTGTGTCTCCTGTTGACTGTGTCTCTGCCTGGCTGTATGTAACTGTGTGTGTCTCCTGTTGACTGTGTCTCTGCCTGGCTGTATGTAACTGTGTGTGTCTCCTGTTGACTGTGTCCTGTTGGCTGTACTGTGTCTCTCCTGCTGTGTCTCTGCCTGGCTGTATGTAACTGTGTGTGTCTCCTGTTGACTGTGTCTCTGCCTGGCTGTATGTAACTGTGTGTGTCTCCTGTTGACTGTGTCTCTGCCTGGCTGTATGTAACTGTGTGTGTCTCCTGTTGACTGTGTCTCTGCCTGGCTGTGTGTAACTGTGTGTGTCTCCTGTTGGCGCCTGGCTGTATGTAACTGTGTGTGTCTCCTGTTGACTGACTGCCTGGCTGTATGTAAAGAGCTGTGTCTCCTGTTGACTGTGTCTCTGCCTGGCTGTATGTACTGGTGCTCCTGTTGACTGTCTCTGCCTGGCTGTGTGTAACTGTGTGCCAACGGGCCCTGTTTGAAGAGCTGTAACTGTCACAACGGAGCCCAGTACACAACGGAACCAACAGAGCCCAGTACACAACGGAGCCAACGGAGCCCAGTACACAACGGAGCCAACAGAGCCCAGTACACAACGGAGCCCAGTACACAACGGAACCAGTACACAACGGAGCCCAGTACACAACGGAGCCAACGGAGCCCAGTACACAACGGAGCCAACGGAGCACAACGTAGCCCACGTACACAACAGAGCCCAGTACACAAACGGAGCCAACGGAGCCCAGTACACAACGGAGCCCAGTACACAACGGAGCCCAGTACACAACGGAGCCAAGGACACAACGGAGCCCAGTACACAACGGAGCCAACGGAGCCCAGTACACAACGGAAACGGAGCCCACCAACGGAGCCCAGTACACAACGGAGCCAACGGAGCCCAGTACACAACGGAGCCAACGGAGCCCAGTACACAACGGAACCAACGGAGCCCAGTACACAACGGAGCCAACGGAGCCCAGTACACAACGGAGCCAACGGAGCCCAGTACACAACGGAGCCAACGGAGCCCAGTACACAACGGAGCCCAGTACCCAACGTAGCCAATGGAGCCCCAGTACACAACGGAGCCAACGGAGCCACAACGGAGCCCAGTACACAACGGAGCCCAGTACACAACGGAGCCAACGGAGCCCAGTACACAACGGAGCCCAGTACACAACGGAGCCAACGGAGCCCAGTACACAACGGAGCCAACGGAGCCCAGTACACAACGGAGCCAACGGAGCCCAGTACACAACGGAGCCAACGGAGCCCAGTACACAACGGAGCCAACGGAGCCAGTACACAACGGAGCCAACGGAGCCCAGTACACAACGGAGCCCAGTACACAACGGAGCCAATGGAGCCCAGTACACAACGGAGCCAACGGAGCCCAGTACACAACGGAGCCCAGTACACAACGGAGCCAACGGAGCCCAGTACACAACGGAGCCAACGGAGCCCAGTACACAACGGAGCCAACGGAGCCCAGTACACAACGGAGCCCAGTACACAACGGAGCCAACGGAGCCCAGTACACAACGGAGCCAACGGAGCCCAGTACACAACGGAGCCAACGGAGCCCAGTACACAACGGAGCCCAGTACACAACGGAGCCAAGTACACACGGCCCAGTACACAACGGAGCCCAGTACACAACGGAGCCAACGGAGCCCAGTACACAACGGAGCCCAGTACACAACGGAGCCCAGTACACAACGGAGCCAACGGAGCCCAGTACACAACGGAGCCCAGTACACAACGGAGCCCAGTACACAACGGAGCCCAGTACACAACGGAGCCAACGGAGCCCAGTACACAACGGAGCCAACGGAGCCCAGTACACAACGGAGCCAACGGTAGCCCAGAGCCCAGTACACAACGGAGCCAACGGAGCCCAGTACACAACGGAGCCAACGGAGCCCAGTACACAACGGAGCCCAGTACACAACGGAGCCAATGGAGCCCAGTACACAACAGAGCCAACGGAGCCCAGTACACAACGGAGCCCAGTACACAACGGAGCCCAGTACGGAGCCCCAGTACACAACGGAGCCAACGGAGCCCAGTACACAACGGAGCCAGTACGGAGCCCAGTACACAACGGAGCCAACGGAGCCCAGTACACAACGGAGCCCAGTACACAACGGAGCCCAGTACACAACGGAGCCCAGTACACAACGGAGCCAACTACACAACGTACACAACGGAGCCCAGTACAACGGAGCAACGGAGCCCAGTACACAACGGAGCCCAGTACACAACGGAGCCCAGTACACACAACGGAGCCCAGTACACAACGAGCCCAGTACACAACGGAGCCAACGGAGCCCAGTACACAACGGAGCCAACGGAGCCCAGTACACAACGGAGCCCAGTACACAACGGAGCCCAGTACACAACGGAGCCCAGTACACAACGGAGCCAACGGAGCCCAGTACACAACGGAGCCCAGTACACAACGGAGCCAACGGAGCCCAGTACACAACGGAGCCCAGTACACAACGGAGCCCAGTACACAACGGAGCCCAGTACACAACGGAGCCCAGTACACAACGGAGCCAACGGAGCCCAGTACACAACGGAGCCCAGTACACAACGGAGCCCAGTACACAACGGAGCCAACGGAGCCCAGTACACAACGGAGCCCAGTACACAACGGAGCCCAGTACACAACGGAGCCAACGGAGCCCAGTACACAACGGAGCCAAGTACACAACGGAGCCCAGTACACAACGGAGCCAACTGAGCCCAGTACACAACGGAGCCCAGTACACAACGGAGCCAACGGAGCCCAGTACACAACGGAGCCCAGTACTCAATGGAGTCCAGTACACAACGGAGCCCAGTACACAACGGAGCCAACAGAGCCCAGTACACAACGGAGCCCAGTACACAACGGAGCCCAGTACACAACGGAGCCAACGGAGCCCAGTACACAACGGAGCCAACGGAGCCCAGTACACAACGGAGCCCAGTACACAACGGAGCCCAGTACACAACGGAGCCCAGTACACAACGGAGCCCAGTACACAACGGAGCCCAGTACACTGCTAGTAATGGGGAGTATAGATGTAGCTCAGGCTGGAAGGGACTCCAATGCACACAGCATCAGTTTCCTAGTGTGTATGTCTGTCTGTCTCTGTGTGTGTGTGATGCGTCTGTGCGTCTGTGTGTCAGTTTGTGAGTGCAGGCGTAGTCCTGGTGTAGGGCTCATAGCGCACAGCACAGCCATCAGCTCACACACAGGGGCATCTACTGGCAGTCCAATGGTTCTGCAGCAGAGAGAGACACAGGGACATCTAGTGAGTCCAATCTACTGCAGCAGAGAGAGACACAGTGACATCTATGGTCCACTGCTGCAGCAGAGAGAGACACAGTGACATCTACTGGCAGCCCAATGGTACTGCGGCAGAGAGAGACACAGTGACATCTACTGGCAGCCCAATGGTACTGCAGCAGAGAGAGACACAGTGACATCTACTGGCAGACAGACAGTGGTCAAAGGTTTTGAGAATGACACAAATATTAATTTTCACAAAGTCTGCTGCCTCAGTTTTTATGATGGCAATTTGCTAATACTATAGAATGTTATGAAGAGTGATCAGATGAATTGCAATTAATTGCAAAGTCCCTCTTTGTCATGAAAATGAACTTAATCTCCCCAAAACATTTCCATCATCATCACCAATCATGTCAGTGATTCTGTCGTTAACACAGGTGAGAGTGTTGACGAGGACAAGGCTGGAGATCACTCTGTCATGCTGATTGAGTTAGAATAACAGACTGAAAGCTTTAAAAGGAGGGTGGTTTTTGAAATCATTGTTCTTCCTCTGTTAACCATGGTTACCAGCAAGGAAACAAAAAGGGCTTCACAGACAAGGATATTGCTGCTAGTAAGATTGCACCTAAATCAACCATTTATTGGATCATCAATAACTTCAAGGAGAGAGGTTCGATTGTTGTGAAGAAGGCTTCAGGGCGCCCAAGAAAGTCCAGCAAGCGCCAGGACCGTCTCCTAAAGGCAGGTGTGAGTGCATCTGCACACACATTGAGGCAAAGACTTTTGGAGGATGGCCTGGTGTCAAGAAGGGCAGCGAGGACGCCACTTCTCTCCAGGAAAAACATCAGGGACAGACTGATATTCTGCAAAAGGTACAGGGATTGGACTGCTGAGGACTGGGGTAAAGTAATTTTCTCTGATGAATCCCCTTTCCGATTGTTTGGGGCATCCGGAAAAAAGCTTGTCCGGAGAAGACAAGGTGAGCGCTACCATCAGTCCTGTGTCATGCCAACAGTAAAGCATCCTGAGACCATTCATGTGTGGGGTTGCTTCTCAGCCAAGGGAGTGGGCTCACTCACAATTGTGCCTAAGAACACAGCCATGAATAAAGAATGGTACCAACACATCCTCAGAGAGCAACTTCTCCCAACCATCCAAGAACAGTTTGGTGACGAGCACCTTGCCATAAGGCAAAAGTGATAACTAAGTGGCTCGGGGAACAAAACATCGACATTTTGGGTCCATGGCCAGGAAACTCCCCAGACCTTAATCCCATTGAGAACTTGTGGTCAATCCTCAAGAGGCGGGTGGACAAACAAAAACCCACAACTTCTGACAAACTCCAAGCATTGATTATTCAAGAATGGGCTCCCATCAGTCAGGATGTGGCCCAGAAGTTAATTGACAGCATGCCAGGGCGGATTGCAGAGGTCTTGAAAAAAGAAGGGTCAACACTGCAAATATTGACTCTTTGCATAAACGTAATGTAATTGTCAATAAAAGCCTTTGACACTTATGGAATGCTTCTAATTATACTTCAGTATACCATAGTAACATCTGACAAAAATATCTAAAAACACTGAAGCAGCAAACTTTGTGAAGACCAATACTTGTGTCATTCTCAAAACTTTTGACCACAACTGTACTGTTTAATAGTCTAGTGGGATACAATACACACATGGTATATTATATCATATTAAATTATATAATATAATTGCACCATTGAATAAACTAAGGCCATTGTAGGATCCTCATCAGTCACATATTATAAAGGCAATTAGAGAATTGAGGAGAATTAGATGGACTATCAACATTGTCTCTGATGTTGATACCACAGCCTACCATGGCTCCATCTCCATTGTACACTGCTCAAAAAAAATTAAGGGAACACTTAAACAACACAATGTAACTACAAGTCAATCACACTTCTGTGAAATCAAACTGTCCACTTAGGAAGCAACACTGATTGACAATACATGTCACATGCTGTTGTGCAAATGGAATAGACAACAGGTGGAAATTATAGGCAATTAGCAAGACACCCCCAATAAAGGACTGGTTTTGCAGGTGGTGACCACAGACCACTTCTCAGTTCCTATGCTTCCTGGCTGATGTTTTGGTCACTTTTGAATGCTGGCGGTGCTTTCACTCTAGTGGTAGCATGAGACGGAGTCTACAACCCACACAAGTGGCTCAGGTAGTGCAGCTCATCCAGGATGGCACATCAATGCGAGCTGTGGCGAGAAAGGTTTGCTGTGTCTGTCAGCGTAGTGTCCAGAGCATGGAGGCGCTACCAGGAGACAGGCCAGTACATCAGGAGATGTGGAGGAGGCCGTAGGAGGGCAACAACCCAGCAGCAGGACTGCTACCTCCGCCTTTGTGCAAGGAGGAGCAGGAGGAGCACTGCCAGAGCCCTGCAAAATGACATCCAGCAGGCCACAAATGTGCATGTGTCTGCTCAAACGGTCAGAAACAGACTCCATGAGGGTGGTATGAGGGCCCGACGTCCACAGGTGGGGGTTGTGCTTACAGCCCAACACCGTGCAGGACGTTTGGCATTTGCCAGAGAACACCAAGATTGGCAAATTCGCCACTGGCGCCCTGTGCTCTTCACAGATGAAAGCAGGTTCACACTGAGCACATGTGACAGACGTGACAGAGTCTGGAGACGCCGTGGAGAACGTTCTGCTGCCTGCAACATCCTCCAGCATGACCGGTTTGGCGGTGGGTCAGTCATGGTGTGGGGTGGCATTTCTTTTGGGGGGGCGCACAGCCCTCCATGTGCTCGCCAGAGGTAGCCTGACTGCCATTAGGTACCGAGATGAGATCCTCAGACCCATTGTGAGACCATATGCTGGTGCGGTTGGCCCTGGGTTCCTCCTAATGCAAGACAATGCTAGACCTCATGTGGCTGGAGTGTGTCAGCAGTTCCTGCAAGAGGAAGGTATTGACCTGAATCCAATTGAGCACATCTGGGACATCATGTCTCGCTCCATCCACCAACGCCACGTTGCACCACAGACTGTCCAGGAGTTGGCGGATGCTTTAGTCCAGGTCTGGGAGGAGATCCCTCAGGAGACCATCCGCCACCTCATCAGGAGCATGCCCAGGCGTTGTAGGGAGGTCATACAGGCACGTGGAGGCCACACACACTACTGAGCATCATCTTGACTTGTTTTAAGGACATTACATCAAAGTTGGATCAGCCTGTAGTGTGGTTTTCCACTTTAATTTTGAGGGTGACTCCAAATCCAGACCTCCATGGGTTGATAAATTTGATTTCCATTGATAATTTTTGTGTGATTTTGTTGTCAGCACATTCAACTATGTAAAGAAAAAAGTTTTTAATAAGATTATTTCATTCATTCAGATCTAGGATGTGTTATTTTAGTGTTCCCTTTATTTTTTTGAGCAGTGTATTTCAGTCCTTACTGGGCTGCAATGGCTTGTGACTTGTGGTGTTCTCTGTGGTTTGGTGGAGTTCTTTGTGGTTTGGTGGTGTTCTCTGTGGTTTGGTGTGTATGTGGTCCATGTAGTGAAGCAATGTTGATGTCTCTGTTGAATCTCACCCAGTGTTGTATGATGCATTATGATGAGTGAGCTCTTTTCCTGCATTATGATTTGTTGGATCAGTGACACTGATGCTGACTATCTCTCTGTCTGACTATCTCTCTCTGTCGAACTATCTCTCTCTGTCGGACTCTCTCTCTGTCAGACTATCTCTCTGATGCTGACTATCTCTGATGCTGACTGTCTCTCTGATGCTGACTATCTCTCTGATGCTCTTTCTTTCTGAAGCTGACTATTCTGTCTGATATCTGTCTGATGCTGATATCTATCTGTCTGACTATCTCTGACTGCTGACTATATCTCTCTGTCTGACTATCTCTCTCTCTGATGCTGACTATCTATCTGTCTGACTATCTCTGTCTGACTGTCTCTCTGATCTGACTATCTGATCTATCTCTATCTCTGTCTGACTATCTCTGTCTGGACTCTCTCTCTGTCTGAGACTCTGTCTGACTGTCTCTCTGATGCTGACTATCTATCTGTCTGATATCTCTGTCTGACTGTCTCTCTGATGCTGACTATCTCTCTGATGCTGACTATCTCTCTGTCTCTCTGATGCTGACTATCTCTCTCTGACTATATCTGTCTCTCTGATGCTGACTATCTCTCTATCTGACTATTCTCTATCTGACTATCTCTCTGATGCTGTATCTCTCTGTCTGACTATCTCTGTCTGACTGTCTCTCTGATGCACTGACTATCTCTCTGTCTGACTATCTCTGTATGACTGTCTCTCTGATGCTGACTATCTATCTGTCTGACTATCTCTGTCTGACTGTCTCTCTGATGCTGACTATCTCTCTGATGCTGACTATCTCTCTGACTCTCTGATGCTGACTATCTCTCTGACTATATCTCTCTCTGATGCTGACTATCTCTCTGTCTGACTATTCTCTATCTGACTATCTCTCTGATGCTGACTATCTCTCTGTCTCTGATGCTGACTATCTCTCTCTGACTATATCTGTCTCTCTGATGCTGACTATCTCTCTATCTGACTATCTCTCTGATGCTGACTATCTCTCTGTCTGACTATCTCTGTCTGACTATCTCTCTGTCTGACTATCTCTCTGTTTCTCAGATGCTGACTATCTCTATGTCTATCTGACTATTTATATGATGCTGAATATCTTTCTGTCTTACTATCTGATGCTGACTATCTCTGTCTGGCTATCTCTCTTTCTGACTCTGTCTGACGATCTCTCTGATGCTGACGATCTCTCTGATGCTGACGATCTCTCTGATGCTGACGATCTCTCTGATGCTGACGATCTCTCTGATGCTTACTGTCGTGACGTGACCTAACATTAATCTGATGACTGATATTTCTCTAATTATCTAACTATGTTTAATTGTTACCCGATGAAATTAATCATGTAACAATGAACTCATTAGGATTTGGGGTACCACGGAATAAGTTGTTTAACGAGTTACCATCTCCCGAATTAAACTCCAGAAGATATATAGATATCTATTACGTCAACAGCCACTTATTAATCATTACCTCGTATCATGTCATTCTGAATGTCGCATATTCCTTGCATCTGCACAAACCCCAGCTTTACTGATCATTCCGTACCACACATTGATTTAATTATTTATTTACTAACTAACTAAATGATAACACAGGATACACACACACAATATAGGTTATTGATTAGAAACTTAATACGATGGAAACAGGTCCCTAGCGGACTAACAGCAACATGACTGCTTGTTTACCAGAAGAGGGAGGAGTAGAGAGAGAGAGCGAAAGAGAGACACAACACTTATACATTTGGAAACTACGCTCACGATAATCATAATACTTTGCACCCTAACCGCCGCCCGTTTGAAGTCATGAATGTATTTACGTGTCTGAATGTCTTCCTTCTTCGTTTTATCTCTGTTGGACCTAAGCCTTCTCGGAAAGGGGTTCGGTTGGGCCTTCTCTCGAACTTGGAGTGTAAGTCTCTGATTGTCCACCAGAGGTCACAATGTCCTTCTTAGTTGTCCGTGGCTTCAATGACTGGTCATGTAGTCTGGGCGAAAACCAACAGGGTGGTGTTTCCTTTCACTTGTTCTGGAAGAGTGGTCCTCTGAAGACAGCTAATCAGCCGTGTCGATGATCCCCAGTGAGGTGATGAGACCAGTGTAGTAGACGATGGCTTGAAGAGAGTAACAGGATGGTCCCACTTAAATTCACCTTCTTAGATACAGTACTTAGAACAGCTACTCAGACGTAACATTGATTGTTAGAGAGGCGATGCTGACTATTTCTCTGATGTTGACTATCTCTTTGATGCTAGCTATCTCTCTGATGCTGACTATCTCTCTGACTGTCTCTCTGTCTGAATATTCTCTCTCTCCCTCACCCCTCACTCACTCCGCCTCCTCTCTCTCTCTCTTCACCTCTCCCATCACTCACACCCTCCCTCTCGCTCGCTCTCCCTTACCTCTCCCTTCACTAACCCCCCCTCTCTCGCTCACTCTCTCTCATTTCCCCTCTCTCTGCCATCTCTCCCTCACCATCACTCACTCCCCCCCTCTCTTTGCCTCTCCCTCACCTCACTCCCCTCCTTCTCTCGCTCTTTCTTACTCCCTCACCTCACCCCTTCCCTCTCTGTCTCTCACTCACTCCCCCCTCTCTCTGCCTCTCTCTCTCCCTCACAATACCTTCACTCTCTCTCCCTCACCCCTACCCTCACTCTCTCTCCCTCACCCCTCCCCTCACTCTCTCTTTCTCCCTCACCCCTTCCCTCACTCTCTCTCGCTCTCCCTCACCCATCGCCTCTCTCTCTCTGCCTCCCTAACCCCCCCCCCACCCCACCAGGTTGTCCATTAGGGTTCTATGGTAGAGACTGTACAGAGGTGTGTAGTTGTCAGAATGGGGGAAACTGTGATCACATGACAGGACAGTGTTCCTGTCTCACCGGCTTCATTGGGACCAGCTGTGAACAGAGTGAGTGGAACATCTATACATATCTCCTTAATCTCTTTGGGGACTTTTGGTGCTGGTCCCCATTGCAACTGAATGCATCAGGAAATGAATTGACCAATCAGTCTTATTCTGTCTGCTCCTGTATCTTACTGCTCTACCCATTCTCCCACTCTGTCACGACTTTACGGTGTGTGTGATTCTCCCCTCTCAGAGTGTCCCCCTGGTACGTTCGGCTACGGCTGTCAGCAGCTGTGTGAGTGTCTGAACAACGCCACCTGCGACTATGTGACTGGGACCTGCTACTGCAGCACCGGCTACAAGGGCATCCGCTGTGACCAGGGTGAGGAGAATGGACGTACTACTCAGCAAACTGGGAACATTCCCAGAACATTAGCTAAGATTCCCATTAAGTTCTAATTAGGGTTTTTATCTAAAAATTAGGATGATAACATCCCAAAAACATTCAGAGAATGTTTTTGATCAAATATATTTATTGGAAGAAAAAAAAAAACATTTCAGATGAGTTTTATTAGTCACATGCACAGGGTCGGCGATGTGATGTAAATGTGGAATTCTGATGCGCTAAGCTCCAACAGTACAGGTCAAAGAAAAAGTACAAACCTGCAAAGTTTTGTAGGAGCTCGAGGAAAGGCTACCAGGTTCTTCAACGCCATCTTGCCAGAGGTTCACCTGATGTTACAAGAACGTTCCCAGAACAAATTTGTTTGTCCTTTAAAGGTTCCCAGAATGTTTCATTAGGTTGTGGTAAAACATGACATGACAAGAGATATGTTCCCAAAATACAAAAACTGTCCAGTTGTGCTGACATTCAGATAACTGTTTGTATCAGGGTGCAAAATATGACTCAGTTTTTTCTGATGGTTCCCAGAACATGTAATTAGGTGTGGGAACAGTGTGGGTACATTACAAGAAAAGTTGCAAACAGGATGCTCATTGTGATGACATTCCAATCTTTAAGTTAAGTTGCACAGACATTCCCTTAATGTAAGAAATAAGTCAGTTTTTATGACGTTCATAGCATATTTTTTTTTTACAACTGGACAGTTTTTGTGTTTTGGGAACATCTTTTGTGATGTCCCCAGAATGTTCCCACCAGACTGTTCCCACAACCTAATGAAACATTCTGGGAACCTTTTAAAGAACAGACAAAATGTGTTCTGGGAACGTTCTTGTAACGTCAGGTGAATGTTTTTTGCACCCTAAAAGAAACATTGTTGAATCATCCGGACAACTGGCCAGTTTTTTGTGTTTTGGAACATCAGGCGAAAGTTTTATAGAAACAATCTACAATCATCACCACGACTGGACAGCTTCTGTGTTATGAGAACATTTGCTGCGACCTAACAAATGTTCTGGGAACCTTCACATAACCAATGTTGATTTGCTGGGTAGTCTTTCTATCTGTCTGTCTCTTTCAAAGTTGATCGCAATGTTTCTCTCACACACACACACACACAAACACACACACACACACACACACACACACAAAAATAGTAGCATACACTCAACCTCTCCCTTGTGTGTGATCCTCTCCCTGTGTGTGTGTTCCTCTCCCTTGTGTGTGTGTTCCTCTCCCTTGTGTGTGTGTTCCTCTCCCTTGTGTGTGTTCCTCTCCCCTGTGTGTGTGTTCCTCTCCCCTGTGTGTGTGTTCCTCTCCCTGTGTGTGTGTTCCTCTCCCTGTGTGTGTGTTCCTCTCCCCTGTGTGTGTGTTCCCTCTCCCCTGTGTGTGTTCCTCTCCCCTGTGTGTGTTCCTCTCCCCTGTGTGTGTTCCTCTCCCCTGTGTGTGTGTTCCTCTCCCTTGTGTGTGTTCCTCTCCCTGTGTGTGTTCCTCTCCCCTGTGTGTGTGTACCTCTCCCCTGTGTGTGTGTTCCTCTCCCCTGTGTGTGTTCCTCTCCCGTGTGTGTGTGTTCCTCTCCCCTGTGTGTGTGTGCCTCTCCCCTGTGTGTGTTCCTCTCCCCTGTGTGTGTGTACCTCTCCCTGTGTGTGTTGTACCTCTCCCTGTGTGTTCCTCTCCCTGTGTGTGTTCCTCTCCCTGTGTGTGTGTTCCTCTCCCCTGTGTGTGTTCCTCTCCCGTGTGTGTGTGTTCCTCTCCCCTGTGTGTGTGTTCCTCTCCCTGTGTGTGTCTCCCCTGTGTGTGTTCCTCTCCCCCCTGTGTGTGTTCCTCTCCCCTGTGTGTGTTCCTCTCCCTGTGTGTGTTCCTCTCCCCTGTGTGTGTTCCTCTCCCCTGTGTGTCCCTCTCCCTTGTGTGTTCCTCTCCCTGGGTGTGTGTTCCTCTCCCCTGTGTGTGTTCCTCTCCCCTGTGTGTGTTCCTCTCCCTGTGTGTGTTCCTCTCCCTTGTGGGTGTGTCTCCCCTGTGGGTGTTTCCTCTCCCTGTGTGTGTGTTCCTCTCCCTTGTGTGTGTGTGTGTGTCCTCTCCCTGTGTGTGTGTTCCTCTCCCTGTGTGTTCCTCTCCCTTGTGTGTGTGTGGGTGTTCCTCTCCCCTGTGTGTGTGTTCCTCTCCCCTGTGTGTGTTCCTCTCCCCTGTGTGTGTTCCTCTCCCTGTGTGTGTGTGGGTGTTCCTCTCCCTGTGTGTGTGTTCCTCTCCCTGTGTGTTCCTCTCCCTGTGTGTGTGTTCCTCTCCCCTGTGGGTGTTCCTCTCCCCTGTGGGTGTTCCTCTCCCTTGTGTGTGTGGGTGTTCCTCTCCCTGTGTGTGTGTTCCTCTCCCTGTGTGTGTGTTCCTCTCCCTGTGTGTGTGTGTGTGTGTTCCTCTCCCTGTGTGTGTGTTTCTCTCCCTGTGTGTTCCTCTCCCTTGTGTGTGTGTGTGTTCCTCTCCCCTGTGTGTTCCCTCTCCCTTGTGTGTGTGTGTTTCCTCTCCCTGTGTGTGTGTTCCTCTCCCTGTGTGTGTGTTCCTCTCCCTTGTGTGTGTTGTGTGTTCCTCTCCCTGTGTGTGTGTGTTCCTCTCCCCTGTGTGTTCCTCTCCCCTGTGTGTGTGTTCCTCTCCCTGTGTGTGTTCCTCTCCCTGTGTGTTCCTCTCC
>CM072235.1:50809084-50931584 GCA_036851935.1 Coregonus suidteri | reverse complement strand
CATATATGGAATCATGTAGTAACCAAAAAAGTGTTAAACAAATATAAAATATATTTTGGTTTGTTTAACACTTTTTTGGTTACTACATGATTCCATATGTGTTATTTCATAGTTTTGATGTCTTCACTATTATTCTACAATGTAGAAAATAGTAAAAAATAAAGAAAAACCCTTGAATGAGTAGGTGTTGTAAAACGTTTGACTGGTACTGTGATGTGAATTTTCCCTAATGTTCGTTTCCTTTATCAGTCCAGCTCCCTGAAAGGAGTCAGGAATGGATCAGAGTGGAGAGCCTACTGCAACCTTCCACCACCTGGGTATGGCTCCTTCCCTTCTCTCTCCTCTCCTCCTCCTCTCCTCTCCTCCTCTCCTCTCTCTCCTCTCCTCCTCCTCTCTCCTCTCCTCCTCTCCTCCTCTCTCTAACCCTACTGCAACCTCCACCACCTGGGTATGGCTCCTTCTCTCTCCTCTCCTCCTCTCCTCTCCTCTCCTCTCTCTCTCTCTAACCCTACTCCAACTTTAACTACCTGGGTACGTCTCCTCCTCTGCTCCTCTCCTCTCCTCTCCTCCTCTCTAATCCTACTCTCCAACCTCCACCACCTGGGTATGGCTCCTTCTCTCTCCTCTCCCTCCTCTCTCCTCTCCTCCTCTCTCTCTCTAACCCTACTCCAACTTTAACTACCTGGGTACGTCTCCCTCCTCTCCTCCTCTCCTCTCCTCCTCTCTCTAATCCTACTGCAACCTCCACACCTGGGTATGGCTCCTTCTCTCTCCTCTCCTCCTCTCTCCTCTCTCCTCTCTCCTCCTCTCCTCCTCCTCTCCTCCTCTCTCTAACCCTACTCCAACTTTAACTACCTGGGTACGTCTCCTCCTCTCCTCCTCTCCTCTCTCCTCCTCTCTCTAATCCTACTGCAACCTCCACCACCTGGGTATGGCTCCTTCTCTCTCCTCTCCTCTCCTCTCTCCTCTCTCCTCTCCTCCTCCTCTCTCCTCTCCTCCTCTCCTCCTCCTCTCTCCTCTCCTCCTCTCCTCCTCTCTCTAACCCTACTGCAACCTCCACCACCTGGGTATGGCTCCTTCTCTCTCCTATCTCTCCTCTCCTCCTCTCCTCCTCTCTCTCTAAACCCTACTCCAACTTTTAACTACCTGGGTACGTCTCCTCCTCCTCTCCTCCTCTCTCCTCTCCTCCTCTCTCCTCTCCTCCTCTCTCCTCTCCTCCTCTCTCTAACCCTACTCCAACTTTAACTACCTGGGTACGTCTCCTCCTCTCCTCCTCTCCTCTCCTCCTCTCTCTAATCCTACTGCAACCTCCACCACCTGGGTATGGCTCCTTCTCTCTCCTCTCCTCCTCTCTCTTTCTCTCCTCCTCTCCTCTTCTCCTCCTCCCCCCTCTCTCTCTAACCCTACTCCAACTTTAACTACCTGGGTACGTCTCCTCCTCTCCTCCTCTCTCCTCTCTCCTCTCTCCTCCTCTCCTCCTCTCCTCCTCTCTCTCTAACCCTACTCCAACTTTAACTACCTGGGTACGTCTCCTCCTCTCCTCCTCTCTCCTCTCCTCCTCTCTCCTCTCTCTAACCCTACTCCAACTTTAACTACCTGGGTACGTCTCCTCCTCTCCTCCTCTCTCCTCTCCTCCTCTCTCCTCTCCTCTCTCTAACCCTACTCCAACTTTAACTACCTGGGTACGTCTCCTCCTCTCCTCTCCTCCTCTCTCCTCTCCTCCTCTCTCCTCTCTCTAACCCTACTCCAACTTTAACTACCTGGGTACGTCTCCTCCTCCTCTCCTCCTCTCTCCTCTCCTCCTCTCTCCTCTCCTCCTCTCTCTAACCCTACTCCAACTTTAACTACCTGGGTACGTCTCCTCCTCTCCCCTCTCCTCCTCTCTCCTCCTCTCCTCTCTGTAGCCTGGCCAGACTAACTATATTGTCAATCTAAACTGCCTTAAGCATGAACTCCCATACAGTAGCCCTCATTCTCTCCTGTATTTTGTATGATTTCAATTCAAACAGTCATTTGTCATACTGCTACTGAATCCATTCCCCATCAAAGACTATTATATCAAGGTTCTGATCATAGTTGTTCTGGCGCCTTGGAGACCAGGATAAACAAAGAACTAGCCATGTACTGATAACACCTACAGTATGGAAACACACACCTATCGCTGAGCTATGGAAACTATTCCTACAGGGGACATCTAGCAATGCAAATAGTGAGCAGGCCTTATCACCACTGGCTGGAATTGAGTTTCTCTACTGGGAGTCAATGTCATTTACCTCCTCATCTCCTTGGCCTGATAGAAGACATAAAGGTCATGACAAGTCTCACATTATAACTACAGGCTTTACATCAAGTGTTACCCAATGTTACACTAAATACCGTCGAGTGTTACCCAATGTTACACTAAATACCGTCGAGTGTTACCCAATGTTACACTAAATACCGTCGAGTGTTACCCAATGTTACACAAAATACCGTCGAGTGTTACCCAATGTTACACAAAATACCGTCGAGTGTTACCCAATGTTACACTAAATACCGTCGAGTGTTACCCAATGTTACACTAAATACCGTCGAGTGTTACCCAATGTTACACTAAATACCGTCGAGTGTTACCCAATGTTACACTAAATACTGTCGAGTGTTACCCAATGTTACACTAAATACCGTCGAGTGTTACCCAATGTTACACTAAATACCGTCGAGTGTTACCCAATGTTACACTAAATACCGTCAAGTGTTACCCAATGTTACACTAAATACCGTCGAGTGTTACCCAATGTTACACTAAATACCGTCAAGTGTTACCCAATGTTACACTAAATACCGTCAAGTGTGGTCCTCTGTAGCTCAGCTGGTAGAGAGCACGGCGCTTGTAACGCCAAGGTAGTGGGTTCGATCCCCGGGACCACCCATACACAAAAAATGTATGCACGCATGACTGTAAGTCGCTTTGGATAAAAGCGTCTGCTAAATGGCATATTATATATTATATTTACCCAATGTTACACTAAATACCGTCAAATCAAGCAGTGTGCTTGGCTGTGTCATGACGTGACTTTTGACATTAATCTGATGACTGTTATTTCTCTAATTAACGAACTATGTTTAATTGTTACCTGATTTTAAAATAATCAAGTAACAATGAACTCATTAGGATCGGGGGCACCACGGAAGCGGTTGTTTAAAGAGTCACCATCTCCCGAATTAAACTCTAGAAGGTCTATACCCATCACATCGATAAACAGTCAACTTATTAATCATAACCTCGTATCATTACATTTTAGTCATTTAGCAGACGCTCTTATCCAGAGTGCATTTTTATTTTTTTCATACTGGCCCCCCGTGGGAATCGAACCCACAACCCTGGCGTTGCAAACGCCATGCTCTACCAACTGAGCTACATCCCTGCCGGCCATTCCCTCCCCTACCCTGGACGACGCTGGGCCAATTGTGTGCCGCCCCATGGGTCTCCCGGTCGCGAACCAGGATCTCTAGTGGCACAGCTAGCACTGCGATGCAGCGCCTTAGACCACTGCACCACTGGGGAGATAACACCTACAATACTATCATATCATCATTCTGAACAGTCGTAACCTCCTTCCATCTGCAAAAAGAAAACAGCCTTCCTTATGATTCAGTACTACACAAATTGGTTTAATTATTTATTTACTAGCTAACTAAACGGTAACACAGGATAACATACACACTTAATACATGAACAACAGGTCCCTAGCGGACTGACAACAACATGACTGCTTGTTACAAAAGAGGGAGAGGTAGAGAGACCCGGGACAGAGAAACTTAACGTTGGTACATTTAGAAACTACTCTCACTTATATTTCTCCTATACTTTGCACACGAACCGCCGCCCGCTTGGAGTAAGAAATCATGAATGTATTTACGTGAGGTGCCGCCGTGTAGCTCTCTCTCTCTCGGAACCGGGCTGCCCTGGAAAGGGAGTTGGTCGGGCCTTCTCGAGGCTCGCTCGTAAGGCTCTGATTGTCCAACAGTTACAAGTCTTCTACTGTTGTGGTCCTCTGTAAGTTGTCCGGTGACTTGTCATGTAGTCCTAAACAGAACTACAGAATGGATTTTCCTTCCACTCGTTCTGGAAGATTGGTTCTGTGAAGATAGGCTAGCCAGCCGCGTCGATGGTTCCCCAGTGTGGTGATGAGAGTAGCTTAGTAGGATGGTTTGGATAGAGTAGTAGAATGGTCCCACTTAAATTCACTTCCGAAGATACTTTACTTAGGACAGCTAATCAGCCGTACCAGTGATTATCCGGGAGGGGAGTTTTGTTCTCCACCTCGTGTTCAAACCACTTTAAAAACGCCCAGCTGCAGCTAGGCATCTTTCTGGTCTAAATGTTAATTTCTTTACCAATCCTTTTATGCACTCTGGTCTAAAGGGGCGGTTCCGTCAGGCTGACACGCTCTCGGACCTCACTCGGGGTGTGGCTACTTACTGTGGAAAGTTTGATGTAAAACCATTATCTCTTATGGCTCCTAAAATCACATCCCTATCTTAACAAAAATACTTTAAATAATTTTTTCATATTTCATGCACAACACATCGGATGTAGTGGGTATACTTAAAAGGTACAGTATTTCCTTTATAACATTTTTAATGACACCACAAAATAACAAACCAAATGACATTAGTGTTCTATAGATCGCCTCTGACCATTCCCCATGTTCTATGTTAGAAAAATTGTTCCAGTATTCGCTTTAGAACGTGTTAGTTTCGGCGGGAAAAGTCTGTGGAAACAAAGGCACATTCCTCTGGTGAACACTGGAGAGGGAGACCTGAAACATTATTTTATAACAGAAACTATGGGAAAGTTCATGTGATGCTTGACCTCTAACCTACTTACCGGGGACCTGTGTTCCAGACGTCCAGGGGGGACACAGAGACACAGAAAAAGAGCCTCCAGGAAAACAGGTACACATTTTACACACATTTTATGCTTTCAAGGTGCAATATGCAGAAATCGTTCTACCATTTCTTGGTTCCTAAAATTAGAATATTTAGCCTAATTTCCGTTTGTGACAAAACAAGCAATATTTAGTTTAGAGAATCATTGTACCATCTAAACCGCTGTGAAATATATTTTCAATAACCTAAAATATTGTAGTTGTGGGCTGGTGGCCCTGTAAACACAATATCTCAGCTGTTTGAAGCTGCTGTACAAAACAAAAGTAAAAGATGCAAAAACTAAACTTAAGAACAGGAAGCATAGCAATAGCTCACATAGAACGGACACATAGAGCAGACTTCTCAGACTTGCTTTCAATGAGAATGGCAGATCTATAACTCACATTTCTATGAGAAATTGGTCGGGTTGCCCAAAAAGTTACATACTGCAGCTTTAAAGCAGGAAATGATCTGAAAATGACAATGGATATTTCGTTTTTCTTCCTTGTTTGACACTGAGCTTGTCCCTGTCCTTTTGTCATCTCCTTGTCCCATCCTGTGTGTGTTCTCTATAGATTACACAAAGGGATCCATGTACAGCATGTACTCTACCATCAGATACCCCCCTGGTGGCTGGTGGCCCCTGTAAACACACTACTGGCCCCGGGGGACTGCTGGTGGCCCCTGTAAACACACTACTGGCCCCGGGGGACTGCTGGTGGCCCCTGTAAACACACTACTGGCCCCGGGGGACTGCTGGTGGCTGTGGACCCCTGTAAACACACTACTGGCCCCGGGGGGACTGCTGGTGGCTGTGGGCCCCTGTAAAACACACTACTGGCCCCAGGGGACTGCTGGTGGCTGTGGACCCCTGTAAACACACTACTGGCCCCGGGGGACTGCTGGTGGCTGTGGGCCCCCTGTAAACACACTACTGGCCCCGGGGGACTGCTGGTGGCCCCTGTAAACACACTACTGGCCCCGGGGGACTGCTGGTGGCTGTGGGCCCTGTAAACACACTACTGGCCCCGGGGGACTGCTGGTGGCTGTGGGCCCCTGTAAACACACTACTGGCCCCGGGGGACTGCTGGTGGCTGGTGGCCCCTGTAAACACACTACTGGCCCCGGGGGACTGCTGGTGGCTGGTGGCCCCTGTAAACACACTACTGGCCCCGGGGGACTGCTGGTGGCCCCTGTAAACACACTACTGGCCCCGGGGGACTGCTGGTGGCTGTGGGCCCCTGTAAACACACTACTGGCCCCGGGGGACTGTTGGTGGCTGGTGGCCCCTGTAAACACACTACTGGCCCCGGGGGACTGCTGGTGGCCCCTGTAAACACACTACTGGCCCCGGGGGACTGCTGGTGGCTGGTGGCCCCTGTAAACACACTACTGGCCCCGGGGGACTGCTGGTGGCCCCTGTAAACACACTCCTGGCCCCCCGGGGGACTGCTGGTGGCTGGTGGCCCCTGTAAACACACTACTGGCCCCGGGGGACTGCTGGTGGCCCCTGTAAACACACTCCTGGCCCCGGGGACTGCTGGTGGCTGGTGGCCCCTGTAAACACACTACTGGCCCCGGGGGGAGACTGCTGGTGGCTGTGGGCCCCTGTAAACACACTACTGGCCCCGGGGGACTGTTGGTGGGCTGTGGGCCCCTGTAAACACACTACTGGCCCCGGGGGACTGCTGGTGGCTGGTGGCCCCTGTAAACACACTACTGGCCCCGGGGGACTGCTGGTGGCTGGTGGCCCCTGTAAACACACTACTGGCCCCGGGGGACTGCTGGTGGCCCCTGCCTCTGGCCCTGGTCTGGTGTTGGGCTCTGGGTCACCCTGCTGCTCACTGGGATGCCCTGTCCTCCTCCTGTCCCCCTGGTGGAGACACCCTGTCCTCCTCCTGTCCCCCTGGTGGAGACACCCTGTCCTCCTCCTGTCCCCCTGGTGGAGACACCATGTCCTCCTCCCCCTGGTGGAGACACCCTGTCCTCCTCCTGTCCCCCTGGTGGAGACACACCCTGTCCTCCTCCCCTGGTGGAGACACCCTGTCCTCCTCCCCCTGGTGGAGACACCATGTCCTCCTCCTGTCCCCTGGTGGAGACACCATGTCCTCCTCCTGTCCCCCTGGTGGAGACACCCTGTCCTCCTCCTGTCCCCCTGGTGGAGACACCATGTCCTCCTCCTGTCCCCCTGGTGGAGACACCATGTCCTCCTCCTGTCCCCCTGGTGGAGACACCATGTCCTCCTCCTGTCCCCCTGGTGGAGACACCATGTCCTCCTCCCCTGGTGGAGACACCATGTCCTCCTCCCCCTGCCTGGTGGAGACACCATGTCCTCCTCCTGTCCCCCTGGTGGAGACACCATGTCCTCCTCCCCCCTGGTGGAGACACCATGTCCTCCTCCTGTGTCCCCCTGGTGGAGACACCATGTCCTCCTCCTGTCCCCCTGGTGGAGACACCATGTCCTCCTCCTGTCCCCCTGGTGGAGACACCATGTCCTCCTCCTGTCCCCCCTGGTGGAGACACCATGTCCTCCTCCTGTCCCCCTGGTGGAGACACCATGTCCTCCTCCCCCTGGTGGAGACACCATGTCCTCCTCCTGTCCCCCTGGTGGAGACACCATGTCCTCCTCCTGTCCCCCTGGTGGAGACACCATGTCCTCCTCCTGTCCCCCCCCTGGTGGAGACACCATGTCCTCCTCCTATCCCCCTGGTGGAGACACCATGTCCTCCTCCTGTCCCCCCTGGTGGAGACACCCTGTCCTCCTCCTGTCCCCCTGGTGGAGACACCCTGTCCTCCTCCTGTCCCCCTGGTGGAGACACCATGTCCTCCTCCTATCCCCCTGGTGGAGACACCATGTCCTCCTCCTGTCCCCCTGGTGGAGACACCCTGTCCTCCTCCTGTCCCCCTGGTGGAGACACCCTGTCCTCCTCCTGTCCCCCTGGTGGAGACACCCTGTCCTCCTCCTGTCCCCCTGGTGGAGACACCATGTCCTCCTCCTGTCCCCCTGGTGGAGACACCATGTCCTCCTCCTGTCCCCCTGGTGGAGACACCATGTCCTCCTCCTCCTGTTCCCCTGGTGGAGACCCCCTGGTGGAGACACCATGTCCTCCTCCCTGTCCCCCCTGGTGGAGACACCATGTCCTCCTCCCCCTGGTGGAGACACCCTGTCCTCCTCCTGTCCCCCTGGTGGAGACACCATGTCCTCCTGTCCCCCTGGTGGAGACACCATGTCCTCCTCCTGTCCCCCCGGTGGACCATGTCCTCTTTCTGTGTTGGTACTGTTACTGTCCTCGCTATGGCCAGCAGTAATGTATACAGTAATGCAGTAATGTACACAGTAATGCAGTAATGTACACAGTAATGCAGTAATGTATGCAGTAATGTATACAGTAATGCAGTAATGTACACAGTAATGCAGTAATATACACAGTAATGCAGTAATGTATGCAGTAATGTATACAGTAATACAGTAACGTACAGTATATGATGTTGGTGAGTGAGATGAAATGATGACTGTCTCTCTGGGTCATGTTCAGTAGGTAGAAAATGTTTTGAAACGAAGAGGAACTGGGCAAATACTACCTGAAGTTATCCAATGAGAAACACTAATTGTGGTTTTCTGTTGCAAACTGTTTTGTTAGTGTGCCCTACTGAACACGACCATGGTGTGGGGAGCTCAGGTGGGCTCAGGGGGTGTTTAGGAGCTCTCAGTCAGGGGTAAAGGAGGGCCAGATTCATAGCTGAGATAAGCAAGCATGACTCTGACTTTTGTGTGAATCATTCATTGACGGCAATGGGAGACTGGCACTGAAATCAATGGGAGACTGGCACTGAAATCAATGGGAGACTAGCACTGAAATCAATGGGAGACTGGCACTGAAATCAATAGGAGACTAGCACTGAAATCAATGGGAGACTGGCACTGAAATCAATAGGGAGACTAGCACTGAAATCAATGGGAGACTGGCACTGAAATCAATGGGAGACTGGCACTGAAATCAATAGGAGACTAGCACTGAAATCAATGGGAGACTAGCACTGAAATCAATGGGAGACTAGCACTGAAATCAATGGGAGACTAGCACTGAAATCAATGGGAGACTAGCACTGAAATCAATAGGAGACTGGCACTGAAATCAATAGGAGACTGGCACTGAAATCAATGGGAGACTAGCACTGAAATCAATGGGAGACTAGCACTGAAATCAATGGGAGACTAGCACTGAAATCAATGGGAGACTAGCACTGAAATCAATGGGAGACTGGCACTGAAATCAATGGGAGACTAGCACTGAAATCAATGGGAGACTAGCACTGAAATCAATGGGAGACTAGCACTGAAATCAATGGGAGACTGGCACTGAAATCAATGGGAGACTAGCACTGAAATCAATGGGAGAATAGCACTGAAATCAATAGGAGACTGGCACTGAAATCAATGGGAGACTAGCACTGAAATCAATGGGAGACTAGCACTGAAATCAATGGGAGACTAGCACTGAAATCAATGGGAGACTGGCACTGAAATCAATGGGAGACTAGCACTGAAATCAATGGGAGACTAGCACTGAAATCAATGGGAGACTAGCACTGAAATCAATGGGAGACTGGCACTGAAATCAATGGGAGACTAGCACTGAAATCAATGGGAGAATAGCACTGAAATCAATAGGAGACTGGCACTGAAATCAATGGGAGACTAGCACTGAAATCAATGGGAGACTAGCACTGAAATCAATGGGAGACTAGCACTGAAATCAATGGGAGACTGGCACTGAAATCAATAGGAGACTGGCACTGAAATCAATGGGAGACTAGCACTGAAATCTGAGATTCCTTTTAATGTTTATCTCAACTAGAGAGAATGGACAGTCTCCCTTTCCCTCACTTCTCCTCTTCTTTTTGTTTATATTCTCTCTCTCTCTCTCTCTCTCTCCTCTCTCTCTCTCTATATGTCTCTCTCTCTCCTCTCTCTCTCTCTCTCAGAGCCAACAGTTAGTGTTCTACAGGGACTCAACGGAATGGCCACCGGTTTCTCCCAGAATCCCTATGACCTTCCCCGGAGCAGCCACCTCCCAAGCGGCCTCAACTTCATCCCCAGCCACTACGACATCCTGCCCATGTGCCACAGCCCCACAGACACCCCACCCCCTCCCCAGAGAGCCCCAGCTCCCTGCTCTAGAGGAAGGGACAGGCCCTGGTCCCTCCTCCCAGCCCCTGACATTGTGACAACGTTTGGCTGACATCCAGCCCTCCTCTGTTTCCATGTATGATGACAGTGTAATAGTGAGGATGATATCAGAGATGGAGGGAAGGCTGGGGTTGGAGCTGGACTGGCTCTACACCCTGAGGACTGAGGAGGACAGAGACGGATCCACTCCCCCTTTAAACCCTGATGAGGAGAGAGAGAGAGAGAGAGAGAGAGAGAGAGAGAGCCCCCTCCTCTTCACCCTTAGACTCATTCACCTGTTGTTTCCTCCAAGACTGTCAGTGGGAATAACAACTTTTCACTCTGGACCTCTGGAATGGATCATATTATTGATTTTAAACTGTACTAAAGGTGACATCATGTTCCTAATATCCCCACGATAGACGTGTGGTCAGAGAAAAGACCATCCGGCGATCTACTGAGTTCCACAGAAGACAGATCAACGGATCCACCATCGTGTCAAACCTGACCTGAGCACTCTGTGTGTTGTGACTCCTGCAGTCAGTCACCCAGGAACCATGGTCCCAATCTACTTCTAGGTAGACGGAGAGATCCAGAGATCACCCCTATGACTTAGTGCCACCTGTACAAGTGGATCCCATCCAATAGGATCCGAAGCCCCAGACGGATAAAGCATGGTTAAATAGTAAGATATAGTAATGGTCTTCTAATCAGTGATGTAAAACTATGATCAATATGACTTATTGACCAGACTAGAGTTGTTTACTAGGTGAAAGCATTTCTTCTTTCTAATCATTTGCATTTGGTGACGACTGATAAGTGATATTTTTGGCCTTTAATGTTTTGTATTTATTATAATGTATTTATTTAGTGTTTATACTAGTAATAGTAATGAATTTCGTTATTGTGACCCTAGAAACAGACAAAAGAAGCGAGCATGATCAAAGGAAGAACATGTAAATAATAACAGGATTTATCAGATCATTGTGATCTGTGTGATCTGTGTGATCCGTGTGATCCGTGTGATCCGTGTGATCTGTGTGATCCGTGTGATCTGTGCAGCATTGTAGTAGAAGTTGAATCTGAAACTGAACTGGCCTGGTTACCAGTCTGTTTGTGTTATCAATCTGAAACTGAACTGGCCTGGTTACCAGTCTGTTTGTGTTATCAATCTGAAACTGAACTGGCCTGGTTACCAGTCTGTTTGTGTTATCAATCTGAAACTGAAACTGGCCTGGTTACCAGTCTGTTGGTGTTATCAATCTGAAAAACTGAACTGGCCTGGTTACCAGTCTGTTTGTGTTATCAATCTGAAACTGAACTGGCCTGGTTACCAGTCTTTGTGTTATCAATCTGAAACTGAACTGGCCTGGTTACCAGTCTGTTGGTGTTATCAATCTGAAACTGAACTGGCCTGGTTACCAGTCCTGTTTATGTTATCAATCTGAAACTGAACTGGCCTGGTTACCAGTCTGTTGGTGTTATCAATCTGAAACTGAACTGGCCTGGTTACCAGTCTGTTGGTGTTTATCAATCTGAAACTGAACTGGCCTGGTTACCAGTCTGTTTGTGTTATCAATCTGAAACTGAACTGGCCTGGTTACCAGTCTTTGTGTTATCAATCTGAAACTGAACTGGCCTGGTTACCAGTCTGTTGGTGTTATCAATCTGAAACTGAACTGGCCTGGTTACCAGTCTGTTGGTGTTATCAATCTGAAACTGAACTGGCCTGGTTACCAGTCTGTTGGTGTTATCAATCTGAAACTGAACTGGCCTGGTTACCAGTCTGTTTGTGTTATCAATCTGAAACTGAACTGGCCTGGTTACCAGTCTGTTTGTGTTATCAATCTGAAACTGAACTGGCCTGGTTACCAGTCTTTGTGTTATCAATCTGAAACTGTACTGGCCTGGTTACCAGTCTTTTGTGTTATCAATCTGAAACTGAACTGGCCTGGTTACCAGTCTTTGTTATCAATCTGAAAACTGTACTGGCCTGGTTACCAGTCTTTGTGTTATCAATCTGAAACTGAACTGGCCTGGTTACCAGTCTTTGTGTTATCAATCTGAAACTGTACTGGCCTGGTTACCAGTCTGTTTGTGTTATCAATCTGAAACTGAACTGGCCTGGTTACCAGTCTGTTGGTGTTATCAATCTGAAACTGAACTGGCCTGGTTACCAGTCTGTTGGTGTTATCAATCTGAAACTGTACTGGCCTGGTTACCAGTCTGTTTGTGTTATCAATCTGAAACTGAACTGGCCTGGTTACCAGTCTTTGTGTTATCAATCTGAAACTGTACTGGCCTGGTTACCAGTCTTTGTGTTATCAATCTGAAACTGAACTGGCCTGGTTACCAGTCTTTGTGTTATCAATCTGAAACTGTACTGGCCTGGTTACCAGTCTGTTTGTGTTATCAATCTGAAACTGAACTGGCCTGGTTACCAGTCTTTGTGTTATCAATCTGAAACTGAACTGGCCTGGTTACCAGTCTGTTTGTGTTATCAATCTGAAACTGAACTGGCCTGGTTACCAGTCTTTGTGTTATCAATCTGAAACTGAACTGGCCTGGTTACCAGTCTGTTGGTGTTATCAATCTGAAACTGAACTGGCCTGGTTACCAGTCTGTTTGTGTTATCAATCTGAAACTGTACTGGCCTGGTTACCAGTCTGTTGGTGTTATCAATCTGAAACTGAACTGGCCTGGTTACCAGTCTGTTGGTGTTATCAATCTGAAACTGAACTGGCCTGGTTACCAGTCTTTGTGTTATCAATCTGAAACTGAACTGGCCTGGTTACCAGTCTTTGTGTTATCAATCTGAAACTGAACTGGCCTGGTTACCAGTCTGTTTGTGTTATCAATCTGAAACTGAACTGGCCTGGTTACCAGTCTTTGTGTTATCAATCTGAAACTGAACTGGCCTGGTTACCAGTCTGTTGGTGTTATCAATCTGAAACTGAACTGGCCTGGTTACCAGTCTGTTTGTGTTATCAATCTGAAACTGTACTGGCCTGGTTACCAGTCTGTTGGTGTTATCAATCTGAAACTGAACTGGCCTGGTTACCAGTCTGTTGGTGTTATCAATCTGAAACTGAACTGGCCTGGTTACCAGTCTTTGTGTTATCAATCTGAAACTGAACTGGCCTGGTTACCAGTCTTTGTGTTATCAATCTGAAACTGAACTGGCCTGGTTACCAGTCTGTTGGTGTTATCAATCTGAAACTGAACTGGCCTGGTTACCAGTCTTTGTGTTATCAATCTGAAACTGAACTGGCCTGGTTACCAGTCTTTGTGTTATCAATCTGAAACTGAACTGGCCTGGTTACCAGTCTTTGTGTTATCAATCTGAAACTGAACTGGCCTGGTTACCAGTCTTTGTGTTATCAATCTGAAACTGAACTGGCCTGGTTACCAGTCTTTGTGTTATCATTCTACCTACTCATTGTTATGCCAAACATGACACAGAGTAAAAGGAGTGGAGCACAAACCAGGTTCTGGATTTCAGGCAAAAACTGGATTCTGTCACGAGTTCCAGTTCCAGGTGAAAGGTTTTCCTGAACGTAAAACTGAAACCAGGCTGACTGCTTTCTGTAGCCTCAGGGGTATTCACTAGGAACCAAACAGAACCAAACGGAACCAAACGGAACCAAACGGAATCAAACGGAACCAAACGGAATCAAACAGGTTTCAGGCTTCTTCTCTGCTTTTCCCCTGAAAATCGCTTCCGTTTCTTTCTGCTCGCTAACCCCGTTGAGGATGGTAAAGCCTTTTCCGTTTCGAAAAGTTTTGGAACTGTTTGCAACTGTTTGCTACGGTGTGCACTAATGATTACACCCCTGGTGAAAACTTGAAGTGAAGTGAAACAACAATGAAATTTATCGAAATGTGCCAGACTAAAAAACTAGCCCTTACACAATGTGATGATTGCATTGGGAATAATGTGAAGAAGAAAAAAAAAAATATATATATACTATTTGTGATGATAATTTACATTTTATTATCTAATTTGATAGAACCTTATCGATCTTTAGTGTTTCAAAAGTTATCTGATCGGATTTCGGCAATCGGATAGGATTAAATGTAAATATAATGAATAGAACGTATCATTGACTTGAATGGGGACGCCCGTTCTATTCCTATGCATTTAATCCTATCCGATCAGATAACTTTTGAAGAACTGGGCCCTGGCATCCACTGTACAGTACCAGCCAAAGGCGTAGGCTAGAGATCACATACATGGACCAGCTAAGGAGCGACATCGACGTCCCCATTCATTTTAGAAAGACAATATTTGGCCCAAATGTCATAGGATTATATAAAATGATCTTTGTTGTAGCATATGATGTATGTTAAGATGTATGTTAAGAGATTTGGTCAAATGTTCAAATTTCATCCATCTGAAAGGGGAGCAGGATCATTTTGATCTGGATGAAATGTTTAGAGAAACTGGGCCCAGATGATTCCCTTTGTAGTGCACTACAACCATAGGGCTACATCGTAGTTTAGTGCACTACAACCATAGGGCTACATAGTAGTTTAGTGCACTACAACCACAGGGCTACATCGTAGTTTAGTGCACTACAACCACAGGGCTACATAGTAGTTTAGTTATTTGGGACTTACACAGAGACAGACAGAATTTTAGTAGTAGGACAGTATGTCATTATCTCCAGCCAGTGTGTTGATCAGTAATAGGACAGTGTCATTATCTCCAGCCAGTGTGTTGATCAGTAATAGGACAGTGTCATTATCTCCAGCCAGTGTGTTGATCAGTAATAGGACAGTATGTCATTATCTCCAGCCAGTGTGTTTGATCAGTAATAGGACAGTGTCATTATCTCCAGCCAGTGTGTTGATCAGTAATAGGACAGTGTCATTATCTCCAGCCAGTGTGTTGATCAGTAATAGGACAGTGTCATTATCTCCAGCCAGTGTGTTGATCAGTAATAGGACAGTTTCATTATCTCCAGCCAGTGTGTTGATCAGTAATAGGACAGTGTCATTATCTCCAGCCAGTGTGTTGATCAGTAGGAGGACAGTGTCATTATCTCCAGCCAGTGTGTTGATCAGTAATAGGACAGTATGTCATTATCTCCAGCCAGTGTGTTGATCAGTAGGAGGACAGTATGTCATTATCTCCAGCCAGTGTGTTGATCAGTAATAGGACAGTATGTCATTATCTCCAGCCAGTGTGTTGATCAGTAGGAGGACAGTATGTCATTATCTCCAGCCAGTGTGTTGATCAGTAGGAGGACAGTATGTCATTATCTCCAGCCAGTGTGTTGATCAGTAATAGGACAGTATGTCATTATCTCCAGCCAGTGTGTTGATCAGTAATAGGACAGTATGTCATTATCTCCAGCCAGTGTGTTGATCAGTAGGAGGACAGTATGTCATTATCTCCAGCCAGTGTGTTGATCAGTAATAGGACAGTATGTCATTATCTCCAGCCAGTGTGTTGATCAGTAATAGGACAGTATGTCATTATCTCCAGCCAGTGCTGATCAGTAGGAGGACAGTATGTCATTATCTCCAGCCAGTGTGTTGATCAGTAGGAGGACAGTATGTCATTATCTCCAGCCAGTGTGTTGATCAGTAGGAGGACAGTATGTCATTATCTCCAGCCAGTGTGTTGATCAGTAGGAGGACAGTATGTCATTATCTCCAGCCAGTGTGTTGATCAGTAGGAGGACAGTATGTCATTATCTCCAGCCAGTGTGTTGATAATATTATGACTGACTGTTATTCCTCAATAGAAGCTTGACTTTACGTTGCTGTTATCTACAGTTGAAGTCGGAAGTTTACATACACTTAGGTTGGAGTCATTAAAACTTGATTTTCAACCACTCCACAAATGTCTTGTTAACAAACTATGGTTTTGGCAAGTCGGTTAGGACATCTACTTTGTGCATGACACAAGTAATTTTTCCAACAATTGTTTACAGACAGATTATTTCACTTATAATTCACTGTATCACAATTCCAGTGGGTCAGAAGTTTACATACACTAAGTTGACTGTGCCTTTAAACAGCTTGGAAAATTCCAGAAAATGATGTTATGGCTTTAGAAGCTTCTGATAGGCTAATTGACATCATTTGAGTCAATTGGAGGTGTACCTGTGGATGTATTTCAAGGCCTACCTTCAAACTCAGTGCCTCTTTGCTTGACATCATGGGAAAATCAAAAGAAATCAGCCAAGACCTCAGAAAAAAATTGTAGACATCCACAAGTCTGGTTCATCCTTGGGAGCAATTTCCAAACGCCTGAAGGTACCACGTTCATCTGTACAAACAATAGGACGCAAGTATAAACACCATGGGACCACGCAGCCGTCATACCGCTCAGGAAGGAGACGCGTTCTGTCTCCTAGAGATGAACGTACTTTGGTGCGAAAAGTGCAAATCAATCCCAGAACAACAGCAAAGGACCTTGTGAAGATGCTGGAGGAAACAGGTACAAAAGTATCTATATCCACAGTAAAAACTAGTCCTATATCGACATAACCTGAAATGCCGTTCAGCAAGGAAGAAGCCACTGCTCCAAAACCGCCATACAAAAGCCAGACTATGGTTTGCAACTGCACATGGGGACAAAGATCGTACTTTTTGGAGAAATGTCCTCTGGTCTGATGAAACAAAAATAGAACTGTTTGGCCATAGTGACCATCGTTATGTTTGGAGGAAAAGGGGGGTTGCTTGCAAGCTGAAGAACACCATCCCAACCGTGAAGCACGGGTGGTGGCAGCATCATGCTGTGGGGGAGCTTTGCTGCAGGAGGGACTGGTACACTTCACAAAATAGATGGCATCATGAGGAAGGAAAATTATGTAGATATATTGAAACAACATCTCAAGACATCAGTCAGGAAGTTAAAGCTTGGTCGCAAATGGGTCTTCCAAATGGACAATGACCCCAAGCATACTTCCAAAGTTGTGGCAAAATGGCTTAAGGACAACAAAGTCAAGGTATTGGAGTGGCCATCACAAAGCCCTGACCTCAATCCTATAGAAAATGTGTGGGCAGAACTGAAAAAGCGTGTGCGAGCAAGGAGGCCTACAAACCTGACTCAGTTACACCAGCTCTGTCAGGAGGAATGGGCCAAAATTCACCCAATTTATTGTGGGAAGCTTGTGGAAGGCCACCCGAAATGTTTGACCCAAGTTAAAAAATGTAAAGGCAATGCTACCAAATACTAATTGAGTGTATGTAAACTTCTGACCCACTGGGAATGTGCTGAAATAAATAAAAGCTGAAATAAATCATTCTCTCTACTGTTATTCTGACATTTCACATTCTTAAAATAAAGTGGTGATCCTAACTGAGCTAAAACAGGGAATTATTACTAGGATTAAATGTCAGGGATTGTGAAAAACTGAGTTTAAATGTATTTGGCGAAGGTGTATGTAAACTTCCGAACTGTACATGCTGCTTGATGTTTTAGTATATAAATGCCTAATTAAAAACCTGCTGCTGCCAGATAATACATCCACCATAGACATGTAGCCCAGTTCCTAAAACCATGCAAGACATGCCGATAACATTCTGGACATTTTTATTTTGGGGTATCAGATTAAGATCTTGTTAAGAACATGTCATACTAACAAGCTAGGTTTCCATCCAATTGGCGGCAGGTTTTTTTATGTGAATATTCTTAAAATCCGCATAATGAATATATGCGCATTTTCCCACCATTGGTGTTTCCACCAAACAGATTTGTTGCTGATAAAAATCATTGCGTGATGACGTAGTGTACACAAAATGTAATTTTTTGTTTTACTTTTCATGTACCGAATAAAAAAATTAAAATGCAACGCGTTTCCATCGCATTTTCAACTGTACAGAAAATTTTGTCACAAACACTTGTGTTAAATAACTAATGTACCTACTCTGGTCTTGGCCTCTAGCCAACAGCTGGCAGATACAGTGTGGGTAGGGTAGTCTACATGATGAGATTATTATGGATTAGAGAGAGATTATTTAGATAGGCTAGTCTACATGATGAGAAATTATTTTTATTTGTCAACAGGCAGTCAAACATCAATTATCATGTCACCAGAATAAGACCCTCGATATTTATTGAAAAGGAGCATCAAGCGCATCACCGTGCACTTTCACCTCCTTGGGAAGTTCATCATAACTTCTTTCATCTGTAGCTTAATAAACTGCATGGTTTCCTGAGTCGTAGTGGGAGGACCACACCACATATCATCGTGTGACTCCAAGTTTACTTCAATATGATGGTTATTATATCAATATTTGCTTTTTCTCTGATTATTAATTTTACTGGCTCAAAAAGATCCCACCATGTCGAACGAACAATCTGTCAGCATATATAAAATTGTACTGAAACTTCCTGTTTCCATCACAAGTGTGGTGAGATTTATTTTATACGGTATGACTTTACTACATACAAACTGTGGATGGACATTTTAACTCAGGTACGTTACGTTAGTTAAACACTTATTATATTGGATACAGCTATTGATTGAAAAAGTGGACAGAGATAACAGTTTAATTATAAACAAAACAAATTAATACAAATTACAGTTCAGCATGAATGAAAAAATAAACCAGTGGAGCTGAGGCATAAAGTGAAAGATCATTGACATAATTAAACCACACAACAGCAATAGTAAGGGGATACATAGAGCAAAGCCTGGTCCAAAGTAGTGGACTACAGAGAATAGGATGCCGATGACTTCTGTAACTGCCAACATCACTGGGTTACAGAGACCAGCCTGACAGACAGCCTGACAGCCTGCCAGACAGCCAGCCTGACAGCCAGCCTGACAGACAGCCTGACAGACAGACAGACAGCCAGACAGACAGCCAGCCTGACAGACAGACAGACAGCCTGACAGACAGCCAGCCTGACAGACAGACAGCCTGACAGACAGACAGCCTGACAGACAGCCTGACAGACAGCCAGCCTGACAGACAGCCAGCCACAGCCAGACTGCCAGACATACAGACAGCCAGCAAAGACAGCCAGCCTGGACAGCCTGACCCCTGCAGACAGCCAGCCAGACCCCTACAGACAGCCAGACAGACAGGACAGCCTGACAGCACTGCAAGAAACAGCCTGTGGTGTTCAGTAGCCACACCGTAGAAAGCCAGCCAGACAGCCTGACAGACATACAGCCTACTAGTCCAGACAGTCCTGACAGACAGCTGCCTGTTTTCAGACACCTAATGAGCCCAGGTCAGACATCCAGGCTGCAGACAGCCCCCAGACAGGTGCTGGTGTCAAGGGGGCCTGACAGACAGCCAGCCAGACAGCACCTGCCAGACATGCCATCCATAATAGCATATCAATATCGAGCAGCCTAATTTATGGAGATAGGGTGCCATTTGGTAACGAGAAGGGTTTGCAAATCAGAAGTGGCACAGGTTCCAGAAAAGTAGGGCACACTGGGCGTAACTCAAGAAATGGGATGTTTGATGCAATTTATCAATGGGTTAGTTATTGGACTACTAGTCCAGGTAGTCCCTCCTAGGCTATTTCTGTCAGTTTTCTTCTGTTTGGTGTCCTAATGAACCAGGGATGATTAATGCAGATCCACTGGCTGCAGTCACCCCCAGACGGTGCTGGTGTCAATGCAGGCCTTAACTGGCACAGCTACCAGCAGACAGTGGGATATTAGCATGCAGTTTATCTGCTAATTAACTCCAGTTATGGGATATTAATGCAGTTTTATCTGGGCTCAGAAGTGAGCCAGAAAGTGGGATATTAATGCAGTTTAAGCTGGTGCAGAGGCTAATTTGTGGCGTTCTGATATTAATGCAGTTTATTTAAGTTCAGGCAACTCCAGACAGTGGGATATTAATGCAGTTTATCTGGGCTAATTAACAGACAGTGGGATATTAATGCAGTTTATCTGGGCTAGGGCTAACTCCAGACAGTGGGATATTAATGCAGTTTATCTGGGCTAACTCCAGACAGTGGGATATTAATGCAGTTTATCTGGGCTAGGCTACTCTCCAGACAGTGGGATATTAATGCAGTTTATCTGGGCTAGGCTAACTCCAGACAGTGGGATATTAATGCAGTTTATCTGCTAGGCTAACTCCAGACAGTGGGATATTAATGCAGTTTATCTGGGCTAGGCTCTCCAGACAGTGGGATATTAATGCAGTTTATCTGGGCTAGGCTAACTCCAGACAGTGGGATATTAATGCAGTTTATCTGGGCTAGGCTAACTCCAGACAGTGGGATATTAATGCAGTTTATCTGGGCTAACTCCAGACAGTGGGATATTATTTAAATCTATCTGGGCTAGGCTAACTCCAGACAGTGGGATATTAATGCAGTTTATCTGGGCTAGGCTAACTCCAGACAGTGGGATATTAATGCAGTTTATCTGGGCTAGGCTAACTCCAGACAGTGGGATATTAATGCAGTTTATCTGGGCTAACTCCAGACAGTGGGATATTAATGCAGTTTATCTATGCTAGGCTAACTCCAGACAGTGGGATATTAATGCAGTTTATCTGGGCTAGGCTAACTCCAGACAGTGGGATATTAATGCAGTTTATCTGGGCTAGGCTAACTCCAGACAGTGGGATATTAATGCAGTTTATCTGGGCTAACTCCAGACAGTGGGATATTAATGCAGTTTATCTGGGCTAGGCTAACTCCAGACAGTGGGATATTAATGCAGTTTATCTGGGCTAGGCTAACTCCAGACAGTGGGATATTAATGCAGTTTATCTATGCTAGGCTAACTCCAGACAGTGGGATATTAATGCAGTTTATCTGGGCTAGGCTAACTCCAGACAGTGGGATATTAATGCAGTTTATCTTGGGCTAACTCCAGACAGTGGGATATTAATGCAGTTTATCTGGGCTAGGCTAACTCCAGACAGTGGGATATTAATGCAGTTTATCTGGGCTAGGCTAACTCCAGACAGTGGGATATTAATGCAGTTTATCTGGGCTAGGCTAACTCCAGACAGTGGGATATTAATGCAGTTTATCTGGGCTAACTAACTCCAGACAGTGGGATATTAATGCAGTTTTTCTAGGCTAACTCCAGACAGTGGGATATTAATGCAGTTTATCTGGGCTAGGCTAACTCCAGACAGTGGGATATTAATGCAGTTTATCTGGGCTAGGCTAACTCCAGACAGTGGGATATTAATGCAGTTTATCTAGGCTAGGCTAACTCCAGACAGTGGGATATTAATGCATTTATTGGGCTAATGACAGTTTATTAATGCAGTTTATCTGGGCTAGGCTAACTCCAGACAGTGGGATATTAATGCAGTTTATCTGGGCTAACTCCAGACAGTGGGATATTAATGCAGTTTATCTGGGCTAGGCTAACTCCAGACAGTGGGATATTAATGCAGTTTATCTGGGCTAACTCCAGACAGTGGGATATTAATGCAGTTTATCTGGGCTAGGCTAACTCCAGACAGTGGGATATTAATGCAGTTTATCTGGGCTAGGCTAACTCCAGACAGTGGGATATTAATGCAGTTTATCTGGGCTAATTCCAGACAGTGGGATATTAATGCAGTTTATCTAGGCTAGGCTAACTCCAGACAGTGGGATATTAATGCAGTTTATCTGGGCTAGGCTAACTCCAGACAGTGGGATATTAATGCAGTTTATCTGGGCTAGGCTAACTCCAGACAGTGGGATATTAATGCAGTTTTATCTGGGCTAGGCTAACTCAGACAGTGGGATATTAATGCAGTTTATCTGGGCTAGGCTAACTCCAGACAGTGGGATATTAATGCAGTTTATCTGGGCTAGGCTAACTCCAGACAGTGGGGATATTAATGCAGTTTATCTGGGCTAGGCTAACTCCAGACAGTGGGATATTAATGCAGTTTATCTGGGCTAGGCTAACTCCAGACAGTGGGATATTAATGCAGTTTATCTGGGCTAGGCTAACTCCAGACAGTGGGATATTAATGCAGTTTATCTAGGCTAGGCTAACTCCAGACAGTGGGATATTAATGCAGTTTATCTGGGCTAGGCTAACTCCAGACAGTGGGATATTAATGCAGTTTATCTGGGCTAACTCCAGACAGTGGGATATTAATGCAGTTTATCTGGGCTAGGCTAACTCCAGACAGTGGGATATTAATGCAGTTTATCTGGGCTAGGCTAACTCCAGACAGTGGGATATTAATGCAGTTTATCTGGGCTGGGCTAACTCCAGACAGTGGGATATTAATGCAGTTTATCTGGGCTAACTCCAGACAGACAGTGGGATATTAATGCAGTTTATCTGGGCTAGGCTAACTCCAGACAGTGGGATATTAATGCAGTTTATCTGGGCTAGGCTAACTCCAGACAGTGGGATATTAATGCAGTTTATCTGAGCTAACTCCAGACAGTGGGATATTAATGCAGTTTATCTGGGCTAGGCTAACTCCAGACAGTGGGATATTAATGCAGTTTATCTAGGCTAGGCTAACTCCAGACAGTGGGATATTAATGCAGTTTATCTGGGCTAGGCTAACTCCAGACAGTGGGATATTAATGCAGTTTATCTGGGCTAGGCTAACTCCAGACAGTGGGATATTAATGCAGTTTATCTGGGCTAGGCTAACTCCAGACAGTGGGATATTAATGCAGTTTATCTGGGCTAGGCTAACTCCAGACAGTGGGATATTAATGCAGTTTATCTGGGCTAGGCTAACTCCAGACAGTGGATATTAATGCAGTTTATCTGGGCTAACTCCAGACAGTGGGATATTAATGCAGTTTATCTGGGCTAGGCTAACTCCAGACAGTGGGATATTAATGCAGTTTATCTGGGCTAGGCTAACTCCAGACAGTGGGATATTAATGCAGTTTATCTGGGCTAGGCTAACTCCAGACAGTGGGATATTAATGCAGTTTATCTAGGCTAGGCTAACTCCAGACAGTGGGATATTAATGCAGTTTATCTGGGCTAGGCTAACTCCAGACAGTGGGATATTAATGCAGTTTATCTGGGCTAGGCTAACTCCCAGACAGTGGGATATTAATGCAGTTTATCTGGGCTAGGCTAACTCCAGACAGTGGGATATTAATGCAGTTTATCTGGCTAGGCTAACTCCAGACAGTGGGATATTAATGCAGTTTATCTGGGCTAACTCCAGACAGTGGGATATTAATGCAGTTTATCTGGGCTAGGCTAACTCCAGACAGTGGGATATTAATGCAGTTTATCTGGGCTAGGCTAACTGCAGTTTATCCAGACTCCAGTGGGATATTAATGCAGTTTATCTGGGCTAACTCCAGACAGTGGGATATTAATGCAGTTTATCTGGGCTAGGCTAACTCCAGACAGTGGGATATTAATGCAGTTTATCTGGGCTAACTCCAGACAGTGGGATATTAATGCAGTTTATCTGGGCTAGGCTAACTCCAGACAGTGGGATATTAATGCAGTTTATCTGGGCTAGGCTAACTCCAGACAGTGGGATATTAATGCAGTTTATCTGGGCTAGGCTAACTCCAGACAGTGGGATATTAATGCAGTTTATCTGGGCTAGGCTAACTCCAGACAGTGGGATATTAATGCAGTTTATCTGGGCTAGGCTAACTCCAGACAGTGGGATATTAATGCAGTTTATCTGGGCTAGGCTAACTCCAGACAGTGGGATATTAATGCAGTTTATCTGGGCTAGGCTAACTCCAGACAGTGGGATATTAATGCAGTTTATCTGGGCTAGGCTAACTCCAGACAGTGGGATATTAATGCAGTTTATCTGGGCTAGGCTAACTCCAGACAGTGGGATATTAATGCAGTTTATCTGGGCTAGGCTAACTCCAGACAGTGGGATATTAATGCAGTTTATCTGGGCTAGGCTAACTCCAGACAGTGGGATATTAATGCAGTTTATCTGGGCTAGGCTAACTCCAGACAGTGGGATATTAATGCAGTTTATCTGGGCTAGGCTAACTCCAGACAGTGGGATATTAATGCAGTTTATCTAGGCTAACTCCAGACAGTGGGATATTAATGCAGTTTATCTGGGCTAGGCTAACTCCAGACAGTGGGATATTAATGCAGTTTATCTGGGCTAGGCTAACTCCAGACAGTGGGATATTAATGCAGTTTATCTAGGCTAACTCCAGACAGGTGAGTATTAATGCAGTTTATCTGGGCTAGGCTAACTCCAGACAGTGGGATATTAATGCAGTTTATCTGGGCTAACTCCAGACAGTGGGATATTAATGCAGTTTATCTGGGCTAGGCTAACTCCAGACAGTGGGATATTAATGCAGTTTATCTGGGCTAGGCTAACTCCAGACAGTGGGATATTAATGCAGTTTATCTGGGCTAGGCTAACTCCAGACAGGGGATATTAATGCAGTTTATCTGGGCTAGGCTAACTCCAGACAGTGGGATATTAATGCAGTTTATCTGGGCTGGGCTAACTCCAGACAGTGGGATATTAATGCAGTTTATCTGGGCTAGGCTAACTCCAGACAGTGGGATATTAATGCAGTTTATCTGGGCTAGGCTAACTCCAGACAGTGGGATATTAATGCAGTTTATCTGGGCTAGGCTAACTCCAGACAGTGGGATATTAATGCAGTTTATCTGGGCTAGGCTAACTCCAGACAGTGGGATATTAATGCAGTTTATCTGGGCTAGGCTAACTCCAGACAGTGGGATATTAATGCAGTTTATCTGGCTAGGCTAACTCCAGACAGTGGGATATTAATGCAGTTTATCTGGGCTAGGCTAACTCCAGACAGTGGGATATTAATGCAGTTTATCTGGGCTAGGCTAACTCCAGACAGTGGGATATTAATGCAGTTTATCTGGGCTAGGCTAACTCCAGACAGTGGGATATTAATGCAGTTTATCTAGGCTAGGCTAACTCCAGACAGTGGGATATTAATGCAGTTTATCTGGGCTAGGCTAACTCCAGACAGTGGGATATTAATGCAGTTTATCTGGGCTAGGCTAACTCCAGACAGTGGGATATTAATGCAGTTTATCTGGGCTAGGCTAACTCCAGACAGTGGGATATTAATGCAGTTTATCTGGGCTAGGCTAACTCCAGACAGTGGGATATTAATGCAGTTTATCTGGGCTAGGCTAACTCCAGACAGTGGGATATTAATGCAGTTTATCTGGGCTAGGCTAACTCCAGACAGTGGGATATTAATGCAGTTTATCTGGGCTAGGCTAACTCCAGACAGTGGGATATTAATGCAGTTTATCTGGGCTAGGCTAACTCCAGACAGTGGGATATTAATGCAGTTTATCTGGGCTAGGCTAACTCCAGACAGTGGGCTATTAATGCAGTTTATCTGGGCTAGGCTAACTCCAGACAGTGGGATATTAATGCAGTTTATCTGGGCTAGGCTAACTCCAGACAGTGGGATATTAATGCAGTTTATCTGGGCTAGGCTAACTCCAGACAGTGGGATATTAATGCAGTTTATCTAGGCTAGGCTAACTCCAGACAGTGGGATATTAATGCAGTTTATCTGGGCTAGGCTAACTCCAGACAGTGGGATATTAATGCAGTTTATCTGGGCTAGGCTAACTCCAGACAGTGGGATATTAATGCAGTTTATCTGGGCTAGGCTAACTCCAGACAGTGGGATATTAATGCAGTTTATCTGGGCTAGGCTAACTCCAGACAGTGGGATATTAATGCAGTTTTATCTGGGCTAGGCTAACTCCAGACAGTGGGATATTAATGCAGTTTATCTGGGCTAGGCTAACTCCAGACAGTGGGATATTAATGCAGTTTATCTGGGCTAGGCTAACTCCAGACAGTGGGATATTAATGCAGTTTATCTAGGCTAGGCTAACTCCAGACAGTGGGATATTAATGCAGTTTATATCTGGGCTAACTCCAGACAGTGGGATATTAATGCAGTTTATCTGGGCTAGGCTAACTCCAGACAGTGGGATATTAATGCAGTTTATCTGGGCTAGGCTAACTCCAGACAGTGGGATATTAATGCAGTTTTTATCTGGGCTAACTCCAGACAGTGGGATATTAAATGCAGTTTATCTGGGCTAGGCTAACTCCAGACAGTGGGATATTAATGCAGTTTATCTGGGCTAGGCTAACTCCAGACAGTGGGATATTAATGCAGTTTATCTGGGCTAGGCTAACTCCAGACAGTGGGATATTAATGCAGTTTATCTGGGCTAGGCTAACTCCAGACAGTGGGATATTAATGCAGTTTATCTGGGCTAGGCTAACTCCAGACAGTGGGATATTAATGCAGTTTATCTGGGCTAGGCTAACTCCAGACAGTGGGATATTAATGCAGTTTATCTAGGCTAGGCTAACTCCAGACAGTGGGATATTAATGCAGTTTATCTAGGCTAGGCTAACTCCAGACAGTGGGATATTAATGCAGTTTATCTGGGCTAGGCTAAACTCCACAGTGGGATATTAATGCAGTTTATCTGGGCTGGGCTAACTCCAGACAGTGGGATATTAATGCAGTTTATCTGGGCTAGGCTAACTCCAGACAGTGGGATATTAATGCAGTTTATCTGGGCTAGGCTAACTCCAGACAGTGGGATATTAATGCAGTTTATCTGGGCTAGGCTAACTCCAGACAGTGGGATATTAATGCAGTTTATCTGGGCTAGGCTAACTCCAGACAGTGGGATATTAATGCAGTTTATCTGGGCTAACTCTCCAGACAGTGGGATATTAATGCAGTTTATAGCTGGGCTAACTCCAGACAGTGGGATATTAATGCAGTTTATCTAGGGCTAGGCTAACTCCAGACAGTGGGATATTAATGCAGTTTATCTGGGCTAGGCTAACTCCAGACAGTGGGATATTTAATGCAGTTTATCTGGCTAGGCTAACTCCAGACAGTGGGATATTAATGCAGTTTATCTGGGCTAGGCTAACTCCAGACAGTGGGATATTAATGCAGTTTATCTGGGCTAGGCTAACTCCAGACAGTGGGATATTAATGCAGTTTATCTGGGGCTAACTCCAGACAGTGGGATATTAATGCAGTTTATCTGGCTAGGCTAACTCCAGACAGTGGGATATTAATGCAGTTTATCTGGGCTAGGCTAACTCCAGACAGTGGGATATTAATGCAGTTTATCTGGGGCTAGGCTAACTCCAGACAGTGGGATATTAATGCAGTTTATCTGGGCTAGGCTAACTCCAGACAGTGGGATATTAATGCAGTTTATCTGGGCTAGGCTAACTCCAGACAGTGGGATATTAATGCAGTTTATCTGGGCTAGGCTAACTCCAGACAGTGGGATATTAATGCAGTTTATCTGGGCTAGGCTAACTCCAGACAGTGGGATATTAATGCAGTTTATCTGGGCTAGGCTAACTCCAGACAGTGGGATATTAATGCAGTTTATCTGGGCTAGGCTAACTCCAGACAGTGGGATATTAATGCAGTTTATCTGGGCTAGGGCTAACTCCAGACAGTGGGATATTAATGCAGTTTATCTGGGCTAGGGCTAACTCCAGACAGTGGGATATTAATGCAGTTTATCTGGGCTAGCTAACTCCAGACAGTGGGATATTAATGCAGTTTATCTGGTGCTAACTCCAGACAGTGGGATATTAATGCAGTTTATCTGGGCTAGGCTAACTCCAGACAGTGGGATATTAATGCAGTTTATCTGGGCTAGGCTAACTCCAGACAGTGGGATATTAATGCAGTTTATCTGGGCTAGGCTAACTCCAGACAGTGGGATATTAATGCAGTTTATCTGGGCTAGGCTAACTCCAGACAGTGGGATATTAATGCAGTTTATCTGGGCTAGGCTAAACTCCAGACAGTGGGATATTAATGCAGTTTATCTGGGCTAGGCTAACTCCAGACAGTGGGATATTAATGCAGTTTATCTGGGCTAGGCTAA
This sequence comes from Coregonus suidteri, assembly GCA_036851935.1. Classification (NCBI taxonomy): domain Eukaryota; kingdom Metazoa; phylum Chordata; class Actinopteri; order Salmoniformes; family Salmonidae; genus Coregonus; species Coregonus suidteri. Next base: position 50,903,669 of record CM072235.1, on the reverse strand, counting down.
CTCCAGACAGTGGGATATTAATGCAGTTTATCTAGGCTAGGCTAACTCCAGACAGTGGGATATTAATGCAGTTTATCTGGGCTAACTCCAGACAGTGGGATATTAATGCAGTTTATCTGGGCTAGGCTAACTCCAGACAGTGGGATATTAATGCAGTTTATCTGGGCTAGGCTAACTCCAGACAGTGGGATATTAATGCAGTTTATCTGGGCTAGGCTAACTCCAGACAGTGGGATATTAATGCAGTTTATCTGGGCTAGGCTAACCCAGACAGTGGGATATTAATGCAGTTTATCTGGGCTAGGCTAACTCCAGACAGTGGGATATTAATGCAGTTTATCTGGGCTAGGCTAACTCCAGACAGTGGGATATTAATGCAGTTTATCTGGGCTAGCTAACTCCAGACAGTGGGATATTAATGCAGTTTATCTGGCTAGGCTAACTCCAGACAGTGGGATATTAATGCAGTTTTTCTCTGGGCTAGGCTAACTCCAGACAGTGGGATATTAATGCAGTTTATCTGGGCTAGGGCTAACTCCAGACAGTGGGATATTAATGCAGTTTATCTGGGCTAGGCTAACTCCAGACAGTGGGATATTAATGCAGTTTATCTGGGCTAGGGCTAACTCCAGACAGTGGGATATTAATGCAGTTTATCTGGGCTAGGCTAACTCCAGACAGTGGGATATTAATGCAGTTTATCTGCTAGGCTAACTCCAGACAGTGGGATATTAATGCAGTTTATCTGGGCTAACTAACTCCAGACAGTGGGATATTAATGCAGTTTATCTGGGCTAACTCCAGACAGTGGGATATTAATGCAGTTTATCTGGGCTAGGCTAACTCCAGACAGTGGGATATTAATGCAGTTTTTTATGGGCTAGGCTAACTCCAGACAGTGGGATATTAATGCAGTTTATCTGGGCTAGGCTAACTCCAGACAGTGGGATATTAATGCAGTTTATCTGGCTAGGCTAACTCCAGACAGTGGGATATTAATGCAGTTTATCTGGGCTGGGCTAACTCCAGACAGTGGGATATTAATGCAGTTTATCTGGGCTGGGCTAACTCCAGACAGTGGGATATTAATGCAGTTTATCTGGGCTAACTCCAGACAGTGGGATATTAATGCAGTTTATCTGGGCTAACTCCAGACAGTGGGATATTAATGCAGTTTATCTGGGCTAGGCTAACTCCAGACAGTGGGATATTAATGCAGTTTATCTGGGCTAGGCTAACTCCAGACAGTGGGATATTAATGCAGTTTATCTGGGCTAGGCTAACTCCAGACAGTGGGATTATTAATGCAGTTTATCTGGGCTAGGCTAACTCCAGACAGTGGGATATTAAATGCAGTTTATCTGGGCTAGGCTAACTCCAGACAGTGGGATATTAATGCAGTTTATCTGGGCTAGGCTAACTCCAGACAGTGGGATATTAATGCAGTTTATCTGGGCTAGGCTAACTCCAGACAGTGGGATATTAATGCAGTTTATCTGGGCTAGGCTAACTCCAGACAGTGGGATATTAATGCAGTTTATCTGGGCTAGGCTAACTCCAGACAGTGGGATATTAATGCAGTTTATCTGGTTCTAACTCCAGACAGTGGGATATTAATGCAGTTTATCTGGGCTAGGCTAACTCCAGACAGTGGGATATTAATGCAGTTTATCTGGGCTAGGCTAACTCCAGACAGTGGGATATTAATGCAGTTTATCTGGGCTAACCTAACTCCAGACAGTGGGATATTAATGCAGTTTATCTGGGCTAGGCTAACTCCAGTCAGTGGGATATTAATGCAGTTTATCTGGGCTAACTCCAGACAGTGGGATATTAATGCAGTTTATCTGGGCTAACTCCAGACAGTGGGATATTAATGCAGTTTATCTAGGCTAGGCTACTCCAGACAGTGGGATATTAATGCCAGTTTATCTGGGCTAGCTAACTCCAGACAGTGGGATATTAATGCAGTTTATCTGGGCTAGGCTAACTCCAGACAGTGGGATATTAATGCAGTTTATCTAGGCTAGGCTAACTCCAGACAGTGGGATATTAATGCAGTTTATCTGGGCTAGGCTAACTCCAGACAGTGGGATATTAATGCAGTTTATCTGGGCTAGGCTAACTCCAGACAGTGGGATATTAATGCAGTTTATCTGGGCTAACTCCAGACAGTGGGATATTAATGCAGTTTATCTGGGCTAGGCTAACTCCAGACAGTGGGATATTAATGCAGTTTATCTGGGGCTAGGCTAACTCCAGACAGTGGGATATTAATGCAGTTTATCTGGGCTAGGGCTAACTCCAGACAGTGGGATATTTAATGCAGTTTATCTGGGCTAGGCTAACTCCAGACAGTGGGATATTAATGCAGTTTATCTGGGCTAGGCTAACTCCAGACAGTGGGATATTAATGCAGTTTATCTGGGCTAGGCTAACTCCAGACAGTGGGATATTAATGCAGTTTATCTGGGCTAGGCTAACTCCAGACAGTGGGATATTAATGCAGTTTATCTGGGCTAACTCCAACTCCAGACAGTGGGATATTAATGCAGTTTATCTGGGCTAGGCTAACTCCAGACAGTGGGATATTAATGCAGTTTATCTGGGCTAGGCTAACTCCAGACAGTGGGATATTAATGCAGTTTATCTGGGCTAACTACTGCAGGACAGTGGGATATTAATGCAGTTTATCTGGGCTAACTCCAGACAGTGGGATATTAATGCAGTTTATCTGGTTCTAACTCCAGACAGTGGGATATTAATGCAGTTTATCTGGGCTAGGCTAACTCCAGACAGTGGGATATTAATGCAGGTTTATCTGGGCTAAGGCTAACTCCAGACAGTGGGATATTAATGCAGTTTATCTGGGCTAGGCTAACTCCAGACAGTGGGATATTAATGCAGTTTATCTGGGCTAGGCTAACTCCAGACAGTGGGATATTAATGCAGTTTATCTGGGCTAGGGCTAACTCCAGACAGTGGGATATTAATGCAGTTTATCTGGGCTGGGCTAACTCCAGACAGTGGGATATTAATGCAGTTTTCTGGGCTAGGCTAACTCCAGACAGTGGGATAATTAATGCAGTTTATCTAGGCTAGGCTAACTCCAGACAGTGGGATATTAATGCAGTTTATCTGGGCTAACTCCAGACAGTGGGATATTAATGCAGTTTATCTGGGCTAGGCTAACTCCAGACAGTGGGATATTAATGCAGTTTATCTGGGCTAACTCCAGACAGTGGGATATTAATGCAGTTTATCTGGGCTAGGCTAACTCCAGACAGTGGGATATTAATGCAGTTTATCTGGGCTAGGCTAACTCCAGACAGTGGGATATTAATGCAGTTTATCTGGGCTAACTCCAGACAGTGGGATATTAATGCAGTTTATCTGGGCTAACTCCAGACAGTGGGATATTAATGCAGTTTATCTGGGCTAGGCTAACTCCAGACAGTGGGATATTAATGCAGTTTATCTGGGGCTGGGCTAACTCCAGACAGTGGGATATTAATGCAGTTTATCTGGGCTAGGCTAACTCCAGACAGTGGGATATTAATGCAGTTTTATCTCTGGCTAGGCTAACTCCAGACAGTGGGATATTAATGCAGTTTATCTGGGCTAGGCTAACTCCAGACAGTGGGATATTAATGCAGTTTATCTGGGCTAACTCCAGACAGTGGGATATTAATGCAGTTTATCTGGGCTAGCTAACTCCAGACAGTGGGATATTAATGCAGTTTATCTGGGCTAACTCCAGACAGTGGGATATTAATGCAGTTTATCTGGGCTAGGCTAACTCCAGACAGTGGGATATTAATGCAGTTTATCTGGGCTAACTCCAGACAGTGGGATATTAATGCAGTTTATCTGGGCTAGGCTAACTCCAGACAGTGGGATATTAATGCAGTTTATCTGGGCTAGGCTAACTCCAGACAGTGGGATATTAATGCAGTTTATCTGGGCTAGGCTAACTCCAGACAGTGGGATATTAATGCAGTTTATCTGGGCTAGGCTAACTCCAGACAGTGGGATATTAATGCAGTTTATCTGGGCTAGGCTAACTCCAGACAGTGGGATATTAATGCAGTTTATCTGGGCTAACTCCAGACAGTGGGATATTAATGCAGTTTATCTGGGCTAGGCTACTCCAGACAGTGGGATATTAATGCAGTTTATCTGGGCTAGGCTAACTCCAGACAGTGGGATATTAATGCAGTTTATCTGGGCTAGGCTAACTCCAGACAGTGGGATATTAATGCAGTTTATCTGGGCTAGGCTAACTCCAGACAGTGGGATATTAATGCAGTTTATCTGGGCTAGGCTAACTCCAGACAGTGGGATATTAATGCAGTTTATCTGGGCTAGGCTAACTCCAGACAGTGGGATATTAATGCAGTTTATCTGGGCTAGGCTAACTCCAGACAGTGGATATTAATGCACACTTATATGGGCTAGGCTAACTCCAGACAGTGGGATATTAATGCAGTTTAGTCTGGCTACAGCCACTATGTTAGGGATATCTAGCAGTAATGAATCAGTCTAAACTCCAGCCACTATGTTAGGGGATATTAATGCAGTTTATCTATGTTAGGACTCTAGCTGGGGAATGAATCAGACAGTGGGGCCACTATAATAGGGAGTCTATCTAGGCAGTTATCCTGGGCTGGCTATCAGACAGTGGGATATTAATGCTATGTTATCTGGGAGTCTAACTCTAAGACAGTGGGAACAGCATGCATGTTATCTGGGCTAGGCTAACTAATGAATCAGTGGGAATTAATGCAGTTTGTTCTGGGCTAGGTAACTCCAGACAGTGGGAACATTAATGCTATGTTAGGGAGTCTAGCTCTATGAATCAGGTCTGAACAGCCACTAATGTTAGGGAGTCTAGCTCCAATGAATCAGTCTGAACATCTTACTATGTCCAGGGAGTCTAACTCTATGCATCAGTATCTGAACAGCCACTATGTTAGGGGATCTAAGCTGTTTTAATGAATCAGTCTGAACAGCCACTATGTTAGGGAGTTTAGTCTAATCTAATGAATCAGTCTGTTAATGAGTTTAGCCACTATGGCTTAGGGAGTCTATTTAATAATGAATCAGTTGAACAGCCACTATGTGAAGTGGAGCCTGGTCCCTAGCTGTTTGTAATGAAACTCCAGTCTGAACAGACACTATGTTAGGAGTCGAGTTCTAATGAATCAGTCTGAACAGCCACTATGTTAGGGAGTCGAGTTCTAATGAATCAGTCTGAACAGCCACTATGTTAGGGAGTCTAATGAATCTCTCCACAGCCATCAGTCTAGAATGCATCAGCCACATAGCCACTGTTAGGGAGTCGAGTTCTAATGAATCAGTCTGAACAGCCCTATGTTAGGGAGTCGAGTTCTAATGAATCAGTCTGAAACAGCCACTATGTTAGGAGTCTAGCTCTAATGAATCAGTCTGAACAGCCACTATGTTAGGGAGTCGAGTTGTAATGAATCAGTCTGAACAGCCACTATGTTAGGGAGTCTAGCTCTAATGAATCAGTCTGAACAGCCACTATGTTAGGGAGTCTAGCTGTAATGAATCAGTCTGAACAGCCACTATGTTAGGGAGTCTAGCTCTAATGAATCAGTCTGAACAGCCACTATGTTAGGGAGTCTAGCTCTAATGAATCAGTCTGAACAGCCACTATGTTAGGGAGTCTAGTTCTAATGAATCAGTCTGAACAGCCACTATGTTAGGGAGTCCACTGTATCCTAGTCTCATCATCATTAGTGCCAGTCCCGTTTGCCTTTGATTAGTCTAGCATTATTACCACTGATCCATAGCCTGGTCCCATGACAGAAGTGATCCCTAGCCTATCTCTAAGAATTATTACCACTGAACAGAGCTGGGACTCAGGCTAGACCATGCTAGCATCATGAGTAGTGGTAACAAGATGTTCTGCCACCATCCATCCCCATGACAACAACACGGTCACCCTATCAACGTAAAGGAACGTTCTCCACGGCTAACATCGTGGTTCTATAGCTACATGCTTTTCTGAGCATTGACCACCACTGAGGGAGTAAATCTCAGTTGGAGGACGCCCTCCCTAGTTAATCCTTCCTGATTTCAGAAATTCCTTGAAAACAGGACTGATGAAAAACCAAGGGAATTTAGGTAAAGTTTCAGGAATTTTGCAACCCTACAATTGTAAATAATAGATTACTTGGATATTGTCGTCTATGTGGAGCTCAGTGGGAAGGAGCACTGATCCCTAGCCTATCATCATTAGCATCATTACCACTGATCCCTAGCCTATCATCATTAGCATCATTACCACTGATCCCTAGCCTATCATCATTAGCATTATTACCACTGATCCCTAGCCTATCATCATTACCACTGATCCCTAGCCTATCATCATTAGCATTATTACCACTGATCCCTAGCCTATCATCATTAGCATTATTACCACTGATCCCTAGCTATCATCATTAACCACTGATCCCTAGCCCTATCATCATTAGCATTATTACCACTGATCCCTAGCCTATCATCATAGTGATTATTACCACTGATCCCTAGCCTATCATCATTAGCATTATTACCACTGATCCCTAGCCTATCATCATTAGCATTATTACCACTGATCCCTAGCCTATCATCATTAGCATTACTACCACTGATCCCTAGCCTATCATCATTAGCATCATTACCACTGATCCCTAGCCTATCATCATTAGCATCATTACCACTGATCCCTAGCCTATCATCATTAGCATTATTACCACTGATCCCTAGCCTATCATCATTTAGCATTATTACCACTGACCCCTAGCCTATCATCATTAGCATTATTACCACTGATCCCTAGCCTATCATCATTTGCATTATTACCACTGATCCCTAGCCTATCATCATTATACCACTGATCCCTAGCCTATCATCATTAGCATTATTACCACTGATCCCTAGCCTTATCATCATTAGTATCATTACCACTGATCCCTAGCCTATCATCATTAGCATTATTACCACTGATCCCTAGCCTATCATCCTTAGTATTATTACCACTGATCCCTAGCCTATCATCATTAGTATTATTACCACTGATCCCTAGCCTATCATCATTAGCATTATTACCACTGATCCCTAGCCTATCATCATTAGCATCATTACCACTGATCCCTAGCCTATCATCATTAGCATTATTACCACTGATCCCTAGCCTATCATCATTAGCATTATTACCACTGATCCCTAGCCTATCATCATTAGCATTATTACCACTGATCCCTAGCCTATCATCATTAGCATTATACCACTGATCCCTAGCCTATCATCATTAGCATTACTACCACTGATCCCTAGCCTATCATCAATTAGTATTATATACCAGAGACTGATTAAGGGCCCTAGCCTATCATCATTAGCATTATTACCACTGATCCCTAGCGCTATCATTCATTTTACTTACTGATCCCTAGCCTATCACATTAGCATTATTACCATCTGATCCCTAGCCTATCATTATTACCATTGATCACTTAGCCTATCATCAGTACCACTGATCCCTAGCCTATCATCATTAGCATTATTACCACTGATCCTAAGCCTATCATCCTTAGTATTATTACCACTGGATCCCTAGCCCATCATCATTAGTATTATTACCACTGATCCCTACCTATCATCATTAGTATTATTACCACTGATCCCTAGCTCATCATCATTAGCATTATTACCACTGATCCCTAGCAGATATCATCATTAGCATCATATACCCAATGATCCCTAGCCTACATCATTAGTATTATTACCACTGATCCCAGGCCTATCATCATTAGCATTATTACCACTGATCCCTAGCCTATCATCATTAGCATTATTTACCACTGATACCCTAGCCTATCATCATTAGCATTACTACCACTGATCCCTAGCAGGCATCATTAGTATTATTACCAATGATCCCTAAGCTATCATCATTAGTATTATTACAAAGGAGACTGATCCCTAGCCAATCATCAACAAGCATTACCACTGATCCCTAGCCTATCATCATTAGCATTATAGCAGGACTACCACTGAATCCCTAGCCTACAAACATCATTAGCATTATAGCATTACTAAAAACAAAGATCCTAGCCTATCAATCATTAGCATGATAGCATTTTGTACCACAGAGAGAGAGTACATTCTCTAGATATGCAGCACACCACCAGGCTCCCTTAAGCTATTCCTTTTAATAGTGCACTACTTTTGACCAGGGCCCATATGGTTAGGGTAAGGGCCCTGGTCTAAAGTAGTGCAAGAATAGGGAATAGGGTGCCATTGGGACTCAACACAGTCAGCCAGGAAATGTTGCGTACAGTGCAGTTCATTTTAAGCTTACAGGTGAACAAAACAAGCCACACATTATTTAATAAAAAACACCTAAAAACAAAAACGGTAAATCATATATAAGACATTTTCTGTGAAGAATTCGTCCAGCGTTTGTTTCTGCATTATTAAAACGTTGATATATAAATAATATAAAAGACGGCAGAAAAAAAAGCTGTATAGTCCTGACTGGGGTGGATCCTTAAGGAACAAACACACCTACCAAGCGGGCTCAGACAGCTGTCAGGTTCTGATGGGGATCCTAAGGAACCAACGGGCTCAGACCAACAGCTGTTTGTATGGTTTCTGTACTGGGGATCCTTAAGGAACACAACGGGCTGCAGACACAGCTGAGGGTTCTGGACTGGGGATCCTAAGGAAACCAAACGGGCTCAGACACAGGCTGTATGGTTTCTGATTGGGATCCTAAAAGGACCAAACGGGCTCAGACACAGCTGTATGGTTCTGACTGGGGATCCTTAAGGAACCAACGGGCTCAGACACAGCTGTATGGTTCTGACTGGGGATCCTTAAGGAACCAACGGGCTCAGACAGCTGTATGGTTCTGACTGGGGATCCTTAAGGAACCAACAGGTTCAGATACATGCTGCACCCTAATTATCCACCCTTTTCTCAAAGTGTTCCCTTGCACACTTCCCATCATGGATTTAGGCCTAAAAATTGTGGAAAGAAACTCCCTTCAGCCAATAATTACAATCTAATGCTTTTAAATCCATGACAAGGAAGTGCCTGGAGGCAGCCTCTACTCTGCAGTATAGGGCCTACAGTCTGGCCATGCAGCTGTGTCTCAGACAGCAGTCTTTTAGAAGGGGGTTTGGGGTCGGGGGTCGGGGGTCAGGGGTCAGGAAAGGTGTTTGGGGTCAGGGGGTCGGGGGTCAGGGGTCAGGTGATGCTCTGACAACACTGCATCTTTGGTTTATTCTCCGTCGGCTGCACCTGGATGTTGACCACGTTGTTGCTAGGCGACATGTTGTTGTCTTGCCGGTCCGACATCTGTTTCTGAGACACGATGCGATAGATTTCTGCAGGGGGGGAGAAGGGGGGGGGGGGAGTCAGGAGGAGAGGGAGACAGACAGGAGGAGAGAGGGAGACAGACAGGGGGGAGAGGGAGACAGACAGGAGGAGAGAGGGAGACAGACAGGAGGAGAGAAGGAGACAGACAGGAGGGAGAGAGAGGAGACAGACAGGAGGGAGAGGGAGACAGACAGGAGGAGAGAAGGAGACAGACAGGAGGGAGAGAGGGAGACAGACAGGAGGGAGAGAGGGAGACAGACAGGAGGGAGAGAGGGAGACAGACAGGGGAGGGAGAGGAGGGAGACAGACAGGAGGGAGAGAGGGAGACAGACAGGGGGGGAGAGGGAGACAGACAGGAGGAGAGAGGGGGATGTGGAAGACAGGAGGAGAGAGGGAGACAGACAGGAGGAGAGAAGGAGAGAGACAGGAGGGAGAGAGGGAGACAGACAGGAGGAGAGAAGGGAGACAGACAGGAGGGGAGAGAGGGAGACAGACAGAGGGGGGAGAGGGAGACAGACAGGAGGAGAGAAGGAGACAGACAGGAGGGAGAGAGGGAGACAGACAGGAGGGAGAGAGGAGACAGACAGGAGGAGAGAGGGAGACAGACAGGAGGGAGAGAGGGAGACAGACAGGAGGGAGGAGGGAGACAGACAGGAGGAGAGAGAGGGAGGGGACAGACAGAGGAGAGAGGGAGACAGACAGGGGGGGAGAGGGAGGAGAGACAGGAGGGAGAGAGGGGGATGTGGAAGACAGGAGGAGAGAGGGAGACAGACAGGAGGAGAGAAGGAGAGAGACAGGAGGAGAGAGGGAGACAGACAGGAGGGGAGAGAGGGAGACAGACAGGAGGAGATAGGGAGACAGACAGGGGGGAGAGGGAGACAGACAGGAGGGAGAGAGGGAGACAGACAGGAGGAGAGAAGGAGAGAGACAGGAGGAGAGAAGGAGAGAGACAGGAGGGAGAGAGGGAGACAGACAGGAGGAGAGAGGGAGACAGACAGGGGGGAGAGGGAGACAGACAGGAGGAGAGAGGGAGACAGACAGGAGGGAGAGAGGGAGACAGACAGGAGGAGAGAAGGAGAGAGACAGGAGGGAGAGAGGGAGACAGACAGGAGGAGAGAGGGAGACAGACAGGGGGGAGAGAGAGGGAGACAGACAGGAGGAGAGAAGGAGACAGACAGGGGGGAGAGAGAGAGACAGACAGGAGGAGAGAAGGGGATGTGGAAGACAGGAGGAGAGAGGGAGACAGACAGGAGGAGAGAGGGAGATAGACAGGAGGAGAGGGAGACAGACAGGAGGAGAGAGGGGGATGTGGAAGACAGGAGGAGAGAGGGGGATGTGGAAGACAGGAGGAGAGAGGGAGACAGACAGGAGGAGAGAGGGAGACAGACAGGGGGGAGAGGGAGACAGACAGGAGGAGAGAGGGGGATGTGGAAGACAGGAGGAGAGAGGGGGATGTGGAAGACAGGAGGAGAGAGGGGGATGTGGAAGACAGGAGGAGAGAGAGGGAGACAGACAGGAGGAGAGAGGGAGACAGACAGGAGGGAGAGAGGGAGACAGACAGGAGGGAGAGAGGGAGACAGACAGGAGAGAGAGGGAGACAGACAGGGGGGAGAGGGAGGGACAGACAGGAGAGAGAGGGAGACAGACAGGAGAAAGAGGAGAGGGAGACAGACAGGAGGAGAGAGGGAGACAGACAGGGGGGAGAGGGAGACCAGACAGGAGGAGAGAAGGGGATGTGGAAGACAGGAGGAGAGAGGGAGACAGACGAGAGAGGAGAGAGAGAGAGAGAGGAAGAGGAGGAGAGAGAGAGGGAGATGTGGAAGACAGGAGGAGAGAGGGAGACAGACAGGAGGAGAGAAGGAGAGAGACAGGGAGGAGAGAGGGAGACAGACAGGAGGAGAGAGGGAGACAGACAGGGGGGAGAGGGAGACAGACAGGAGGAGAGAAGGGGAGACAGACAGGAGGAGAGAGGGAGACAGACAGGAGGAGAGAGGGAGACAGACAGGAGGGAGAGGGAGACAGACAGGAGGAGAGAGGGGGATGTGGAAGACAGGAGGAGAGAGGGGGATGTGGACAGACAGGAGGAGAGAGGGAGACGGACAGGAGGAGAGAGGGAGACAGACAGGGGGGAGAGGGAGACAGACAGAGGAGAGAGGGGGATGTGGAAGACAGGAGGAGAGAGGGGGGTGTGGAAGACAGGAGGAGAGAGGGGGATGTGGAAGACAGAGGAGAGAGGGAGACAGACAGGAGGAGAGAGGGAGACAGACAGGAGGGAGAGAGGGAGACAGACAGGAGGAGAGAGGGAGACAGACAGGAGGAGAGAGGGAGACAGACAGGGGGGAGAGGGAGACAGACAGGAGGAGAGAAGGGGATGTGGAAGACAGGAGGAGAGAGGGAGACAGACAGGAGGAGAGAGGGAGACAGACAGGAGGGAGAGGGAGACAGACAGGAGAGAGAGGGGGATGTGAAGACACAGACAGGGAGAGGAGAGAGGGGGATGTGGAGACAGGAGGAGAGAGGGAGACAGACAAGGAGGAGAGAGGGAGACAGACAGGGGGGAGAGGGAGACAGACAGGAGGAGAGAGGGGGATGTGGAAGACAGGAGGAGAGAGGGAGACAGACAAGGGGAGAGAGAGGAGACAGACAGGAGGAGAGAGAGGGAGACCGACAGGGGAGAGAGGGAGACAGACAGGAGGAGAGAGGGAGACCGACAGGGGAGAGAGGGAGACAGACAGGAGGAGAGAGGGAGACCGACAGGAGGAGAGAGGGAGACACGACAGGGGAAGAGAGAGGGAGACAGACAGGAGGAAAGAGGGAGACAGACAGGAGGAGAGAGGGAGACAGACAGGGGAGAGAGAGAGGGAGACAGACAGGGGAGAGAGGGAGACATACAGGGGAGAGAGGGAGAAAGACAGGGGAGAGAGAGAGGGAGAAAGACAGGGGAAGAGAGAGGGAGACAGACAGGGGAGAGAGAGGGAGACAGACAGGTGGGAGAGAGAGGGAAGCAGACAGGGGAGAGAGAGAGGGAGACAGACAGGTGGGAGATAGGGAGACAGACAGGGGAGATAGGGAGGGAGACAGACAGGGGAGAGAGAGAGAGAGGGAGACAGACAGGGGAGAGAGATAGGGAGACAGACAGGGGAGAGAGATAGGGAGACAGACAGGGGAGAGAGAGAGGGAGACAGACAGGGGAGAGAGATAGGGAGACAGACAGGGGAGAGAGAGAGGGAGACAGACAGGGGAGATAGGGAGACAGACAGGGGAGATAGGGAGGGAGACAGACAGGTGGGAGAGAGAGAGGGAGACAGACAGGTGGAGAGAAGGGAGACAGACAGGTGGGAGAGAGAGGAGACAGACAGGTGGGAGATAGGGAGACAGACAGGGGAGAGAGAGGGAGACAGACAGGTGGGAGAGAGAGAGGGAGACAGACAGGTGGGAGAAGAGAGGGAGACAGACAGGTGGGAGATAGAGAGACAGACAGGTGGGAGAGAGAGGGAGACAGACAGGTGGGAGAGAGGGAGACAGACAGGGAGAGAGAGAGGGAGACAGACAGGTGGGAGATAGGGAGACAGACAGGGGAGATAGGGAGACAGACAGGTGGGAGAGGGAGACAGACAGGGGGGAGAGGGAGAGAGAGAGAGAGAGAGACAGGAGGAGAGAGGGAGAGAGAGAGAGGGGAGAGAGGGAGACAGACAGGTGGGGAGAGGGAGACAGACAGGGGGAGAGGGGAGAGAGACAGGTGGGAGAGAGGGAGACAGACAGGGGGGAGATTACCATGTTGCTGCAGTACTTTACTCACAGTTTAAACAGGAAGCTTATCTAACACAATCACTAGATAGAATCGGATAGCTTTCCCTTTGAAACATTTATTGTTTGACTACACTGTGAGTCTTAGTGCAGGCAGGGCAGGGACCAGAGGAAGGGAGTTGGTCCACAGCAGAGCAGAGCAGTGGACCAAGGCTCCTTCTCTATTGTCTTTTCTTGATTCCTCATTACTTGCCTCCTTCGCAATCGTATTGGAGGAGAAGATCCAAGGACCCTCCCTTCTGACGATCTACTCCAATGGGTTTTGAGAAGGAGGCGAGGAGATCGGATGGAAGGAATCACGCTAAGATGATGATTAAGGAAAGAACTCTGGGCTGGTTCTGTATTATAGTCACGTCTTGTTAGTTAGAGGAAGTGGACTTCTGGAGGAGCCTCACATCAGACCTCATCAAGGCCAGATAGTTAGACCATCTGGCCCCTGTCTCTCAGCTGTGACTAGGTATTCAGGAAGACCATCTGGCCCCTGTCTCTCAGCTGTGACTAGGTTATCAGGAAGGACCATCTGGGCCCCTGTCTCTCAGCTGTGACTAGGTATTCAGGAAGACCATCTGGCCCCTGTCTCTCAGCTGTGACTAGGTATTCAGGAAGACCATCTGGCCCCTGTCTCTCAGCTGTGACTAGGTATTCAGGAAGACCATCTGGCCCCTGTCTCTCAGCTGTGACTAGGTATTCAGGAAGACATCTGGCCCCTGTCTCTCAGCTGTGACTAGGTATTCAGGAAGACCCATCTGGCCCCTGTGTCTCTCAGCTGGGACTAGGGTATTCATGGAAGACCATCTGGCCCCTGTCTCTCAGCTGTGACTAGGTATTTCAGGAAGACCATCTGGCCCCTGTCTCTCAGCTGTGACTAGGTATTCAGGAAGACCATCTGGCCCCTGTCTCTCAGCTGTGACTAGGTATTCAGGAAGACCATCTGGCCCCCTGTCTCTCAGCTGTGACTAGGTATTCAGGAAGACCATCTGGCCACCTGTCTCTCAGCTGTGATTAGGTATTCAGGAAGACCATCTGGCCCCTGTCTCTCAGCTGTGACTAGGTATTCAGGAAAGACCATCTGGCCCCTGTCTCTCAGCTGTGATTAGGTATTCAGGAAGACCATCTGGCCCCTGTCTCTCAGCTGTGACTAGGTATTCAGGAGACCATCTGGCCCCTGTCTCTCAGCTTGTGACTAGGTATTCAGGAAGACCATCTGGCCCCCGTCTCTCAGCTGTGACTAGGTATTCAGGAAGACCATCTGGCCCCTGTCTCTCAGCTGTTGATTAGGTATTCAGGAAGACCATCTGGCCCCTGTCTCTCAGCTGTGATTAGGTATTCAGGAAGACCATCTGGCCCCTGTCTCTCAGCTGTGACTAGGTATTCAGGAAGACCATCTGGCCCCCTGTCTCTCAGCTGTGACTAGGTATTCAGGAAGACCATCTGGCCCCTGTCTCTCAGCTGTGACTAGGTATTCAGGAAGACCATCTGGCCCCTGTCTCTCAGCTGTGACTAGGTATTCAGGAAGACCATCTGGCCCCTGTCTCTCAGCTGTGACTAGGTATTCAGGTAGACCATCTGGCCCCGGCCCTCAGCTGTGATTAGGTATTCAGGAAGACCATCTGGCCCCTGTCTCTCAGCTGTGATTAGGTATTCAGGAAGACCATCTGGCCCCTGTCTCTCAGCTGTGATTAGGTATTCAGGAAGACCATCTGGCCCCTGTCTCTCAGCTGTGATTAGGTATTCAGGAAGACCATCTGGCCCTCAGCTGTGATTAGGTATTCAGGAAAACCATCTGGCCCTCAGCTGTGACTAGGTATTCAGGAAAACCATCTGGCCCTCAGCTGTGATTAGGTATTCAGGAAGACCATCTGGCCCCCGGCCCTCAGCTGTGACTAGGTATTCAGGAAGACCATCTGGCCCTCAGCTGTGATTAGGTATTCAGGAAGACCATCTGGCCCTCAGCTGTGATTAGGCATTCTGGAAGACCATTGGCCCCTGTCTCTCAGCTGTGATTAGGTATTCTGGAAGACCATTGGGGCCCCTGTCTCTCAGCTGTGATTAGGTATTCTGGAAGACCATTGGCCCCTGTCTCTCAGCTGTGATTAGGTATTCTGGAAGACCATTGGCCCCTGTCTCTCAGCTGTGATTAGGTATTCTGGAAGACCATTGGCCCCTGTCTCTCAGCTGTGATTAGGTATTCTGGAAGACCATTGGCCCCTGGCCCAGTGGAGATAATCACCCTAACACACAACCACTTGTCTGGTCTCTCTTTCTCTGGCCCCCCTAAACCCTGTGCCATAAAACAATACAGCCCATTTCAAATATAATGACTTTATTCAACCTTATATCACAGAATCAATCAATGCACACACAGACAGAGCAAGAGAGGACCACTCACCAGTCAGAATGGTCTGGAAGGATGTCTCCACGTTAGTAGAGTCCAGGGCTGAAGTCTCCAGGAAAGACAAACCGTTCTTCTCTGAGGGACAGAGGGAAACAGTAAACCATGTCAATCACTACTGCGTTGAGGTCTCTACCATTATGCAAATCTTTAAGACATCGTCCTCTTCCATTACAGAGACGTCTTCCTATTACATTACAGAGACGTCTTCCTATTACATTACAGAGACGTCTTCCTATTACATTACAGAGACGTCTTCCTATTACATTACAGAGACGTCTTCCTATTACATTACAGAGACGTCTTCCTATTACATTACAGAGACGTCTTCCTATTACATTACAGAGACGTCTTCCTATTACATTACAGAGACGTCTTCCTATTACATTACAGAGACGTCTTCCTATTACATTACAGAGACGTCTTCCTATTACATTACAGAGACGTCTTCCTATTACATTACAGAGACGTTCTTCCTATTACATTACAGAGACGTCTTCCTATTACATTACAGAGACGTCTTCCTATTACATTACAGAGACGTCTTCCTATTACATTACAGAGACGTCTTCCTATTACATTACAGAGACGTCTACAGAGACCTATTACATTACAGAGAACGTCTTCCTATTACATTACAGAGACGTCTTCCATCCTATACAGACATTACAGAGACGTCTTCCTAGTTACATTACAGAGACGTCTTCCTATTACATTACCAAATAATTGGAGAGACGTCTTCCATGATCATAACAGAGACGTCATGGTATAAGGAAAAGAGACGTTGTCCTATTACCCACTACTCCTAGGACTTCTTTCTGTGGGAGTTCATTACAGAGACGTCTTCCTATTACGGTAAAAGAGACTAGCCTGATGCCAGACCAGGTTTGGTTCTGTACTGACATTTACATGCCCGCGTCTTCCCATTCGAGACGTGGGCACAGCCCTGAGGTGGCGCAGGTCCTATTCTTGTTGCCGACCAGCCCATCATTACATGACGATGTTTACTGTCAGAGATGGTCCTCTCTCAGCTCCTTCAGCCAAGACGCCACGTATTACTTCATAGGTCAGGTTGCTTCAGGCGATGTCATATTACCAGCAGAGCCCGTCTTCCGCCCCACGGTATATATCTGAGGACATTACAGAGGAGACAGTTACATTTACATTACATTTTTCCTAGTCATTATGTAGACAACTCTTATCGTCAGAGGGACTTACAGGTTAATGACAGATACATATTTTTTAGGTATAAACAGGCCCCCACGTGGGAAACGAGACCTCACAACAATGCCCAGGACGTTGCAAACCCATGCTCTATCAACCATGATACAACATCATGCCGGGACCATAGGGTTAACCCCTCTGCCCTACTATGTTATGTGGACGACGCTTGGGGCCAAATGGTACTAAGCCTGGTTCCTAGACCAGTTAGGCTCACCCAAATGAGACACCGGCGGTCGCACTGAGTGGCCCAGTTCATTCTTGTACTGCCGACCAGCCTGATGATTGATGTTGCGAACTCAGGTCTACTCTCCTAGTGGCCAGTTAAGCACAGGTGCTTGTAGTGCCTTAGACCACGCGCAAGGCCCCCTCAGTTACCCATACTAATAACTTTAGCCGACAGTTCAAAATCACACCCCATTATTGTTCACATACATATTATTTTTGCAGATGTTATTGCGGGTGTAGCGAAATGCTTGTGTTCCTAGCAGTTAGGAGCAAACAACCGTGACACGCTTTCTAGAAGGGCTGTTCATATTGATGGTCAGTTGCATGTGATTGGATCATAGAATGTGTTATACCTGATGACATAGAGATAGGGTTAAGTTATTAAACACTGATCTATGTTAGGTGGACCGGTTCATTCTGATACTAAGTTATTAAACACTGATCTATGTTAGGTGGACCGGTTCATTCTGATACTAAGTTATTAAACACTGATCTATGTTAGGTGGACCGGTTCATTCTGATACTAAGTTATTAAACACTGATCTATGTTAGGTGGACCGGTTCATTCTGATACTAAGTTTATTAAACACTGATCTATGTTAGGTGGACCCATCCTGGTTCATTCTGAGTATGGCCGGCAGGGATGTACTATAGTTATAAAAACACTGGTTCTATGTTGTTGGACCGGGTTCGTCATTAATGTTATTACTAACTGATCTAGGTCATTCGTTCTTCTACTAAAGTTATTAAACACTGATCTATGTTAGGTGGACCCGGTTCATTCTGATACTAAGTTATTAAACACTGATCTATGTTAGGTGACCGGTTCATTCTGATACTAAGTATTAAACACTGATCTATGTTAGGTGGACCGGGTTCATTCTGATACTAAGTTATTAAACACTGATCTATGTTTGTAGGTGGACCGGTTCATTCTGATACTAAGTTATTAAACACTCACTCGATCTATGTTAGGTGGGACCGGTTTCATTCTGATACTAAGTTATTAAACACTGATCTATGTTAGGTGGACCGGTTCATTCTGATACTAAGTTATTAAACACTGATCTATGTTAGGTGGACCGGTTCATTCTGATACTAAGTTATTAAACACTGATCTATGTTAGGTGGACCGGTTCATTCTGATACTAAGTTATTAAACACTGATCTATGTTAGGTGGACCGGTTCATTCTGATACTAAGTTATTAAACACTGATCTATGTTAGGTGGACCGGTTCATTCTGATACTAAGTTATTAAACACTGATCTATGTTAGGTGGACCGGTTCATTCTGATACTAAGTTATTAAACACGGATCTATGTTAGGTGGACCGGTTCATTCTGATACTAAGTTATTAAACACTGATCTATGTTAGGGTGGACCGGTTCATTCTGATACTAAGTTATTTAACACTGATCTATGTTGTTAGGTGGACCGGTTTCATTCTGATACTAAGTTATTAAACACTGATCTATATGTTAGGTGGACCGGTTCCTTCGGATCTGATAAGTTATTAAACACTGATCTATGTTAGGTGGACTCCGGTTTCATTCTGATACTGAGTTTATTAAACACTGATCTATGTTAGGTGGACCGGTTCATTCTGATACTAAGTTATTAAACACTGATCTATGTTTAGGTGGACCGGTTCATCTGATACGGATATTTAAACCACTGATCCATAATGTTATAGGTGGACCCGGTTTTTCTTCTGATACTAAGTTATTAAACACTTGATCTATGTTAGGTGGACCCGGTTTCATTCTGATACTAAGTTATTAAACACTGATCTATGTTAGGTGGACCGGTTCAT
Source organism: Coregonus suidteri (assembly GCA_036851935.1). Classification (NCBI taxonomy): domain Eukaryota; kingdom Metazoa; phylum Chordata; class Actinopteri; order Salmoniformes; family Salmonidae; genus Coregonus; species Coregonus suidteri. The sequence continues at coordinate 50,884,813 of CM072235.1, read as the reverse complement.
TCTAATACTAAGTTATTAAACACTGATCTATGTTAGGTGGACCGGTTCATTCTGATACTACGTTATTTAAACCACTGATCTATGTTAGGTGGTCTGGACCGGTTCATTCTGATACTAAGTTATTAAACACTGATCTATGTAGGTGGACCGGTTCATTCTGATACTAGGTAAGTTTGTTAAACACTGCATCTATGTTAGGTGGACCGGTCTTAATTCCTATAGTACTATCAGTTATTTAAACACTGACTAGACAGTTAGGTGGACCCTTCAGTTTCATTGAATGGGACTACTAAAAGTACCCATTAACCACTGATCTATGTTAGGTGGACCGAACATCACCACCTAACTGACCACTAGTATTGAGGTGAAGGAGACGAGTCAGCTACCTCTCACTGCCATGTCTGTGACCAGTGTGAATGATGTGTGTCTTATCCAATCTGGTGCATGTGGATACTATGTAGGCCCCCACTGATCAGATGAGCCAATAATGGAGACTAGACAACTACACTTCTACCACACCACTACCACTATCAGATTAGAGCCATAATGGAGACTAGACATCTACCCCCCCACTACCACTATCAGATTAGAGCCATATGGAGACATAGACATCTACCACCCCACTACCACTATCAGATTAGAGCCATAATGGAGACATCTACCCCCCCACTACCACTATCAGATTAGAGCCATAATGGAGACTAGACATCCCCACTACCACCCCACTACCAAATATCAGATTAGAGCCATAATGGAGACTAGACATCTACCCCCCACTACCACTATCAGATTAGAGCCATAATGGAGACTAGACATCTACCCCCCCACTACCACTATCAGATTAGAGCCATAATGGAGACTAGACATCTACCCCCCCACTACCACTATCAGATTAGAGAGCCATAATGGAGACTAGACATCTACCACCCCACTACACTATCAGATTAGAGCCATAAATGGAGACTAGACATCTACCCCCCCCACTACCACTATCATATTAGAGCCATAATGGAGACATCTACCCCCCCACTACCACTATCAGATTAGAGCCATAATGGAGAACTAGACATCTACCCCCCCACTACCACTATCAGATTAGAGCCATATGGAGGACTCTACCACCCCACTACCCACTATCAGATTAGACCATAATGGAGACTAGCACTACCCCCTACCCACTATCCAGATTTAGAGCCATAATGGAGACTAGACATCTACCACCCCACTACCACTATCAGATTAGAAGCCATAATGGAGACTAGACATCTACCACCCCACTACCACTATCAGATTAGAGCCATATGGAGACTAGACATCTACCCCCCCACCCACTCCACTATCAGATTAGAGCCATAATGGAGACTAGACATCTACCACCCCACTACCACTACCAGATTAGATTAGCCGCATAAAGGAGACTAGACATCTACCACCCCACTACCACTATCAGATTAGAGCCATAATGGAGACTAGATATCTACCCCCCCCACTACCACTATCAGATTAGAGCCATAATGGAGACTAGACATCTACCCCCCCCAACTACCACTATCAGATTAGAGCCATAATGGAGACATTCTAATCTACCCCCCCACTACCACTATCAGATTAGAGCCATAATGGAGACTAGACATCTACCCACCCCACTAACCACTATCAGATTAGAGCCATAATGGAGACTAGACATCTACCACCCCACTACCACTATCATATTAGAGCCATAATGGGAGACTAGACATTCTACACCCCCCCCACTACCACTATCTATCAGATTAGAGCCATAATGGAGACTAGTACATCTACCACCCCACACTACCACTATCAGATTAGAGCCATAACTGGAGACTAGACCATCTACCACCTACCACCCACCACTATCAGATCCAATAGAGCCATAATGGAGACTAGACATCTACCCCCCCACTACCACTATCAGATTAGAGCCATAATGGAGACTATACATCTACACCCCCACTACCACTATCAGATTAGAGCCTATAATGGAGACTAGACATCTACCACCCCACTACCACTATCAGATTAGAGCCATAATGGAGACTAGACATCTACCCCCCCACTACCACTATCAGATTAGAGCCATAATGGAGACTAGACATCTACCCCCCCACTACCACTATCAGATTAGAGCCATAATGGAGACATCTACCCCCCCACTACCACTATCAGATTAGAGCCATAATGGAGACATCTACCCCCCCACTACCACTATCAGATTAGAGCCATAATGGAGACTAGACATCTACCCCCCACTACCACTATCAGATTAGAGCCATAATGGAGACATCTAACCCCCCCACTACCACTATCAGATTAGAGCCATAATGGAGACATCTACCACCCCACTACCACTATCAGATTAGAGCCATAATGGAGACTAGACATCTACCACCCCACTACCACTATCAGATTAGAGCCATAATGGAGACTAGACATCTACCCCCACACTACCACTATCAGATTAGAGCCATAATGGAGACTAGACATCTACCACCCCCACTACCACTATATCAGATTAGAGCCATAATGGAGACTAGACATCTACCCCACCACTACCACTATCAGATTAGAGCCATAATGAGCCATACTAGACATCTACCACCCCACTACCACTATCAGATTAGAGCCATAATGGAGTCGACTAGACATCTACTACCACCCCACTACCACTATCAGATTAGAGCCATAATGGAGACTATCTATCTACCCCTACCACTACCACTATCAGATTAGAGCCATATAATGGATACTAGACATCTACCACCCCACTACCACTATCAGATTAGAGCCATAATGGAGACATCTCACCACCCCCACTACCACTATCGAAGATTAGAGCCTATAATGGAGACTAGACATCTACCATCTCCACCCACTACCTACTATCAGATTAGAGCCATAAAGGAGACTAGACATCTACCACCCCACTACCACTATCAGATTAGAGCCATAATGGGAGACCTAGCATCATCTTACCACCCCACTACCACTATCAGATTAGAGCCATAATGGAGACTAGACACATCTACCCCCCCACTACCACTATCAGATAGAGCCATAATGGAGACATCTACCACCACCACTACCACTATCAAGATTCAGAGCCATAATGGAGACTAGACATCTACCTTCTACCCCCCCCCCCTACTACCATCAGATTAGAGCCATAATGGAGACTAGACATCTACCCCCCCACTACCACTATCAGATTAGAGCCATAATGGAGACTAACATCTACCACCCCCACTACCAACTATCAGATTAGAGCCCTAATGGAGACATCTACCCCCCCACTACCACTATCAGATTAGAGCCATAATGGAGACTAGACATCTATCCCCCCCACTACCACTATCAGATTGAGCCTAATGGAGACATCTACCCCCCCCCCCCCCCACCCCCCACTTAGAGCCATAATGGCATACTAGACAGTCTACCACCCACCCCACACCACTATCAGATTAGAGCCATAATGGAGACTAGACATCTACCACCCCACTACCACTATCAGATTAGAGCCATAATGGAGACTAGACATCTTCAGATTAAGCACCCCACTACCACTATCAGATTAGAGCCATAATGGAGACTAGACATACTCCCCCCCCACCCCTATCAGATGTAGAGCCATGAGGGAACTAGACCATCTACCACCGACTACCACTATCAGATTAGAAGCCATAATGGAGACTAGACATCTACCACCCCCACTACCACTATCAGATTAGAGCCATGATGGAGAACTATAAGACCATCTACCACCCCACTACCACTATCAAGATTATAGCCATAATGGAGACTAGACATCTACCCCCCACTACCACTATCAGATTAGAGCCATAATGGACTGATACATCTACCTACCCCCACTACCACTATCAGATTAGAGCCATAATGGAGACATCTACCTACCCCCCCCACTACCACTATCAGATTAGAGCCATAATGGAGACTAGACATCTACCCCCCCCACTCCACTACACTATCAGATTAGAGCCATAATGGAGACATCTACCCCCCCACTACCACTATCAGATTAGAGCCATAATGGAGACTAGACATCTACCACCCCACTACACTATCAGATTAGAGCCATAATGGAGACTAGACATCTACCCCCCCACTACCACTATCAGATTAGAGCCATAATGGAGACTAGACATCTACCCCCCCCCTGACCAAACTATCAGATGGAGAGCCATAATGGAGACTAGCCCATCTACCACCCCACTACCACTACTACCAATTAGAGCCATATGGAGACTAGACATCTATCCCAATCGCACTACCACTATCCAGATTAGAGCCATAATAAAAATGCTCCAGACATCTACCATGGGCCCACGAGCCACTATCAGATAAACTAGCCATAATGGAGACATCTACAATTAGGGCCTTTAATAGACACTAACCACTATCAGATTAGAGCCATAATGGACAACTGACGCGACGTGGTCGCCACCCCAACACTACCACTATCAGATTAGAGCCATCAAATGGCAGGACTGACATCTAGCAACATAACCCTAATCTAGCAGTATTATAGCGAAGAGCCATATATGGAGACATCTACCCCCCACTACCACTATCCGATTAGAGCGCATAATGGAGACATCTACCCCCCCACTACCACTAACAGATTAGAGCTCATAATGGAGACTAACATCTACCCCCCCGCACTACCAGTATATCAGATTAGAGCCATAAATGGAGACATCTAGACATATACACCCACTACCACTATCAGATTAGAGCCATAATGGAGACTAGACATCTACCCCCACACTTACACTATTCAGATTTAGAGCCATAAATGAGACTAGACATTCTACTCACCCCGCCACTACCACTATCAGATTAGAGCCATAATGGAGACATCTACCCACCCCCAGCTACCCACTATCAGATTAGAGCCATAATGGATACTAAGACATCTACCCCCCCCACTACCACTATCAGATTAGAGCCATACTGGAGACTAGACATCTACCCCCCCCAATACCACTATCAGATTAGAGCCATGAGGGCGACTAGACACATCTACCCCCGACCACTACCACTATCAGATTAGAGCCATAATGGAGACATCTCTACCCACCACTATCACTATCAGATTTAGAGCCATAAGGAGACTAGACATCGTACCACCCACCACTACCACTAGACAGATTAGAGCCATACAGGAGACTAGACAGCTACCACCCCACTACCACTATCAGATAGGAGCCATAATGGAGACTAGAATCTACCCCCCCCACTACCTACTATCAGATCTAGAGCCATAAGGAGACAGGACATCTACCACCCACTACCACTATCAGATTAGAGCCATAATGTTGAGACATCTACCACCCCCTACCACTATCAGATTAGAGCCATAATGGAGACATCTACACCCCCCCCCCACTACCACTATCAGATTAGAGCCATAATAGGAGACTAGACATCTACCCCCCACACTACCACTATCAGATTAGAGCCATAATGGAGACTAGAACATCTACCACCCTACTACCACTATCAGATTAGAGCATAATGGAGACTAGACATCTACCACCCCACGTACCACTATAAGATTAGAGCCATAATGGAGACTAGACATCTACCACCCCCACTCCACTATCAGATTAGAGCCATAATGGAGACTAGACATCTACCCCCCCCTACTACTATCAGATTAGAGCCATAAATGGAGACTAGACACTACCCCCCCACTACCACTATCAGATTAGAGCCATGAGGGAGGGACTAGACATCTACAATCCTACCCCCCTACTACCACTATCAGATTAGACGCCATAATGGAGAACATCTACCACCACCCACCACTACTCACCGAGCTAAAAAATCAAGTTAGAGCCATGAGGGAGACTAGACATCTACCCCCCCCGACTACCCCTATCAGATTAGAGCCATAATGGAGAGCACACATCTACCACCCCACTACCACTATCAGATGTAGAGCCATAAATGGAGACATCTACCCCCCCTACTACCACGAATCAGATTAGAGCCATAATGGAGACTAGACATCTACCACCACACTACCACTATCAGATTAGAGCCATAATGGAGGACATCTACCCCCCCACTACCACTATCAGATTACTGAGCCATATGGAGACAGACAAAGAAACATCTACCCCCCTACTACCTACTATCAGATTAGAGCACTATAATTGGAGGGCCTATAAAGGAACCATCTACCCCCCCACTACCCACTATCATGATTAGAGGCCATACTGGAGGACTAGACATCTACCTCCCCCACCTACCACCCTATCAGATTAGAGCCATAATGGAGACTATGGATATATCACCCCCCACAACACTATCAGTATTAGAGCCATAATGGAGACTCAGGACATTACACCCCCCACTACCACTATCAGATTAGAGCCATAATGGAGACTGTGAGACTATACCACCCACTACCACTATCAGATTAGAGCCATAATGGGACTAGATATCTACAACCCCCACTATCACTATGAGATTAGAGACATAATGGAGACTAGATATCTACCACCCCACTATCAGATTACGAAGAGCCATAATGGATGACTAGACATCTACCCCCCACGCACCACTATCAGATTAGAGCCATAATGGTAGACTAGACATCTACCACCCCCACTTAGCACTATCAGATTAGAGGCCATAATGGATACTAGGACCTATACCACTACCACCCCACCTACCACTATCAGTTAGGAGCCATAATGGGAGACTAGATATCTACCACCGCCACTACCACTATCAGATTAGAGCCATAATGGAGAATAGACATCTACACCCCCACTACCACTATCAGATTAGAGCGCATCGAGCCGTGGTAGACTAGACATCTACCACCCCACTATCACTATCAGTTAGCGCGATAATGGGAGACATCTACCACCCCACTACCACTATCAGATTAGGAGCCATAATGGAGACATCTAACCCACCCCCACTACCACTATCAAGATGTAGAGCCATGATGCAGTGACTAGAACATCTACCACCCCACTACCACTATCAGATTAGAGCCCATAATGGAGACTAGACATCTACCACCCCCTACTACCACTATCAGATTAGAGCCATAATGGAGACAAATCTACCACCCCACACTACCTATCAGATTAGAGCCATAATGGAGACATCTACCCCCCACTACCACTATATCAGATTAGAGCCAACAATGGAACTAGACAATCTACCCCCCCCCACTACCACTATCAGATTAGAGCCATATGGAGACTAAGACATCTACCACCCCGCACTACCACTAACCAGATTAGAGCCATAATGGAGACTAGACATCTACCACCCCACTACCACTATCAGATTAGAGCCATAATATGGAGACATCTACCACCCCACTACCACTATCAGATAGAGAGCCAATAATGAGACTCGACATCTACCCCCCCCCCCCCCACTACCACTATCAGATTAGAGCCATAAAGGAGAGACATCTACCACCCCACTACCACTATCAGATTAGAGCCATACGGAGACTAGACATCTACCCCCCCCACTACCACTATCAATTAGAGCCATAATGGAGACTAGACATCTACCCCCCACTACCACTATCAGATTAGAGCCATAATGGAGACTAGACATCTACCTACCCCACTACCACTACTCAGATTAGAGCCATCAATGGAGACTAGACATCTACCACCCCCCTACCACTATCAGATTAGAGCCATAATGGGAGACTAGACATCTACCCCCCCACTACCACCACTACTATCAGATTAGAGCCATAATGGAGAATCTAGACCCACTACTAACCACTACCACTATCAGATTAGAGCCATAATGGAGACATCTACCACCCCCACTACCACTATCAGATTAGAGCCATAATGGAGACTAGACATCTACCAACCCCACTACCACTATCAGATTAGCCATAATGGAAGACATCTACCACCCCACTACCACTATCAGATTAGAGCCATAATGGAGACTGACATCTACCCCCCCACTACCACTATCAGATTAGAGCCAAATGGAGGACTAGACATCTACCACCCACTACCACTATCAGATTAGAGCCATAATGGAGACTAGATATCTACCCCCCACTACCACTATCAGATTAGAGCCATAATGGAGACTAGACATCTACACCCCCACTACCACTATCAGATTAGAGCCATAATGGAGACTAGACATCCTACCACCCCACTACCACTATCAGATTAGAGCCATAATGGAGACTAGACATCTACCACCCCACTACCACTATCAGATTAGAGCCATAATGGAGACATCTACCACCCACTTACCACTATCAGATTAGAGCCATAATGTAGACTAGACATCTACATTTTGACTACCACTAGCAGACGCTAGAGCCATATATGGAGACTAGACAGTTGTGACCACCCCACTACCACTATCAGATTAGAGCCATAATTTTTTTTAGACATCTGGCACCCCAACACCGACTATCAGATACCGAGCATAACCCTGGCATTCTACCACGCCATGATCTATCAACTGATCCTATATCCCATGCCGAGGGAACATCTCCCTCCCGACTACCACTATCAGCTGAGCCAATGGTGCGACGCCTGCACACGCCCACTACCACTATCAGCTTAGGGCCATAATGGACATGACATCTACCATTCCAGACCACCAGATTAGATCCATAATGGAGACATCTACCAACCCACTACGATCAGATTAGAGCCATAATTGGAGACAGACATCGCCACTCCACTAGGAGGTTACTCAGAGTATCAGATCAACCATAATGGAGACTAGACATCTACCCCCCCACTACCACTATCAGATTAGAGCCATAATGGAGGACTAACATCTACCACCCCACTACCACTATCAGATTAGAGCCATAATGGAGACTAGACCACCACATAACCCCCCCCTAACCCCCACTACCACTATCAGATTAGAGCCATAATGGAGACTAGACCATACCACCCCACTACCACTATCAGATAGAGCCATAAATGGAGACTAGACATCTACCCCCCCACTACCACTATCAGATTAGAGCCATAATGGAGATAGACATCTACACCCCACTACCACTATCAGATTAGAGCCATAATGGAGACTAATAGACTCTGACCACCCCACTACCACTATCAGATTAGAGCCATAATGGAGACTAGACATCTACCCCCCCACTACCACTATCAGATTAGAGCCATAAGGGATACATCATCTGACCACCCCCTACCACTATCAGATTAGAGCCATAATGGAGACATCATCTACCCCCCACTACCACTATCAGCTTAGAGCATAATGGAAGACTAGACATCTACCCCCCCACTACCACTATCAGATTAGAGCCATAATGGAGACATCTACCACCCCACTACCACTATCAGATTAGAGCCATAATGGAGACATCTACCCCCCCACTACCACTATCAGATTAGAGCCATAGGGATTACTAGACATCTACCCCCCACTACCACTATCAGATTAGAGCCATAATGGAGACATCTACCACCCCTACTACCACTATCAGATTAGAGCCATAATGGAGACTAGACATCTACCACCCCCCACTACCACTATCAGATTAGAGCCATAATGGAGACATCTACCACCCCACTGCTACCACTATCAGATTAGAGCTCCATAATGGAGACTAGACATCTACCACCCCACTACACTATCAGATTAGAGCCATTAATGGAGACATAGACTATACCACCCCCACTACCACTATCAGATTAGAGCCATAATGGAGACTAGACATCTACCCCCCACTACCACTATCAGATTAGAGCCATAATGGAGACTAGACATCTACCCCCCACTACCACTATCAGATTAGAGCCATAATGAGGAGACTAGACATCTACCCCCCCACTACCACTATCAGATTAGAGCCATAATGGAGGACTAGACATCTACCACCCCACTACAACTATCAGATTAGAGCCATAATGGACTAGACATCTACCCCCCCTACTACCACTATCAGATTAGAGCCATAATGGAGAATATACCTCTACCCCCCCACTACCACTATCCAGATTAGAGCCATAATGGAGACTAGACATCTACCACCCCACTACCCTATCAGATTAGAGCCATAATGGAGACATCTACCACCCCCCCACTACCACTATCAGATTAGAGCCATAAATGGAGACATCTACCCCCCCACTACCACTATCAGATTAGAGCCATAATGGAGACATCTACCACCCCACTACCACTAGTCAGATTAGAGCCCATAATGGAGACAGACATCTACCCCCCACTACCACTATCAGATTAGAGCCATAATGGAGACTAGACATCTACCACCCCACTACCACTACAGATTAGAGCCAGAATGGGATACTAGACATCTACCCCCCCACTACCACTATCAGATTAGAGCCATAATGGAGACAGCACATCTACCCCCCCCACTACCACTATCAGATTATGCCATAATGGAACTAGACATCTACCCCCCCCACTACCACTATCAGATTAGAGCCATATGGAGACTAGACATCTACCACCCCACTACCACTATCAGATTAGGAGCCATAATGGATACTAGACATCTACCCCCCCACTACCACTATCAGATTAGAGCCATAATGGAGACTAGACATCTACCACCCCCTGACTACCACTATCAGATTAGAGCCATAATGGAGACTAGACATCTACCACCCCACTACCACTATCAGATTAGAGCCATAATGGTAGACTAGATTATCTACCACCCCTACCACTATCAGATTAGAGCCATAATGGAGACTAGACATCTACCCCCCCACTACCACTATCAGATTAGAGCCATAATGGAGACTAGACATCTACCCCCCACCCACTATCACTATCAGATTAGAGCCATAATGGAGACATCTACCCTCTACCCCCCCACTACCACTATCAGATTAGAGCCATAATGGAGACTAGACATCTACCACCCCACTACCACTATCAGATTAGAGCCATAATGGAGACATCTACCACCCCACTACCACTATCCAGATTAGAGCCATAATGGAGACTAGACTCTACCACCCCCACTACCACTATCAGATTAGAGCCATAATGGAGACATCTACCACCCCACTATATCACTATCAGATTAGAGCCATAAATGGACTAGACATCTACCACCCCACTACCACTATCAGATTAGAGCCATAATGGAGACATCTAACCCCCACCTACCACTATCAGATTAGAGCCATAATGGAGACATCTACCACCCCACTACCACTATCAGATTAGAGCCATAATGGAGACTAGACATCTACCCCCCCACTACCACTATCAGATTAGAGCCATAATGGAGACTAGACATCTACCACCCCACTACCACTATCAGATTAGAGCCATAAATGGAGACTAGACATCTACCCCCCCACTACCACTATCAGATTAGAGCCATAATGGAGACTAGACATCTACCCACCCCACTACCACTATCAGATTAGAGCCATAATGGAGACATCTACCACCCCACTACCACTATCAGATTAGAGCCATGAGGGAGACATCTACCACCCCACTACCACTATCAGATTAGAGCCATAATGGAGACATCTACCCCCCCACTACCACTATCAGATTAGAGCCATAATGGAGACTAGACCCATCCCCCCCATACCACGGATCCCACTTAGAGCCATCAATATCAGATTAGACCACCATAACCACTATCAGACTAGAGCATAATGGAGACTATACACTACCACCACTACCACTATCAGATTAGAGCCATAATGGAGACATCTACCACCCCACTACCACTATCAGATTAGAGCCATAATGGAGACTAGACATCTACCCCCCCACTACCACTATCAGATTAGAGCCATAATGGAGACATCTACCCCCCACTACCACTATCAGATTAGAGCCATAAGGGACTAGACATCTACCCCCCCACTACCACTATCAGATTAGAGCCATAATGGAGACATTGACATCTACACCACCCCACTACCACTATCAGATTAGAGCCATAATGGAGACTAGACATCTACCACCCCACTACCACTATCAGATTAGAGCCATAATGGAGACTAGACATCTACCACCCCACTACCACTATCAGATTAGAGCCATAATGGAGACATCTACCACCCCACTACCACTATCAGATTAGAGCCATAAGGAGACTAGACATCTACCCCCCACTACCACTATCAGATTAGAGCCATAATGGAGACTAGACATCTACCACCCCACTACCACTATCAGATTAGAGCCATAAAGGAGACTAGACATCTACCCCCCCACTACCACTATCAGATTAGAGCCATAATGGAGACATCTACCACCCCACTACCACTATCAGATTAGAGCCATAATGGAGACATCTACCCCCCCACTACCACTATCAGATTAGAGCCATAATGGAGACATCTACCCCCCCACTTCCCACTATCAGATTAGAGCCATAATGGAGACTAGACATCTACCACCCCACTACCACTATCAGATTAGAGCCATAATGGAGACTAGACATCTACCCCCCCCCCCCCCCCACTACCACTATCAGAATTAGAGCCATAATGGATACTAGACATCTACCCCCCCACTACCACTATCAGATTAGAGCCATAATGGAGACTAGACATCTACCACCCCCACTACCACTATCAGATTAGAGCCATAATGGAGACTAGACATCTACCCCCCCACTACCACTATCAGATTAGAGCCATAATGGAGACATCTACCCCCCCACTACCACTATCAGATTAGAGCCATAATGGAGACTAGACATCTACCCCCCCCCCACTACCACTATCAGATTAGAGCCATAATGGAGACTAGACATCTACCACCCCACTACCACTATCAGATTAGAGCCATAATGGAGACTAGACATATACCACCCCACCACTACCACTATCAGATTAGAGCCATAATGGAGACATCTACCCCCTACTACCCCACTATCAGATTAGAGCCATAATGGAGACTAGACATCTACCCCCCCACTACCACTATCAGATTAGAGCCATAATGGAGACTAGACATCTACCCCCCCCCCCCCCCCCACTACCACTATCAGATTAGAGCCATAATGGAGACTAGACATCTACCACCCCACTACCACTATCAGATTAGAGCCATAATGGAGACTAGACATCTACCACCCCACTACCACTATCAGATTAGAGCCATAATGGAGACGAGAGAACATCTACCCCCCACTACCACTATCAGATTAGAGCCATAATGGAGACTAGACATCTACCCCCCCCACTACCACTATCAGATTAGAGCCATAATGGAGACATCTACCCCCCCACTACCACTATCAGATTAGAGCCATGAGGAAGACTAGACATCTACCACCCCACTATCACTATCAGATTAGAGCCATAATGGAGACTAGACCCCACTCATACCACCCCACTACCACTATCAGATTAGAGCCATAATGGAGACATCTACCACCCCACTACCACTATCAGATTAGAGCCATAATGGAGACTAGACATCTACCACCCCCACTACCACTATCAGATTAGAGCCATAATGGAGACATCTACCACCCCACTACCACTATCAGATTAGAGCCATAATGGAGACTAGACATCTACCCCCCCACTACCACTATCAGATTAGAGCCATAATGGAGACTAGACATCTACCCCCCCCCCACTACCACTATCAGATTAGAGCCATAATGGAGACTAGACATCTACCACCCCACTACCACTATCAGATTAGAGCCATAATGGAGACTAGACATCTACCCACCCCACTACCACTATCAGATTTAGAGCCATAATGGAGACTAGACATCTACCCACCCCACTACCACTATCAGATTAGAGCCATAATGGAGACATCTACCCCCCCACTACCACTATCAGATTAGAGCCATAATGGAGACATCTACCCCCCCCACTACCACTATCAGATTAGAGCCATAATGGAGACTAGACATCTACCACCCCACTACCACTATCAGATTAGAGCCATAATGGAGACTAGACACTACCACCCCCACTACCACTATCAGATTAGAGCCATAATGGAGACTAGACATCTACCACCCCACTACCACTATCAGATTAGAGCCATAATGGAGACTAGACATCTACCCCCCCCACTACCACTATCAGATTAGAGCCATAATGGAGATTAGACATCTACCCACCCCACTACCACTATCAGATTACCACCCCACTACCACTATCAGATGGCCAGAATGGAGACTAGACATCTACCCCCCCACTACCACTATCAGATTAGAGCCATAATGGAGACAGGACATCTACCACCCACTACTACCACTTAGAGCCAAGGGAGATTAGAGCCCCCCCCCCCCATAATGGAGATTAGAGCCATAATGGAGACATCTACCCCCACTACCACTATCAGATTAGAGCCATAATGGAGACTAGACATCTACCACCCCAACTACCACTATCAGATTAGAGCCATAATGGAGACTAGACATCTACCACCCCACTACCACTATCAGATTAGAGCCATAATGGAGACTAGACATCTACCCCCCCCCACTACCACTATCAGATTAGAGCCATAATGGAGACTAGACATCTACCACCCCACTACCACTATCAGATTAGAGCCATAATGGAGACTAGACATCTACCCCCACTACCACTATCAGATTAGAGCCATAATGGAGACTAGACATCTACCACCCCACTACCACTATCAGATTAGAGCCATAATGGAGACTAGACATCTACCACCCCACTACCACTATCAGATTAGAGCCATAATGGAGACTAGACATCTACCACCCCACTACCACTATCAGATTAGAGCCATAATGGAGACTAGACATCTACCCCCCCACTACCACTATCAGATTAGAGCCATAATGGAGACATCTACCCCCCCACTACCACTATCAGATTAGAGCCATAATGGAGACATCTACCCCCCCACTACCACTATCAGATTAGAGCCATAATGGAGACTAGACCATCTACTACCCCACTACCACTATCAGATTAGAGCCATAATGGAGACATCTACCACCCCACTACCACTATCAGATTAGAGCCATAATGGAGACTAGACATCTACCACCCCACTACCACTATCAGATTAGAGCCATAATGGAGACTAGACATCTACCCCCCACTACCACTATCAGATTAGAGCCATAATGGAGACTAGACATCTACCCCCCCACTACCACTATCCAGATTAGAGCCATAAGGAGAGACATCTACCCACCCCACTACCACTTCGATTAGAGCATAATGGACCACCCCCCACTACACTATCAGATTAGAAGCCATAATGGAGACAGACATCTACCCCCCCCACCCCACTACCACTATCAGATTAGAGCCATAATGGGAGACTAGACATCTACCACCCCACTACCACTATCAGATTAGGAGCCACTATCAGATGGAGCCATAATGGAGACATCTACCACCCCACTACCACTATCAGATAGAGCCATAATGGAGACATCTACACCCACTACAGATTAGAGCCCATAACTACCTACCCACCCCACTACCACTAATCAGATTAGAGCCATAATGGAGACATCTACCACCCCACTACCACTATCAGATTAGAGCCATAATGAGGACTAGACATCTACCACTACCACTACCACTATCAGATTAGAGCCATAATGGAGACATCTACCACCCCACTACCACTATCAGATTAGAGCCATAATGGAGACTAGACATCTACCACCCCACTACCACTATCAGATTAGAGCCATAATGGAGACTAGACATCTACCACCCCACTACCACTATCAGATTAGAGCCATAATGGAGACATCTACCACCCCACTACCACTATCAGATTAGAGCCATAATGGAGACTAGACATCTACCCCCCACTACCACTATCAGATTAGAGCCATAATGGAGACTAGACATCTACCCACCCCACTACCCACTATCAGATTAGAGCCATAATGGAGACTAGACATCTACCACCCCACTACCACTATCAGATTAGAGCCATAATGGGAGACTAGAACATCTACCCCCCCCCCCCCCCCACTATCAGATTAGAGCCATAATGGAGACTAGACATCTACCACCCCACTACCACTATCAGATTAGAGCCATAATGGAGACTAGACATCTACCCCCCCACTACCACTATCAGATTAGAGCCATAATGGAGACAGACATCTACCACCCCACTACCACTATCAGATTAGAGCCATAATGGATACTAGACATCTACCACCCCACTACCACTATCAGATTAGAGCCATAATGGATACTAGGACATCTACATCTACCACCCCACTACCACTATCAGATTAGAGCCATAATGGAGACTAGACATCTAAATACCCCACTACCACTAGATTAGAGCCATAATGAGACTAGACATCTACCACCCCACTACCACTATCAGATTAGAGCCATAATGGATACTAGACATCTACCACCCCACTACCACTATCAGATTAGAGCCATAATGGATACTAGACATCTACCCCCCCACTACCACTATCAGATTAGAGCCATAAGGGAGACATCTACCCCCCACTACCACTATCAGATTAGAGCCATAATGGAGACATCTACCCCCCACTACCACTATCAGATTAGAGCCATAATGGATACTAGACATCTACCCCCCCCCACTACCACTATCAGATTAGAGCCATAATGGAGACATCTACCCCCCACTACCACTATCAGATTAGAGCCATAATGGAGACTAGACATCTACCCCCCCACTACCACTATCAGATTAGAGCCATAATGGAGACTAGACATCTACCACCCCACTACCACTATCAGATTAGAGCCATAATGGAGACTAGACATATACCCCCCCACTACCACTATCAGATTAGAGCCATAATGGAGACTAGACATCTACCCCCCCACTACCACTATCAGATTAGAGCCATAATGGAGACATCTACCCCCCCCACACTACCACTATCAGATTAGAGCCATAATGGAGACATCTACCACCCCACTACCACTATCAGATTAGAGCCATAATGGAGACATCTACCCCCCCACTACCACTATCAGATTAGAGCCATAATGGAGACATCTACCACCCCACTACCACTATCAGATTAGAGCCATAATGGAGACATCTACCACCCCACTACCACTATCAGATTAGAGCCATAATGGAGACTAGACATCTACCCCCCCACTACCACTATCAGATTAGAGCCATAATGGAGACTAGACATCTACCCCCCCACTACCACTATCAGATTAGAGCCATAAGGGAGTTTGTAGTGAGCTTCTTTCCTCCTACTGATTCGACCATGCAGTGCGCCTCACAAAAGTGATTGCTGTCCTCAATATGAAATGTTCAACTTCACGCTGTATATCTAAAAATGACCCATATACACTGACTGTTTAAAGCAGAACTACCTAAACTATTGCTGATGGTGAACCTAAACAATCAAACGTAATCTATTATAAGCCATAATTCAGCAGATCTATTGTAAGCCCTGTTCAGCAGATCTATTGTAAGCCCTGTTCAGCAGATCTATTGTAAGCCCTGTTCAGCAGATCTATTGTAAGCCCTGTTCAGCAGATCTATTGTAAGCCCTGTTCAGCAGATCTATTGTAAGCCCTGTCCTCACAGATCTATTGTAAGCCCTGTTCAGCAGATCTATTGTAAGCCCCTGTTCAGCAGATCTATTGTAAGCCCTGTCCAGCAGATCTATTGTAAGCCCTGTTCAGCAGATCTATTGTAAGCCCTGTTCAGCAGATCTATTGTAAGCCCTGTCCAGCAGATCTATTGTAAGCCCTGTTCAGCAGATCTATTGTAAGCCCTGTTCAGCAGGTAGATCCATTGTAAGCCCTGTTCAGCAGGTAGATCCAGATGAGAGTTGTCCCCGGTAGCTTACTTCTATTTCGGTTAAACACCATTTTCAACCATGCACATATAACAACAACCTAGCAAATTACATAGGCTTTATTCGTTAAGTGACGACCTAATATCGCGCAAACCGTTTGAATACTGAAGGTGCCGCACAGATGTGCAAGACAGGAACAGGCGGCCTACTTCGGATTGGTCAGCGTGCGAAGCTGGGCACAGTGGAGAGTTTTGACTAGGCTCCTGATACTGCCTGGGGTTGTTTGGCTAAATGACTTGTAGATCAATGGCTTTCAACACAGTTACATGCTTAGTTCGACACAACGAAAGAGAGGACGCATCAGTTGTCACAAAATAGGAGGTATTTTCGGAAGGCCGAGAGAAAGTCATATGAGCAACAGCTCAGTCCCTACACCCAAACGAGGGCATTGCGTTCATCCACCTCTGGCCTGCTGGCTCCCCTTCCTCTGCGGAAGCATAGTTCCCGCTCAGCCCAGTCAAAACTGTTCGCTGCTCTGGCACCCCAATGGTGGAACAAGCTCCCTCACGACGCCAGGACAGCGGAGTCACTCACCACCTTCCGGAGACATTTGAAACCCCACCTCTTTAAGGAATACTTGGGATAGGATAAAGTGTGGTCCTCTGTAGCTCAGTTGGTAGAGCACGGCGCTTGTAACGCCAAGGTAGTGGGTTCGATCCCCGGGACCACCCATACACAAAAATGTATGCACGCATGACTGTAAGTCGCTTTGGATAAAAGCGTCTGCTAAATGGCATATTATTATTATTATTAAAGTAATCCTTCTACCCCCCCCCCCCCCTTTACTGCAACCCCCCCCCCCCCCCCCCCCAAAAAAAAAAAAAAAAAAGCTGTTACATTGTAAAGTGGTTATCCCACTGGCTATAAGGTGAATGCACCAATTTGTAAGTCGCTCTGGATAAGAGCGTCTGCTAAATGACGTAAATGTAAAAAGCGAGTCGGCGAATTCGTAACGTTTTAATCGATTTTCTGAATCGATTTTCTGACCGATGCATGTTACATTTGGATGGGTTTGGGGTCCGCGGACCGATGCGGTCTTATCTTAAACATTTTTGAATCAGGGACTGATGCGTATCAGTGAAATCATCCCTAGTGTGTGTGACTCACGCTGACGTGATAGCCCGGTATCTCTCCTGACCGGCCGTGTCCCAGATCTGAGCCTTAACCGTCTTGCCGTCCACCTGGATACTGCGGGTGGCAAACTCCACGCCGATGGTGCTCTTACTCTCCAGGTTAAACTCATTCCGGGTGAAACGAGACAATAGGTTACTCTTCCCCACACCAGAGTCTCCGATCAACACCACTGGGACAGAGACAAAAAGAGACAGGTTAGAGTCAATTCAAATGCAATACAAACTTTATTGATCCCTCAGGCACAATCATTGTTAGATTACAAATATCAATATCAAACTCCTCTACATATTAAAGTACCAGTCAAAAGTTGACACACCTATTCATTCAAGGGTTTTTCTTTATTTTTACTATTTTCTACATTGTAGAATAATAGTGAAGACATCAAAACTATGAAATAACACATATGGAATCATGTAGTAACCCAAAAAAAGTGTTAAAAGTGCAGTCACAAAAACCTTTTTTGGTTACTACATGATTCCATATGTGTTATTTCATCGTTTTGATGTCTTCACTATTATTCTACAATGTAGAAAATAGTAAAAATATAAAGAAAAACCCTTGAATGAGTAGGTGTGTCCAAACGTTTGACTGGTACTGTACATACAGGCAGCATACAATGAGGTGATACAATCCATCCCAATAAATACACTGTTCGAAAACAATGTGCTTTGTGAAGATTGCCATCATATGCTAACTAATACCAAGAAGGAGCCCATTCATTACGACGTGGAATAGGAAGCTCTTCTACAGTGTCCCCGAGGCTGGTGCAGAGCAGAGGTCCTCAGATCCAGACCTGGGCTAATGTAATGTCATCGTTAGTTTTATACTCGGCAGCAGCAGAACAGGCACAGAACTGAGGTCCAACTCTGTTAGCTGGAAACATCCCCATGTGTCATAAGGGTGGTTCTATTACTCCTGTTCTCAACAATGACCAACAATGTTTACACACTGGTTCCAGCTAGTTATAGGCTACCCTGAAGCCTTGATGAATAAGGTGTGTTTCTGTTGGGCTATACGTGAGGAACACCTGTCATACAAGAAGTGGGTAATAAGTACAGCCTATAGCTAGATCCCCATTTCCATGGTTTGCGACTACGGATATACGGTCACACATTCCTCTGTGCTTGACATCTCAACTTGAATCCTCAGTCGATAACATGGTCTGACTAGACATCAAGTGGGCCTAGCCTATAATCCAGGTTTTAAAAAAACAACATAAAAACGTCTAAATTCAGTGGTATGCCATTCTCGTGCTTGAGATCATAAATGCTCAATATAATGCTCAGTCACATTCCTCGGGCGAGGAAAGGCCATGGCCTATGTTCCTAGTAGTTACTCCACAATGGGAAGAACCCATTTTATCAGATGTCGTTATGATGATGAGCATGTTGTGTTTGAAGCCACTGTCTTTCACAAGCAGGATTAGGGTAGATATCTAGCGCTAATTAGCTAGCTACCTAACGTGGTAGTTATGTAGACATGTCTTCTGTAAGAAAACATTTAAACGAATGACATCACATAACGTTATTAAGGTAGCTGGGGCAACCAGCTATGGTTTCAGTAACTAAGTTATGTGGTCATTTGACCAAGTAGCTGAGGATGTTTATTTCCTGACGGTACCGCACTGAAATTGAGGACTTTAGTTAGCTAGCTAGCCAACAAATTAAAGACAAATGATCAACGGCTGTTAGTTAGCATTATTAAGGAACAAAGACAATAGCCCAATATATAATACAATAATATCCAAACGCACTCATTTTAGTTCATAAGATATCAAGCTGACGTTAACTTTTTGCTGCGAATGTGTAGCTAGCTAGCGGCTAACTAGATTAGCATCGAGCCCTACCGAAGCCTAGCGACCACCAGTACTAGCTAGCCTGGCGACTATAAAACCAAGATGAAGTTACATTTTTATGGACAGGTGACGTTAGGTCTGATTTAGCATAGATGTACCTTTAAACAAGTAATCGTACTCGTCATCTCTGTTCCCCATCCTGAATGAAAAATGAAGGCGAGGTTCGATCCCAATTGGCACCTTTCTTTTCCGTTCGTTGCTCGGTCCTATCCTGCCTGGCACTGCAATGCAACGGTATCTGCTGCACCTCGAGTCTAGTAGTTAACAAGCTAGTTAGCGTTCAACCGCTATAAAACGCCCACTTCCGGATCGGGTGTTTGGTATTTTAAAACACGACTTACTTTCTTTGATGCTAAACGAAATACATTTACTGAATAAATTGATACGTTATGTCAAAAAGGTGCTTCTTCTTGACAGCCAGCTGGTCATAGGACAATAAGGAGAACGAATCGGTGCAATACATACTAATACGTTTACGTGTCTCTTCATGATGTGTGGTTCTATGGTGTAATGGTTAGCACTCAGGACTCTGAATCCTGCGATCCGAGTTCAAATCTCGGTAGGACCTGAATTTTTTTTCAGGTGAGTCAAAACAGTGGCACACTTCTCGATTATGAGGAGTAGATGGAATATTAAGTTTTAAATGGCAGTCTGCAGTTGCTGCATCCATTTATTTTTGTATTTATCAATTCATATGTACCCATTGACTAACTGGTTGTAGTTATACACGTGCCGCGTTTAACGAATCCGCTAGTCGGACAATATGCTATCTAAGATTCCAAAATATTACCTAGGTGACATCTTTTGCTGAATCCCATCTCTGCCTCAAAACAGTCTGAATTAATCTTAGCTAAAACAATCAATATGTCGATGTTTTTTTTGGGGGGCGGGGGGGAGGAAGTCTTTTACATATATAGCTAAGGATTATTTTTGCCTCAATTAGCATTATTTCTGAAGTTAAGACTATGGGCACGAAAACTAGCATAAATGTGTCCAACATTAACGTTAGCTTAACGTTAAGCTAACGTTAGCTGAGCCAGTCACTGAAATTATCTCTGACTGAAACGATGCTGCTAACCCAACCAGCTACCTATGCTGCACACAGAGTGTTGAATCTTCCAACAAAACCTAGCTCTACCATCTCTCTACTATCTCTAAGCTACTGTAGCTAGTAGTGCTAATGCTTACATTATTATGACTTTTCATTTAGCAGCTGTTCTTCTGTCAGGAGTCATTGCAGCAGCCTCGAGTCAGCGGCTGTGCTCAGCTGACCCAACGATAGGATCGCAGAGAAACATGCTGATCTACAACTGATTTCTAATAACAATCAGCTCTTAATTGTGGGGCTGCATGTCTACAACATCAGGGTCATTTAAAAAGGCTAAGCAAGCTTTTTATGTCAGTGAAGAAAGAGCTAGCTAGCTATACTACATAACCAAAAGTATGTGGACACCTGCTCGTCGAACATCTCATTCCAAAATCATGGGCATTAATATGGAGTTGGTCTATAACAGCCTCCACTCTTATGGGAAGGCTTTCCACTAGATGTTGGAACATTGTTGTGGGTACTTGCTTCCATTCAGCCACAAGAGCATTAGTGAGGTCGCAGTCTGCGTTCCAATTCATCCCAAAGGCGTTCGATGGGGTTGAGTTCAGAGCTCTGTGCAGGCCAGTCAAGTTCTTCCACACCGATCTCGACAAACCATTTGTGTATGGACCTCGCTTTGTGCACACGGGCATTGTCATGCTGAAACAGGAAAGGGCCTTCCCCAAACTGTTGCCACTAAGTTGGAAGCACAGAATCGTCTAGAATGTCATTGCTGTAGCATTAAGATTTCCCTTCACTGGAACTAAGGGGCCTAGCCCGAACCATGAAAAAAAGCCCCAGACCATTATTCCTCCTCCACCAAACTTTACAGTTGCATTAGGGCAGGTAGAATTCTCCTGGCATCCGCCAAACCCGGATTCGTCTGTCAGACTGCCAGATGGTGAAGCGTGATTCATCACTCCAGAGAACGTGTGTCCACTGCTCCAGAGTCCAATGGCGGCGAGCTTTACACCACTCCGGCCTCTTAGCCTTGTGTGCGGCTGCTCTGCCATGGAAACCCATTTCATGAAGCTCCCGATGAACAGTTATTGTGCTGACGTTGCTTCCAGAGGCAGTTTGGAACTCGGTAGTGAGTGTTGCAACCGAGGACAGACTATTTTTTACACGCACTACGCGCTTCAGCACTCGGTGGTCCCGTTCTGTGAGCTTGTGTGGCCTACCACTTCACAGCTGAGCCGTTGTTGCTCCTAGATGTTTCCACTTCACAATAACAGCACTTACAGTTGACCGGGGGCAGCTCTAGCAGGGCAGAAAATTTGACGAACTGACTTGTTGGAAAGGAGGCATTCTATGACGGTGCCACGTTGAAAGTCACTGAGCTCTTCATTAAGGCCGTTCTACTGCCAATGTTTGTCTATGGAGATTGCATGGCGGTGTGCTCGATTTTATACACCTGTCAGCAACGGGTGTGGCTGAAATAGTCGAATCCACTAATTTGAAGGGTTGTCCACATACAGTGGGGAAAAAAAAGTATTTAGTCAGCCACCAATTGTGCAAATTCTCCCACTTAAAAAGATGAGAGAGGCCTGTAATTTTCATCATAGATACACATCAACTATGACAGACAAATTGAGAAAATTGTTTCCATAAAATCACATTGTAGGATTTTTAATGATTTTATTTGCAAATTATGGTGGAAAATAAGTATTTGGTCACCTACAAACAAGCAAGATTTCTGGCTCTCACAGACCTGTAACTTCTTCTTTAAGAGGCTCCTCTGTCCTCCACTCGTTACCTGTATTAATGGCACCTGTTTGAACTTGTTATCAGTATAAAAGACACCTGTCCACAACCTCAAACAGTCACACTCCAAACTCCACTATGGCCAAGACCAAAGAGCTGTCAAAGGACACAAGAAACAAAATTGTAGACCTGCAACCAGGCTGGGAAGACTGAATCTGCAATAGGTAAGCAGCTTGGTTTGAAGAAATCAACTGTGGGAGCAATTATTAGAAATAGAAGACATACAAGACCACTGATAATCTCCCTCGATCTGGGGCTCCACGCAAGATCTCACCCCCGTGGGGTCAAAATGATCACAAGAACGGTGAGCAAAAATCCCAGAACCACACGGGGGACCTAGTGAATGACCTGCAGAGAGCTGGGACCAAAGTAACAAAGCCTACCATCAGTAACACACTACGCCGCCAGGGACTCAAATCATGCAGTGCCAGAAGTGTCCCCCTGCTTTAAGCCAGTACATGTCCAGGCCCGTCTGAAGTTTGCTAGAGTGCATTTGGATGATCTAGAAGAGGATTGGGAGAATGTCATATGGTCAGATGAAACCAAAATATAACTTTTGGTAAAAACTCAACTCGTCGTGTTTGGAGGACAAAGAATGCTGAGTTGCATCCAAAGAACACCATACCTACTGTGAAGCATGGGGGTGGAAACATCATGCTTTGGGGCTGTTTTTCTGCAAAGGACCAGGACAACTGATCCGTGTAAAGGAAAGAATGAATGGGGCCATGTATCGTGAGATTTTGAGTGAAAACCTCCTTCCATCAGCAAGGGCATTGAAGATGAAACGTGGCTGGGTCTTTCAGCATGACAATGATCCCAAACACACCGCCCGGGCAACGAAGGAGTGGCTTCGTAAGAAGCATTTCAAGGTCCTGGAGTGGCCTAGCCAGTCTCCAGATCTCAACCCCATAGAAAATATTTGGAGGGAGTTGAAAGTCCGTGTTGCCCAGCGACAGCCCCAAAACATCACTGCTCTAGAGGAGATCTGCATGGAGGGATGGGCCAAAATACCAGCAACAGTGTGTGAAAACCTTGTGAAGACTTACAGAAAATGTTTGACCTGTGTCATTGCCAACAAAGGGTATATAACAAAGTATTGAGAAACTTTTTGTTATTGACCAAATACTTATTTTCCACCATAATTTGCAAATAAATTCATTACAAATCCTACAATGTGATTTTCTGGATTTTTTTCTTCTCATTTTGTCTGTCATAGTTGACGTGTACCTATGATGAAAATTACAGGCCTCTCTCATCTTTTTAAGTGGGAGAACTTGCACAATTGGTGGCTGACTAAATACTTTTTTTCTCCACTGTACATTACAACAGTTAGCTACACAGCTGATCAAGTCACTGTACTGACGACCAACATCCTTGCACAGAATTTGTGCAGGGAGATTGCAATTGTGACAATATCAAAACAAGCTAACTATTAAATCACTGTCACAATGTTTGTAATAATTTAGCTAGCTAGCTAGTTATTCTGCCTATTTCATGGAGTCATACGAGAGTGCAGTGATATAACAAATTAGGAACTATTTTAAATGTTTTGAACGGTGGATGCTCAATATTCCAATTTTGAATATGAGTTCCGCGTCCTACAAGACAGATGGTCATGGTTAGAAGGGATCCAGCTTTTTTTTATGTCAGATTTTAAGTTCCGTAGCAGGTTAGGAGAATTTGGTTAAGGTTAGGAAAAGGGTTAGGGTTAGCTAAAATACAAAAACTTTTGACATTAATTTGACAAAAGCTGGATCCCTTCTTGCCTTGACCAAGACAGATCAGGTACGAGCATCGCGGAGGAGTGGGGAGACGACAAGGACCTTATTGGAGGGACGTGAAGAAATCTTTGCAAGGTGAAGGAAGCATGGAGAGGTCAGAGATAGCCAGACTTGTGAAATGGGCTAAGGAACAGAAGTTGGGTTTTGGAGAAACATCATCAGTGCGTGGGGAACGGATAGCTTCCAGACAGCGAGGAAGAAGAGCCGAGTGTAGTGGGAAGATGTATGTTGAAGAAGAATGGCGTCAGACATGATAAAGAAGAATCTGGACCAATAGGAGTGACATTTTAGGAGAAAGTGGACCCTTGCCTTTTGGCGGATCCATTTGTGGTTTCAAGGTGGGTGAGAAAGGAGTTGGGTGTAGTTGAATCAGTGAAGGTAACCTGTAGTGGACTTGTGATATTTGTTTGTGTTTCTTCTGACCAGAGGGAGAAGGTGCTTTGGGTCACGCAACTTGGATCAAGGTCTGTTTCTTGCTTTGCTCTTAGGAATAGGGCACCATTGAAAGGAGTGATTTCTGGGGTAGCGTTAAGTGTGGAGGTGGAACAATTGAAGTTGAAAATTCCTGGTGTTTGTGATGCCTGCCGTTTGGTGTGATGCAGACCCGGCGGTGAGCGTTGTGAAACAGAGGAGTCACTGTCAGTCCTTTTGAGTTTTGAGTCAGTCTTTACCAGACAAAGTCATGTTAGGATACTGTGGCTTGTGAAAGTATTATCCAACAAAATAGGAAAAACACCAAGGGGGATGAATACTTTTGCAAGGTACTGTATGTGCCGGGGGGCTAGGGTCAGTCTGTCCTATCTGGTGAAATTCTCCCGTATTGTCTGCTGTCCTGTGTAAACTTAAGGATGCTCCCTCTAATTCTCCCATCATCCCATGTTGCTGGGGATCGGAAGTGTCCGGTGCGAGAGAGGCAGGTTGAGGTGGCCAGAGTCAGAGTAGTGCAGAAGGTGTCGTATGCTGAGGCAGTGAAGAAAATATGTGGTCCTCTGTAGCTCAGCTGGTAGAGCACGGCGTTTGTAACGCCAGGGTAGTGGGTTCGATCCCCGGGACCACCCATACACAAAAATGTATGCACGCATGACTGTAAGTCGCTTTGGATAAAAGCGTCTGCTAAATGGCATATTATTATTATAAAGTAGAGGAGGATGGGTCAAGGGTCAAGGGATCCTGAGAGGATCCCAGTGAGTAGTAGATCTGTGCCAGAACAGAATGATAGGGTAACAAGTGATTTATGCTTCAGTAAGGTTAGCTTCTTAGCGTTCATAGCGACGGTTATCAACTGTACCACAGAAAATCACAGAAAAGAGATGTTGTGGTGGCAGCTGCAGAGAGGTATTTGGGTATACAAGATTTCATTTCAGAAGAGTTATAGGGTGTGTTGAGGGGTGGTGTCCTGTCCTCCCAGGCCGTTGCCATGGGGAGGAGCAGATAGGGTCAAAGTAGTGGAATGGGGTAGTAGGTTTTTAATGGCCGTTCTGCCACCCTGGGCGAGACCAAACCCCCTCGCAAAACTAGAATAGTCCCAGTAAGCAAAATGACGTTGAAAAGACTTCTAAAATTCGTATTTTCAGACATTGAAGTTAAGTTCAATTTAGGTTCTGAATGGAAGGTGAAAAAGGTATTTTCCGTATGTTTAAAATACAGATTTTCCAGGACATTGAAAAGGCATATTTTCCGGACGTTGAAAAATACGTATTTTCCGGATGTTGAAATCAGGGTCATTTTTGGTTCTGAATAAAAAAATGTAATACTTATTTTTCCGGATGTTGAAAATACGTATTTTCCAGACGTTGAAAATATGTTCTACTTTCATTCTGAACCAAAAATCTGCCTGATTTCAACATCCGGTAAATACATACGTAATTTATTGACGTCTATGTTTGGGCCAAATCAAGGCTGGTCCAGACCGGACAACATCTGAACCAAACAGAGACGTCTATGACTGCTTCAGATTTGGTCTGGACCGGAACAAAAATGGAAGTTTATGAATGCCCATCGATGTGGTAGGCCCGCCGTTTTGTTAACTCTGAATATCAGCTACCCAACTTTATCAGGAGTTATCCTGAGCCTATTTGCAATGTGTTTATTACACAGCGGGAAATGCAGAAGTATTTTCTGTTTTAGCTATGATCAGCTCGTCAAAAATGGACAGATACAAACTAAAACCACTGATCATGACAACGGGGTGAAAACAACAACAGTTGTGATTGTAGCTCAGTTGGTAGAGAAAAAATAAAAATAATGTATGCACTCACTAACTGTAAGTCGCTCTGGATAAGAGCGTCTGCTAAATGACTAAAATGTAAATGTAAAATGTCCATTCCATATTGTCAATTTTACTTTGACCTGTCCTGTTTTTAGAATAGGTTGTTTGTTAACATGACAGTGCATTTTGTTATTTGAGAAACCTGCATGATGTAAAAAGTGTACGTCTCGTTACAGTCACGCATTTTTATCTCCAGCCTGTAGGCTACAGAAAAGGCCACATACTCTTTCTACCATATCCTATATCTGCTACATGATTTATGTTAGATTATTTTTTGGGACTAAATGTTGGTGAAACGCAGCAGTGATGAGTCTCTCCAGCAGGACCCTGGGAATGGACAAACAAAGTATTTTATTTTAGCTCCGATTTTCCCGACCTGAAGATCACTGACGTCATGATTTGACCTCGTATTTTTCCGGGTTTCCAGTTGTCATGAACACACCATTAGTCAGAGATGAAGACAGAGGCCCAACTCGGTGGGGAAATCTGTCTCTCTCCAGCAGGTGGCGTTATTTCGTTGCTTCGTCCACCAAGAAAGGAGTTTTTGTATACGAGGTCAATGAGAGGATGTCGAATTTGGTCAACAAAAAAACTGAATGGCTTATTTGCAACCTGAGGTTTATTTGATCTAATAGAAGTTTGGTAATGCTTAACTTGTTACGAGTGTACTAATATTCTGCCAACTTTGAGAAAAAACACTTTATATCGGAGTTGTCTTGAGATGGCTATGCATATTCATGGCATTAGGCTAATAGCATAGCATCTCTCTCCATTGAATACAGGCGGTTGACGTCAACAACCCTCATCAAATATTCAAAAAAAGGATTACAATAATGAGAGCTAGACGCCTCCCATTGTTAGGGTGGAGAGACATGTCTCTTGTCAGTATATCCATAATGTTTGGTTCAACCAAAGACAGTACAGTATGAAGATAGGCTAAAACTGCTTCACCAACAGAAATCTCTGATCACACTTGTAGGCGATGCCATGACGACGTTGGCTAGCTAATGCCGCGTTCAAGTGCTAGTTGGAACTAGGAAATATCCAACATGCAAACGATTTGAAGTTATACATGTGCCGTGTTTCAAAGAATCAGCAAGTCGAACATTTCTTGAGTTTCCTAGTTCCGACTGTGTTGTTGTTTTTAATCGCAATGCTTTGCTTTATCTTGGCCAGGTCGCAGTTGTAAATGAGAACTTGTTCTCAACCGGCTTACCTGGTTAAATAAAGGTTAGATAAAAAAAATGAACGTGGCACAAGCTCATGCATAGAGATAAGTCATCGGGTCTAACTGTCGTCTCGCTCCGAACTGCGCATGTGCATGCCATCAAATCAAAGGCACTCCTTCGATATAAAGTTGTTTTTGATTAAAATGAAAACGTGTCAGTTTGTCTCGAGGTTGGAGTAATAGCATGTTCAACTACTTAGAGAGATGCACTTTCCTGGTTGCTAAAATTCTAATAGTTCTAATTTCAGTTTATGTGGAACAAAAACAAACAAGTATAGTGTAGATAATTATTGTACTATCTAAACCGCTGTAAAATATATTTTCCATAACCAAAAATATTGTATTTTATATTGTATCAGCTGTTTGAAGCTGGTGTACAAAACCGAAAGTAAAAGACGCAAAAAGGAAACGTAAGAACGGGAAGCAGAGAAAGAGCACGTAGAACAGATCTACCGCTTCTTTGACTGGCTTTCAATGAGAATGACAGATATATAACAACACATTTCTATGTGAATTTGGTCAGGTCGTCCAAACAAGTTACATATTGCAGCTTTAAGACATTGGCTCGAATCTAGGTTGTGCCTTTCGATTTTGAGAAAATTAACAACTAAGGAAGAATGTT
This sequence comes from Coregonus suidteri, assembly GCA_036851935.1. Lineage (NCBI taxonomy): Eukaryota > Metazoa > Chordata > Actinopteri > Salmoniformes > Salmonidae > Coregonus > Coregonus suidteri. Next base: position 50,855,225 of record CM072235.1, on the reverse strand, counting down.
TCACTTCTCTCATTGACTTCTCAAACCCCGTCCTGGTCTGATTGGTCTGATTGGTCTGTTTCGCAAGCGTTCCCGGAAGTCTCGCAATGTTGCGCCTCTGGGTTTAGAAACTCAGTGGTTCACCTCCATCAGAACACAAAATATAAGCTTGTAATGGTTTGTTAACAAAGTAAATGTAAACAAACATGATATCGCATCAAAACATGGTTAAAACTATAATGTTGATATCATGGATGGTCAGTCCTTGCATCCATAGCTCTGTCTATGAATTTGAGAGTAAAATGTTAAAATGATAGTGGTTACATGTCTTACTGGATTGCTTGGCTCTGACAATCTCTGGTCTCTCTCTTATTCATAGAAAGAGAATACCATGGCAACATGAATACTGCCAAAATGAAATACTGTAGTAAAAAATGATTGCACTACCCAGTGATACCTACATGGGTGCGGTAGAGCGCCACTTTTAAAATAATATAAAACACTCAGTCACGACCTCCATCACACGTTTTTATAATGGGAATATTTTATAATGGGAATATTTTATAATGGACATTTGCGAAATTAACTTAAATTGTTTTAAATGTGAGGCAATGAGTAAGTAGACCTAAATAGCTAGCCTGGTTCCCGTCTCTTTTCAGCTATTACATTCCACTCCTTGCCACTCCTGTCATTTGCTGTCTAACGTGGATCGCAAAAAAATAATGACTACGATCAAATTTCCTCACTTTAAATATTATACTTATGGAACACCTATACGTTTGGCAGCCAAGCCCGTGATCAGTGTAGCCGTTTATCGTCTAGACATGATGTTGAATGATCTTCACGCCTAGAATAAAAACCACCAGGCTTCCGGCATAGACTCAATGGAATAAAATAAAAATAAAATACATGATTACAGGGGGTAGTTTAGAAAAACTAATCCAGCGCAAATCTTGCTCTGGAATAAGGCACATGCTGGGATAATAATTCCATAACTAACGTCCATTCAAACTGTCATTGTCAATTCATTTGATATGCTAGCTACATTATGTTAGCATTATGCTATATAACGTTTCCTAAAGTAGCCTGTCTGGACTCCATCTCTTAATAAGAGAGGTGGGACAAATAATATAACTGAAATGAGCAGAACAAATTGTAAAAATGTAAGCAAGTTATTGTGATCAGCATATGTGCGAGGAATGAGGACAGGTGCCAATTTCGCGTTTCCTTCCTCTCATCAATGGGCTGCAGCTTGTGCGAACGTAGGCTAATATTCTCCATATGATTCATCTCTCTCTCGTTACGAAGTCCTCTAGCCACTTTGTACAACATGATCTTGCATTGACACATATCTTCTCACAAGGGAATTACCGCAGCAGGTCGTAAGGGTATTTTTAGTTGTTCTTAAAATTTCAATTATAGATTGTGCCAAATGATGATGTTGTCATGGAAAATATGAATGTTGTACCAATCAGCAACTGTACCGTAAATCCGGCTGCATATTGAACGTTGAGATTACCGAAAGGCCAGTCTCTTTGGCAAATGAAAGGAGGGCAAGGAGTGGAATGTCTGGTACCCAGACTAAAGAGATGCATGATAATCCTAGTAGTCGCCCATCTTCTTCCTCGGTGTCACCAATGACGTCCGTGCGCGTTCGTGTGAATGGTGAGCGGTCACGTGGATAACGGGTCTGGGATAAAGCGCAGCTCCGGCAAAGTGTATTTATTTCGTTGGATGCGTCTTATTTTTGGTCGATCCGAGACACATTATTAATTTCTTATACGACAGAAAGGAAAAATAATTCAACACAAATGGCGAATAAATTGTCGTTCAAATTGTAGGTTTATTTTTGATAGAATAGCAGTGTCCAGTTCACTGAGCGTTTGACAACAATCGTCGTGTGATCCTGGGATGTGAGTAGAGGATAATTATTTCATTGGATGAACATGCATGTTTTTGACCGCTATAACATTTTTGCTTTCCAGAGATAATCTCTCCTGTAGGCTATATTTTCGTCTGACGTCATGTGTTCTCTATGATCGCCTTATTTATTGATGATGTCTAAGCATCGATCACCTGATGTTGTTTTAAATGAAATGCATCCCATTTTGATGTGGACTGAGCACACATTTAGCTTATCATGTTTCTATGTGATCTCCGTTATAGTGTTCGACTGTCACCGGGTAAAATCACACCGTGAAACACACCCATCAATGAATGAACGAACTCCGTGCCCTTTTGGTCCCAGTGTCAGGCACTCTCATGGTGTTACGTGTACTCTGTTTACTAGTAAGGGATACATTGTATCAGGGCCGACAGGGATAGGCTACTTTTGTAGCAACCAATCACTCCTTTCTGGTCCAGTAATATTGCCTGCAATACATCGTTATGAAGACAACTTATTAGACATAAAGTAACATTTAATTTTACAATTCCAATTAAGTTAGATTTGTAATAATTGGTTATATTTGTTTTTGATAGATGGTTGGCCTAATTATTGAGAACTTGGTCCACCTGTGCCTTGTGTTCTCTCTCCCTGTGCTTTTTGGTGCTCCATCACTCCACTGTCAAACAGATGTCTTTAGTTTGCCTATAATAATATGTTATGGCAGGCCCATAAATTATATTCAACTACAATGTTACAAAAGCTTCCAGGGAACACAGTGTGGTTATCACACCAATAGGATTAATGACAAACACATTTGGGTATGGACCTTTTCCCCCCATCAAGTATTCCAGGAATATACTGCATGTTATAACTGAGACCTGTCTGCTGCCTGGCTACCTGGATGCTGTCTCTGCTGTCTGGCTGTCCTGATGTCTGCCTGTCTGTCTGCTCTGCCTGTCTGTCTGTCTGCTTGCCTGTCTGTCTGCTGCCTGCCTACCTGGATGCTGTCTGTCTGGCTGCTGATGTCTGCCTGTCTGTCTGCTTGCCTGTCTGTCTGCTTGCCTGTCTGTCTGCTGCCTGCCTACCTGGATGCTGTCTGTCTGGCTGCCTGATGTCTGCTGCCTGTCTGTCTGCTTGCCTGTCTGTCTGCTTGCCTGTCTGTCTGCTGCCTGCCTACCTGGATGCTGTCTGTCTGGCTGCCTGATGTCTGCCTGTCTGTCTGTCTGTCTGTCTGCCAGCCTACCTACAGTGAGGGAAAAAAAGTATTTGATCCCCTGCTGATTTTGTACGTTTGCCCACTGACAAAGAAATGATCAGTCTATAATTTTTATGGTAGGTTTATTTGAACAGTGAGAGACAGAATAACAAATAAATTCAGAAAAACGCATGTCAAAAATGTTATTAATTGATTTTCATTTTAATGAGGGAAATAAGTATTTGACCCCTCTGCAAAACATGACTTAGTACTTGGTGGCAAAAACCTTGTTGGCAATCACAGAGGTCAGACGTTTCTTGTAGTTGGCCACCAGGTTTGCACACATCTCAGGAGGGATTTTGTCCCACGCCTCTTTGCAGATCTTCTCCAAGTCATTAAGGTTTCGAGGCTGACGTTTGGCATCTCGAACCTTCAGCTCCCTCCACAGATTTTCTATGGGATTCAGGTCTGGAGACTGGCTAGGCCACTCCAGGACCTTAATGTGCTTCTTCTTGAGCCACTCCTTTGTTGCATTGGCTGTGTGTTTTTGGGTCATTGTCATGCTGGAATACCCATCCACGACCCATTTTCAATTCCCTGGCTGAGGGAAGGAGGTTCTCACCCAAGATTTGACGGTACATGGCCCCGTCCATTGACCCTTTGATGCGGTGAAGTTGTCCTGTCCCCTTAGCAGAAAAAACACCCCCAAAGCATAATGTTTCCACCTCCATGTTTGACGGTGGGGATGGTGTTCTTGGGGTCATAGGCAGCATTCCTCCTCCTCCAAACACGGCGAGTTGAGTTGATGCCAAAGAGCTCGATTTTGGTCTCATCTGACCACAACACTTTCACCCAGTTCTCCTCTGAATCATTCAGATGTTCATTGGCAAAACTTCAGACAGGCCTGTATATGTGCTTTCTTGAGCAGGGGGACCTTGCGGGCACTGCAGGATTTCAGTCCTTCACAGCGTAGTGTGTTACCAATTGTTTTCTTGGTGACTATGGTCCCAGCTACCTTGAGATCATTGACAAGATCCTCCCGTGTAGTTCTGGGATGATTCCTCACCGTTCTCATGATCATTGCAACTCCACAAGGTGAGATCTCCCTTTAAGAGTGTGCTCCTAATCTCAGCTCGTTACCTGTATAAAAGACACTTGGGAGGCAGAAATCTTTCTGATTGAGAGGGGGTCAAATACTTATTTCCCTCATTAAAATGCAAATCAATTTATAACATTTCTGACATGCGTTTTTTTTTCTGGATTTTTGTTGTTGTTATTCTGTCTCTCACTGTTCAAATAAACCTACAATTAAAATTATAGACTGATCATTTCTTTGTCAGTGGGCAAACGTACAAAATCAGCAGGGGATCAAATACTTTTTTCCCCTCACTGTATCTTCATGGTTAAGAGGGACCAGATGCTACATAGTGAAATGTTTTGGTGTTCCCTCCCTCCCAGATCGGCCTGTTCATTCTCCCCTAAACCCCTGCTGTTAACAGCTCTGGTACTGCCATAGAAGTACAATGACTAAAACCATAGTCTCTTGTCACACTTTTAACGTTGATAATTTGGTTAAAGGTTGCAGAGATTACTAGAATGACAATGACTAGAAAGGGAAAAGCACCCTTAGAACACCGCATGGCGACAGTTTGAGATGAATGTTCATTCTAGTCATTCTATTTCTATCGTTGATGCAGACCACTGGTTCAGATAGCTGGGATGCCCTGTTCACTGTCATTGAACTCCATCAGTCAGAGATTCCAGGCTGCTGAAAGAAGGCTGACTTTTATTATGTGTTAGTCTCACATGACAGATTTAACATTGATTCTACAGATTAGGGTGCTTCTGAGATTAGGGTAGGGATGGGTGCTTCTGAGATTAGGGTAGGGATGGGTGCTTCTGAGATTAGGGATGGGTGCTTCTGAGATTAGGGATGTGTGCTTCTGAGATTAGGGTAGGGTTCTTAATGCCTATTCACTGGAATTGTTGTAATATTTGGGATAAGGAAATACACTGAACAAAAATATAAACGCAACATGTAAAGTGTTGGTCCCATGTTTCATGAGCTGAAATAAAAGATCCCAGAAATGTTCCATACGCACAAAAAGCTTATTTATTTCAAATTTGTGCACAATTTTGTTTACATCCCTATTAGTGAGCATTTCTCCTTTGCCAAGATAATCCATCCACCTGAATGGTGTGGCATATCAAGAAGCTGTTTAACAGCATTATCAATACACAGGTGCACCTTGTGCTGGGGACAATAAAAGGCCACTCTAAAATGTGCAATTGGCGTGCTGACTGCAGGAATGTTCAGCTGAGCTGTTGCCAGAACATTTAATGTTAATTTCTCTACCATAAGCCGCCTCCAACGTCATTTTAGAGAATTTGGCAGTACGTCCAACCGGCCTCACAAACGCAGACCACGTGTATGACCACACCAGCCCAGGACCTCCACATCCGGCTTCTTCACCTGCGGCACAAACTGGCAAACTGTCTCAGGGAAGCTCATCTGCATCTGCACCTTCGATGGCCACTGGCACGCTGGAGAATGCTCACCTTTGATGGCCACTGGCACGCTGGAGAATGCACACCTTCGATGGCCACTGGCACGCTGGAGAATGCTCACCTTCGATGGCCACTGGCACGCTGGAGAATGCTCACCTTCGATGGCCACTGGCACGCTGGAGAATGCTCACCTTCGATGGCCACTGGCACGCTGGAGAATGCTCACCTTCGATGGCCACTGGCACGCTGGAGAATGCTCACCTTCGATGGCCACTGGCACGCTGGAGAATGCTCACCTTCGATGGCCACTGGCACGCTGGAGAATGCTCACCTTCGATGGCCACTGGCACGCTGGAGAATGCTCACCTTCGATGGCCACTGGCACGCTGGAGAATGCTCACCTTCGATGGCCACTGGCACGCTGGAGAATGCTCACCTTCGATGGCCACTGGCACGCTGGAGAATGCTCACCTTCGATGGCCACTGGCACGCTGGAGAATGCTCACCTTCGATGGCCACTGGCACGCTGGAGAATGCTCACCTTCGATGTCCACTGGCACGCTGGAGAATGCTCACCTTCGATGGCCACTGGCACGCTGGAGAATGCTCACCTTCGATGGCCACTGGCACGCTGGAGAATGCTCACCTTCGATGTCCACTGGCACGCTGGAGAAGTGTGCTCTTTATGAATGAATCCCGGTTTCAACTATACCAGGCAGATGGCTTCGTATGGGCGAGAAGTTTGCTGATGTCAACGTTGTGAACAGATTGTTATGGGATGGGCAGGCATAAACTACGGACAACGAACACAATTGCACTTTATCAATGGCAATTTGAATGTACAGAGATACCGTGACGAGATCCTGAGGCCCATTGTCGTGCCATTCATCCGCCGCCATCAACTCATGTTTCAGCATGATAATGCACGGCCCATGTTGCAAGGATCTGTACACAATTCCCGGAAGCTGAACATTTCCCAGTTCCCAGACGTCACCCATTGAGCATGTTTGGGATGCTCTGGATTGACGTGTACGACAGTGTGTTCCTGTTCCCGCCAATATCCAGCAACTTTGCACAGCCATTGAAGAGGAGTGGGACAACTTTCCACAGGCCACAATCAACAGCCTGATCAACTCTATGTAACCAATGGTCACACCAGATACTGACTGGTTTTCTGATCCACGACCCTACCTTTTTTTTAAAGGTATCTGTAACAAACAGATGCATATCTTTATTCCCAGTCATGTGAAATCCATAGATTAGGGTTTAATGAATTTATTTCAATTGACTGATTTCCTTATATGAACTGTAACTCAGTAAATTGTTGCATGTTGCGTGTATGTTTTTGTTCAGTGTAACTCTTAGTGACAGTGGGATGTGACTCATGGTTGTCATGGATGGTGTTTGGTGGTGGAGGTGGGTGTGGAATGCATGAAATAGGGAGGTTTTAATTCAGAGGATGCATGCCAATTTCATGATTCACTACATTAGGGAAATGATGTAATAATTTGCGAGAAATCAGTCACGGTGTCTTTGTGACAACTTAACCAAGGAGTTCCTCTTTCTGGTCTGATTACTACCCCAAGGGAGGTGTTGCTCTGCTCACATAATTCAGCCAAATTTCTGTTTTGGAAGCGGATGGTTCAGGGGGAAATCCGTTGTGCGTAGTTAGCCTCCTCCTCCACACTGCTTGATGATGAAAGATCCTCAGCCTGCTCTCTGAATGTGGAAATGGCAGAAAGATTGCATACAGAGAGTTCTGGGGAATTTCTGAGTGACTCAGAGCAGTGAGCTTTCATGGTGTGTCATGAAAAGGGGGGGGGGGGGGGTTAGTTTTGTAGGTTAGTAGGTTGGCAGGTTAGTAGGTTAGTAGGTTAGCAGGTTAGCAGGTTAGTAGGTTGGTAGGTTAGTAGGTTAGCAGGTTAGTAGGTTAGCAATGTGGCCACAGTGCCTGTGTCTGCAATACTCTATTCAATTCTGTTTTATTTTATTCTAATCCATATACAGTGGGGGAAAAAGTATTTAGTCAGCCACCAATTGTGCAAGTTCTCCCACTTAAAAAGATGAGAGAGGCCTGTAATTTTCATCATAGGTACACGTCAACTATGACAGACAAATTGAGGAAAAAATATCCAGAAAATCACATTGTAGGATTTTTAATGAATTTATTTGCAAATTATGGTGGAAAATAAGTATTTGGTCAAAAAATGTAATAAATACTTTTATTCCCCACTGTATATTCTATTCTATTCTATTCTATTTCTATTTCTATTGTATTATTTTATATTATTTTCTACCACTCTATTCTATTCTGTTCTATTCTATTCTATTCTATTCTATTATATTTACATTTACATTTTAGTCATTTAGCAGACGCTCTTATCCAGAGCGACTTACAGTTAGTGAGTGCATACATTATTTTTATTTTTTCTCTACCAACTGAGCTACAATCACAACTGTTGTTGTTTCACCCCGTTGTCATGATCAGTGGTTTCAAGTTTGTATCTGTCCATTTTTGACGAGCTGATCATAGCTAAAAAAGAAAATACTTCTGCATTTCCCGCTGTGTAATAAACACATTGCAAATAGGCTCAGGATAACTCCTGATTAAAGTTGGGTAGCTGATATTCAGAGTTAACAAAACGGCGGGCCTACCACATCGATGGGCATTCATAAACTTCCATTTTTGTTCCGGTCCAGACCAAATCTGAAGCAGTCATAGACGTCTCTGTTTGGTTCAGATTTTGTCCGGTCTGGACCAGCCTTGATTTGGCCCAAACATAGACGTCAATAAATTACGTATGTATTTACCGGATGTTGAAATCAGGCATATTTTTGGTTCAGAATGAAAGTAGAACATATTTTCAACGTCTGGAAAATACGTATTTTCAACATCCGGAAAAATAAGTATTTTAAATTTTTATTCAGAACCGAAAATGACCCTGATTTCAACATCCGGAAAAATACGTATTTTTCAACGTCCGGAAAATATGCCTTTTCAATGTCCTGGAAAATCTGTATTTTAAACATACGGAAAATACATTTTTCACCTTCCATTCAGAACCTAAATTGAACTTAACTTCAATGTCTGGAAAATACGTATTTTAGAAGTCTTTTCAACGTCATTTTGCTTACTGGGACTATTCTAGTTTTGCGAGGGGGTTTGGTCTCGCCCAGGGTGGCAGAACGGCCATTAAAAACCTACTACCCCATTCCACTACTTTGACCCTATCTGCTCCTCCCCATGCCAACAGCCTGGGAGGACAGGACACCACCCCTCAACACACCCTATAACTCTTCTGAAATGAAATGTTGTATACCCAAATACCTCTCTGCAGCTGCCACCACAACATCTCTTTTCTGTGATTTTTCTGTGGTACAGTTGATAACCGTCGCTATGAACGCTAAGACGCTAACCTTACTGAAGCATAAATCACTTGTTACCCTATCATTCTGTTTTGGCACAGATCTACTACTCACTGGGATCCTCTCAGGATCCCTTGACCCTTGACCCATCCTCCTCTACTTTATAATAATAATATGCCATTTAGCAGACGCTTTTATCCAAAGCGACTTACAGTCATGCGTGCATACATTTTTGTGTATGGGTGGTCCCGGGGATCGAACCCACCACCCTGGCGTTACAAGCGCCATGCTCTACCAATTGAGCTACAGAGGACCACACATTTTCTTCACTGCCTCAGCATACGACACCTTCTGCACTACTCTGACTCTGGCCACCTCAACCTGCCTCTCTCGCACCGGACACTTCCGATCCCCAGCAACATGGGATTATGGGATAATTAGAGGGAGCATCCTTAAGTTTACACAGGACAGCAGACAATACGGGAGAATTTCACCAGATAGGACAGACTGACCCTAGCCCCCCGGCACATACAGTACCTTGCAAAAGTATTCATCCCCCTTGGTGTTTTTCCTATTTTGTTGGGGGGGTGAATACTTTCACAAGCCACAGTATCCTAACATGACTTTGTCTGGTAAAGACTCTGACTCAAAACTCAAAAGGACTGACAGTGACTCCTCTGTTTCACCACGCTCACCGCCGGGTCTGCATCGCACCAAACGGCAGGCATCACAAACACCAGGAATTTTCAACTTCAATTGTTCCACCTCCACACTTAATGCTACCCCAGAAATCACTATTTTCAATGGTGCCCTATTCCTAAGAGCAAAGCAAGAAACAGATCTTGACCCAAGTTGCGTGACCCAAAGCACCTTCTCCCTCTGGTCAGAAGTAACAAACAAATATCACAAGTCCACTACAGGTTACCTTCACTGATTCAACTACACCCAACTCCTTTCTCACCCACCTTGAAACCACAAATGGATCCGCCAAAAGGCAAGGGTCCACTTTCTCCTAAAATGTCACTCTGATAAAGATTCTTCTTTATCATGTCTGACGCCATTCTTCTTCAACATCCATCTTCCCACTACACTCGGCTCTTCTTCCTCGCTGTCTGGAAGCTCTCCGTTCCCCACGCTCTGATGGTGTTTCTCCAAAACCCAACTTCTGTTCCTTAGCCCATTTTACAAGTCTGGCGATCTCTGACCTCTCCATGCTTCCTTCACCTTGCAAAGATTTCTTCACGTCCCTCCAATAAGGTCCTTGTCGTCTCCCCAGTTGTTCTGAAGCGGCATAAGCTATTCTATTATATTCTGTTCTATTCTATTATGTTCTATTCTATTCTATTCTATTCTATTCTATTCTATTCTATTCTATTCTATGTACAATAACAGGTGTAGTACTCTGAAGAGATAATAGCTTTATGCTAACCCATTCCCAATACAACCAGGTCTAGCACTCTGGACACTGGAGATAATAGCTTTATGCTAACCCATTCCCAATACAGCCAGGGCAAATACATTAGAGTGTCTAGTTTGAGAAACAGGCGCCTCACAGGTCCTCAACTGGCAGCTTCATTCAATAGTACCCGCAAAACGCCTGTCTCAACGTCAACAGTGAAGAGGCGACTCCGGGATGCTGACCTTCTAGGCAGAGGTGCAAAGAAAAAGCCATATCTCAGACTGGCCAATAAAAATAAAAGATTAAGATGGACAGTCTGAGATATGGCTTTTCTTTCGAAAACAAGGACATTTCTAAGTGACCCCAAACTTTTAAACGGTAGTGTATATAATATATAGGTTAAGGTAGAGACATATATCACATATACAGTACCAGTCAAACGTTTGGACACACCTACTAATTCAAGGGTTTTTCTTTATTTTTACTATTTTCTACATTGTAGAATAATAGTGAAGACATCAAAACTATGAAATAACACATATGGAATCACGTAGTAACCAAAAAAGTGTTAAAAAGAGTGTGCAAAGCTGTCATCAAGGCAAAGGGTGGCTATTTGAAGAATCTCAAATATAAAATATATTTTGATTTGTTTAACACTTTTTTGGTTACTACTTGACTCCATATGTGTTATTTCATAGAAAATAGTACAAATAAAGAAAAACCCTTGAATGAGTAGGTGTGTCCAAACTTTTGACTGGTACTGAAGGTTGTCGTGACGTGACTTTCATTAATGTGATGACTGTTATTTATCGAATCAACTAACTATGTTTAATTGTCACTCTATTAAATGAATCATGTAACGATCAACTCATTAGGAATGTCCCGGTCGTCGTAAGCAACGGACCAAGGCGCAGCGTGATATGCGTACATCTTTTAATGAGTCCTTACATAATAACACAAAACAACAAAACAAAACGTGAAGTCCTAAGGTTAACAAAACACAAACCTCTCCGGAACAAGATCCCACAAAAGACAAGTGCCAAACAGGCTGCCTAAGTATGGTTCCCAATCAGAGACAACGAGAATCAGCTGCCTCTGATTGGGAACCACCCTGGCCAACATAGAAATACAACGAACTAGACCATGAACATAGAACATACAACATACTAGAACAGAAACCTGGAAAACTAAACATAGAAACTAACACCCTGGCTCAACATATAAGAGTCCCCAGAGCCAGGGCGTGACCAGTACCCCCCCCCCCAAAGGCGCAGACTGCGACCCGCGCCAACTGCCTGGGCATCCCAACAGGGGAGGGGCCGGGTGGGCATTCCACCTCGGAGGCGGATCCGGCTCCGGGCGTGACCACCACTCTCTAGCTACCCCCCCGTAGCGCCCCTGGTCTGGTCTGGCCCCGCTGGCTGGAGCTGGACTGGACATCGGTGGAGCGGATTGCTCAGGCTCCAGTGTGGAGCAGCTGACCGGTACCTGACCAGGCACCAGTGGAACAGGCACGGGCTGTGCCGGACTGACGACACGCACCACTGGCTTGGTGCGGGGAGCAGGAACGGGCCGGACCGGGCTGAGGACGCGCACCACTGGCTTGGTGCGGGGAGCAGGAACAGGCCGGACCGGGCTGACGACGCGCACCACAGGCTTGGTGCGGGGAGCAGGAACAGGCCGGACCGGGCTGGCGACGCGCACCACTGGCTTGGTGCGGGGAGCAGGAACGGGCCGGACCGGGCTGGCGACGCGCACCACCGGACCGGCTTGGTGACGCGGACCACTGCAGGAAACAGGAACAGGCCGGGCCGGGCTGGCGACGCGCACCACTGGCTTGGTGCGAGGGGCAGGAACAGGCCGGGCCGGGCTGGCGACGCGCACCACAGGCTTGGTGCGAGGGGCAGGAACAGGCCGGACGCGCACCACTGACTTGGGTGCGGGGAGCAGAACGGCCGGACACGACGCGCACCACTGGCTTGGTGCAAGGGAGCAGGAACGGGCCGGACCGGCTGACGACGCGCACCACAGGCTTGGTGCGGGGAGCAGGAACAGGCCGGACCGGGCTGGCGACGCGCACCACAGGCTTGGTGCGGGGAGCAGGAACAGGCCTGACCGTACTGGGAACACACACCACTGGCCTTGTGCGGGAATCAGGAACGGGCCGGACCGGACTGGTGGTGACACACACCACTTGCTTGGTGCGAGGAGCGGGACTGGGTTTCCTCATAAACCTCCGCTCCCTCTGCTGCCTACTCAGTTCATCTCGCCGTGCCTCTACACTCTCCTTCTCCCTCCTGACCAATGGCCCCCGTAACCTGGTGGCCTCCTCTCCTAGTCCACAAACTCGCCCTGTAGCTGCCTCCAGCAGCCCCGTCGTCCATGCCGTGTGCCCCCCCAAAAATGTTTATTGGGGTTGCCTCTCGCCTGTCCGACGACGGCCCGGTTGGCGCCGCTTCTCCTCTCCTGCCTGGGCATCCTCCCTCATCGCCCTCCGGTAGCGGACGGCCTCCTCCTCGGTGATCTTCCCCCAACCGAGGAGGACATCCACTAACGTTACCTCCGGCGTTTGCTCCTGGACACGCTGCTTGGTCCTTATTTGGTGGGATCTTCTGTCACGGTCGTCATAAGCAACGGACCAAGGCGCAGCGTGATATGCGTACATCTTTTAATGAGTACTTACAATAACAACAACAAAACAACAAAACGATAACGTGAAGTCCTAAGGTTAACAAACACAAACCTCTCCGGAACAAGATCCCACAAAAGACAAGTGCACAACAGGCTGCCTAAGTATGGTTCCCAATCAGAGACAACGAGAATCAGCTGCCTCTGATTGGGAACCACCCTGGCCAACATAGAAATAGAACGAACTAGACTATGAACATAGAACATACAACATACTAGAACAGAAACCTGGAAAACTAAACATAGAAACTAACACCCTGGCTCAACATATAAGAGTCCCCAGAGCCAGGGCGTGACAAGGAATTTGGGGCACCACGGAAGAAGTTGTTTAACAAATGACCATCTCCCGAATGAATCTCTTAGAAGATATATATATGTTACATATCGATAACAGTCACTTATTAAATAATTTCGGTGAACGACTTGAACCTGCAAGCTTGATCTTCAATTATTGAGTGGTTTGATTAGAATAGAAAACAGGTCCCTACTAACAACAGATGACTACCAACGGATTGTCTGAGATTCGGATGAAATGCAATCATATTTACCCATCGTCGTGTCGCTTTAGTGAAAAAGGGTTTGAGTGCCCATAGAAACTCCGTTCTAAATTGACTGTTTGTTACTAGCAGACTGTCTGTATGGTCCTTCCCAACGTGTCTTTACGAAAGTCTAGACTGAGTTCCTTGAGTTCCTTCTTCTTGTGTAGAGATTGAGAGTTTCAGAGTTTCTCACTTCAAACGTGTGGACTAACGTCTCACGTTTCCTGGTCTTAGAGTGTAACGTGAGCTAGCGCTGCACGTCGGCTGGTCTTTCTGGTCTAACCATTTCAAGCCGTGTAGCCACAAGAGCTACATTAGACCTGCCTAATTCTCACTTTAAACATCGTTACACATCCTGTTAACATATGACCTTAAAGGGATCTGCACTTGTATTCTATGACATTTCAGATTTACGTATGATAATTTTTCACGAAGTAGTTTGGATGTAGTGAACTACTTTTTCAAAGTAACTTTAGTTAAGTAAACTATATTTTTTCTTAAGGGTAGCTTTAGTGTAGTTTACATTCTTCCAGTGGGAATTAATTGATAGCTTGGTAAACTATATTTTCAGAGTTGCTTCCCCAACCCTTGTGTAACAGACTACTTCATACTGTATTTATTTATAAATAAACTAACCTGAACTCTCTCTCCCTCTCTCTCCCATTCCCTCCCTCTCTCTCTCTCCCTCTCCCCCCCCCCCCCCCTCCCCCTCTTCCCCTCCCCCCTCTCTCTCTCGCTCTCTCTCTAGCCCATGGTTGATGATGGAGGAGACAGGTCCTCGTATAGCAGACTACTTTGTGGTAGCGGGTCTCACTGACTCCTCCAAGCCCTTAGAGGAGGAGCTGCAGCTGGATGATGTTCCTGGTCGCTTCCCCCGCTCGGCCCCTGGTGGTCGGCCCCTGGCCCCCATCACAGACGTAGCTGTGGTCATACGCTCCCTGGGGGAAGAGGTACAGTAGTACAGTACTGGCCCTTTTATTCTGTTTAGATTTTAACTTTTTTTAAGGTAAAACAATTCTGGTAACTTTCCCCAAATTCCCAGGTTTTCTAGAAATCCGGGTTGGGGTGATTTCTGGATTTCCTACTTACTTATCCACTCCTGATTCTGGGATCTTCCAACAAGGATTTCTGGAAATTCTGTGAATTTTGGGAAAGTTACCCACGTTTTTCAACCCTAACTTTCAGCCTTCTTAAAGCATTTGTAAAGTTGTTTTTGATGTACAGAGCTTTGTGATTTCTGCATTTAATAAAATGGTGTACCCCAAGGTTCTATTCCGGGTCCTGTGCTTTTCAACAAAACAGTATCTGTGCTGAGGATCATTTGTCATTTAGCAGACACTTTTTTTTTTTAAATCTAGAGCGACTTACAGTGTGCATACATTTTATTATATGGCGGCCACAGCGGGAATTGAACCCTCAATCCTTGGCATTGCAAGTGCCATGCCCATATACCCTGTACCTGCACTATGAATGTATTGTTCTGATGTTTTGTCTTTGTGTATAATTATTCCTAGGTTCCTCAGGGGTACACCTGCCTGGAGTCTACCCCCTCTGGCCTGTCTGCAGAGCTGAACGGAGCCAGTCTCAGAGGGCCTCAGATCTACCTCTGCTACAAGAGAGGGCGGGATAAACCTCCTCTCACTGATCTGGGGTCTGTCATCTCCTGCTACTCACAACACTACACTACTCCTTACCTTTATTAATGCTGGTTTAGGAACCGTTCTTAAATGGTCACTCACAGCAACACTACGCTAATCCCTGTCTGCATCCCAAAATAGCACCCCTTATGCAGCCTAATCCCCCTTCTAATACTGACCTGAAATCAGTTCTTATCCTGTGATTTACAACACTACACTAATCCTATAGCAGCCTCCTAGGGCTGGTCTAGGAACCGTTATTATCCTGTTATTCACAGCACAACACTCATCCCCCTTTTCTAGAAGATCTGGTCTAGGATCAGTACTTAAACTGTCACACACACCACTACACTAATCCTATAGCAGCCTCCTAGGACGGGTCTAGGAACAGTTCTCATAACGCTACACTAATCCCTAGTTTTCTTCTAGGACTGAACTAGGAACAGCTACTTGCCCATCACTCACACCACTACACTTACCCAAAACACACGCTACAGCAATCAATCGCCTATTCCTTTAGATCTGACCTAGGACCAGTTCTTCCCCGGTCACTGGCCTATATCTCACACAACAAACCCTCATCCCGTCTCCTAGCGCTGACCTAAGGTCAGTAATTACACTTTCTTGGGTCAGTAGTCCAGTAATCTTCTTTCACTGTCTATTGAACATGACTTACCATAATCAAGGCTTTATCCCAACTTTGTTTCTACGTACTCAGGTCTTAGGAGTGAGTTACGTCATTTAGTTACATTCAGTTACATCATTTGTCTATTATTGTTTAAAAGGAAAACAACACCTTGTGGATATTGTTGACTGTGTAAACACACTAAAAGCCTTTTCCCATTATCATGCTGACCCCAACTGTACAGCGCTATCTCTATCATGCTGACCCCAACTGTACAGTGCTATCTCTATCATGCTGACCCCAACTGTACAGTGCTATCTCTATCATGCTGACCCCAACTGTACAGCGCTATCTCTATCATGCCGACCCAACCCCAACTGTACAGTGCTATCTCTATCATGCCGACCCCAACTGTACAGTGCTATCTCTATCATGCTGACCCCAACTGTACAGTGCTATCTCTATCATGCCGACCCCAACTGTACAGTGCTGGCTCTATCATGCTGACCCCAACTGTACAGTGCTATCTCTATCATGCTGACCCCAACTGTACAGTGCTATCTCTATCATGCCGACCCCAACTGTACAGTGCTATCTCTATCATCCTGACCCCAACTGTACAGTGCTATCTCTATCATGCTGACCCCAACTGTACAGTGCTATCTCTATCATGCCGACCCCAACTGTACAGTGCTATCTCTATCATGCTGACCCCAACTGTACAGTGCTATCTATATCATGCTGACCCCAACTGTACAGTGCTATCTCTATCATGCTGACCCCAACTGTACAGTGCTATCTCTATCATGCCGACCCCAACTGTACAGTGCTATCTCTATCATGCCGACCCCAACTGTACAGTGCTATCTCTATCATGCCGACCCCAACTGTACAGTGCTATCTCTATCATGCTGACCCCAACTGTACAGTGCTATCTCTATCATGCTGACCCCAACTGTACAGTGCTATCTCTATCATGCTGACCCCAACTGTACAGTGCTATCTCTATCACGCCGACCCCAACTGTACAGTGCTATCTCTATCATGCCGACCCCAACTGTACAGTGCTATCTCTATCATGCCGACCCCAACTGTACAGTGCTATCTCTATCATGCTGACCCCAACTGTACAGTGCTATCTCTATCATGCTGACCCCAACTGTACAGCGCTATCTCTATCATGCTGACCCCAACTGTACAGTGCTATCTCTATCATGCTGACCCCAACTGTACAGTGCTATCTCTATCATGCTGACCCCCAACTGTACAGTGCTATCTCTATCATGCTGACCCCAACTGTACAGTGCTATCTCTATCATGCTGACCCCAACTGTACAGCGCTATCTCTATCATGCTGATCCCAACTGTACAGTGCTATCTATATCATGCTGATCCCAACTGTACAGTGCTATCTCTATCATGCTGACCCCAACTGTACAGTGCTATCTCTATCATGCTGACCCCAACTGTACAGTGCTATCTCTATCATGCTGACCCCAACTGTACAGTGCTGGCTCTATCATGCTGACCCCAACTGTACAGTGCTATCTCTATCATGCTGACCCCAACTGTACAGTGCTATCTCTATCATGCTGACCCCAACTGTACAGTGCTGGCTCTATCATGCAGACCCCAAACTGTACAGTGCTATCTCTATCATGCTGACCCCAACTGTACAGTGCTATCTCTATCATGCTGACCCCAACTGTACAGTGATATCTCTATCATGCTGACCCCAACTGTACAGTGCTGGCTCTATCATGCAGACCCCAACTGTACAGTGCTATCTCTATCATGCTGACCCCAACTGTACAGTGATATCTCTATCATGCTGACCCCAACTGTACAGTGCTATCTCTATCATGCTGACCCCAACTGTACAGTGCTATCTCTATCATGCAGACCCCAACTGTACAGTGCTATCTCTATCATGCTGACCCCAACTGTACAGTGCTATCTCTATCATGCCGACCCCAACTGTACAGTGCTATCTCTATCATGCTGACCCCAACTGTACAGTGCTATCTCTATCATGCTGACCCCAACTGTACAGTGCTGGCTCTATCATGCAGACCCCAACTGTACAGTGCTATCTCTATCATGCAGACCCCAACTGTACAGTGATATCTCTATCATGCTGACCCCCAACTGTACAGTGCTATCTCTATCATGCTGACCCCAACTGTACAGTGCTATCTCTATCATGCTGACCCCAACTGTACAGTGCTATCTCTATCATCCTGACCCCAACTGTACAGTGCTATCTCTATCATGCTGACCCCAACTGTACAGCGCTATCTCTATCATGCTGACCCCAACTGTACAGTGCTGGCTCTATCATGCTGACCCCAACTGTACAGTGCTATCTCTATCATGCCGACTGTACAGAACCCCAACTGTACAGTGCTATCTCTATCATGCTGACCCAACCCCAACTGTACAGTGCTGGCTTTATCATGCTGACCCCAACTGTACAGCGCTATCTCTATCATGCTGACCCCAACTGTACAGCGCTATCTCTATCATCCTGACCCCAACTGTACAGTGCTATCTCTATCATGCCGACCCCAACTGTACAGCGCTATCTCTATCATGCCGACCCCAACTGTACAGTGCTATCTCTATCATGCCGACCCCAACTGTACAGCGCTATCTCTATCATGCCGACCCCAACTGTACAGTGCTATCTCTATCATGCCGACCCAACCCCAACTGTACAGTGCTATCTCTATCATGCCGACCCCAACTGTACAGTGCTATCTCTATCATGCTGACCCAAACTGTACAGCACTATCTCTATCATGCCAACTCCAACTGTACTGTGCTATCTCTATCATCCTGACCCCAACTGTACAGTGCTATCTCTATCATGCTGACCCCAACTGTACAGTGCTATCTCTATCATGCAGACCCCAACTGTACAGTGCTATCTCTATCATCCTGACCCCAAATGTACAGTGCTATCTCTATCATGCCGACCCAACCCCAACTGTACAGTGTTATCTCTATCATGCTGACCCCAACTGTACAGTGCTATCTCTATCATGCAGACCCCAACTGTACAGTGCTATCTCTATCATCCTGACCCCAAATGTACAGTGCTATCTCTATCATGCAGACCCCAACTGTACAGTGCTATCTCTATCATGCCGACCCAACCCCAACTGTACAGTGTTATCGCTATCCTGCTGACAGTGCCTCTATCATGCTGACCCCAACTGTACAGTGCTATCTCTATCATGTTGACCCCAACTGTACAGTGCTATCTCTATCATGCCGACCCCAACTGTACAGTGCTGGCTCAGATATTTTATTTCCAGAAAGAATGGCTGTGTCCCAATCCGAAGGCAGCATCCAATGACTGTGTCCCAATCCAAAGGCAGCATCCAATGACTGTGTCCCAATCCAAAGGCAGCATCCAATGACTGTGTCCCAATCCAAAGGCAGCATCCAATGACTGTGTCCCAATCCAAAGGCAGCATCCAATGGTGTATGAGTGACCAGGCCAGTGCAATACAGCTTGGCCTGGCTTGGCTCAGCTGTGTATTGTGAATCAGTCCTAACATTTCCTCCTCTGTCCTCTCTGTGTATCTCAGGGTTCTGTATGAGTGGAAGGAGAAGCTGAAGCCTGGCTGTCACATCGTCCAGACCACGCCCTCTGGTCGCCCTGCCAACATCAGTAGCTCCTCCTCCCAGCGCATCTACATCACCTATCGCCGCGCCCCGCAGAGCCAGCCTCACACGTCATTGGCTGTCACAGATGTCTGCATCATCATCCCGGGCAAAGGGGAGACGCCCCCTCACACCTTCTGCAAGGTGGACAAGAACCTCAACAGCAGTATGGTGAGCCAAATCAACCCATACAATACTATACAATACTATACAGTACTATACAATACTATACAATACTATACTATACTATACAGTACTATACAATAATATACAATACTATACAATACTATACTATACTATACTATACAATACTATACAATACTATACAATACAATACAATACTATACAATACTATACAATACTATACAATACTATACAATACTATACAATACTATACAATACTGTACAATACTATACAATACAGTACAATACTATACAATACTATACAATACAGTACAATACAGTACAATACAGTACAATACTATACAATACTATACAATACAGTACAATACAGTACAATACAGTACAATACAGTACAATACTATACAATACTATACAATACAATACTGTACAATACAGTACAATACAATACAATATCATACAATGCAGTACAATGCAGTACAATACTATACAATACTATACAATACTATACAATACTATACAATACTATACAACTACTATACAATACAGTACAATACTGTACAATACTATACTATACAATACTATACAATACTATACAATACTATACAATACTATACAATACTATACAATACTATACAATACAATACAATTCAATATTATACAATGCAGTACAATACTATACAATACAGTACAATACAAATACAGTACAATACAATACAATACTATACAATACTATAAATAATATACAATACTATACAATACTATACAATACTATACAATGCTATACAATACAATACTAAACAATACATACAATACTATACAATACTATACAATACAGTACAATACAATACAATACAATACAGTACAATACAATACAATACAATACAATACAATACAATACTATACAATACTATACAATACTATACAATACAATACAATATTCATCTCCCAGTGTCTGTTGGAAAGCAGACAACCAGATTTTCATCTAGGATGCTCTATTCCATTTATCTTTTCTCTTTCTTTACCCTTAGAGCCTCATTACAAACTAAATGCATATTTGGGAATATTTTTATTCTGTAAACGCTTCCTACTTTTCACTCTGTCGTTTAATTTAGTATTGTGGAGTAACTACAATGTTGTTGATCCATCCTCAGTTTTCTCCTATCACAACCATTAAACTATGGAACTGTTTTAAAGTCACCATTGGCTTCATGGTGAAATCCCTGAGCAGTTTCCTTCCTCTCCGGCAACTGAGTTAGGAAGGACGCCTGTATCTTTGTAGTGACTGGGTGTATTGATACTCCATTCAAAGTGTAATTAATAACTTCACCATGCTCAAAGGGATATTTAATGTCTGCTTTTTTTTTTTTTTACCCATCTACCAATAGCTGCCCTTCTTTGCGAGGCATTGGAAAACCTCCCTGGTCTTTGTGGTTGAATCTGTGTTTGAAATTCACTTCTCGACTGAGGGTCCTTACAAATAATTGTATGTGTGGGGTACAGAGATGATGTAGTCATTCAAAAAGTATGTTAAACACTGTTATTGCACACAGAGTGAATCCATGTGACTTGTTAAGCACATTTTTACTCCTGAACATACACTACATGACCAGAAGTATGTGGACACCTGCTCGTCAAACATCTCATTCCAAAATCCTGGGCATTAATATGGAGTTGGTCCCCCCTTTGCTGCTATAACAGCCTCCACTCTTCTGGGAAGGCTTTCCACTAGATGTTGGAACATTGCTGCAGGGACTTGCTTCCATTCAGCCAGAAGAGCATTAGTGAGGTCGGGCACTGATGTTGGGCGATTAGGCCTGGCTCGCAGTTGGTGTTCCAATTCATCCCAAAGGTGTTCGATGCGGTTGAGGTCAGGGCACTATGCAGGCCAGTCAAGTTCTTCCACACCGATCTCGACAAACCATTTCTGTATGGACCTCGCTTTCTGCACAGGGGCAGTGTCATGCTGAAACAGGAAAGGGCATTCCCCAAACTGTTGCCACGAAGTTGTGAAGCACAGAATCGCCTAGAATGTAATTATATGCTGGAGCGTTAAGATTTCCCTTCACTGGAACTAAAGGGCCTAGCCCGAGCCATGAAAAACAGCCCCAGACCACTATTCCTTTTCCACCAAACTTTAAGTTGGCACTATGAATTGGGTGTTTTCCTGGCATCCGCCAAACCCAGATTCGTCCGTCGGACTGCCAGATGGTGAAGCGTGATTCATCACTCCAGAGAACGCGTTTCCACTGCTCCAGAGTCCAATGGCCGGCGAGCTTTACACCACTCCAGCCGACGCTTGGCATTGCACATGGTGATCTTAGGCTTGTGTGCGGCTGCTCGGCCATGGAAACCCATTTCATGAATCTCCCGACGAACAGTTATTGTGCTGACGTTGCTTCCAGAGGCAGTTTGGAACTCGATAGTGAGTGTTGCAACTGAGGACAGAGGACTTTTACGCGCTACGCGCTTCAGCACTCAGCGGTCCCGTTCTGTGAGCTTGTGTGGCCTACCACTTTTCGGCTGAGCCGTTGTTTCTCCTAGACGTTTCCACTTCACAATAACAGCACTTACAGTTGACCGGGGGCAGCTTTAGCAGGGCAGAAATGTGACGAACTGACTTGTTGGAAAGATTGCATCCTATGACGGCGCCACGTTGAACGTCACTGGGCTCTTCAGTAAGGCCATTCTGCTGCCAATGTTTGTCTATGGAGATTGCATGGCTGTGTGCTCGATTTCATACACCTGTCAGCAACAGGTGTGGCTGAAATAGCCGAATCCACTCATTTGAAGGGGAGTCCATTTACTTTTGTGTGTATAGTGTATTTAGGCGTAATTCCACTATTACACTATGAGGGTATCGTGTGTCGGCCAGTGACACAACATCTCAATTTAATCAATTTTAAATTCAGGCTGTAACACAACAAAATGTGGAAAAAGTCAAGGGGTGTGAATACTTTCTGAAGGCGCTGCAGAGTTATCTAGAGTCCTGTCCTTGTACGTCAAGCTGTCTCACGCTACAGAAACAGGAGATAGGCGCCTGCCCTATGGGCCATTCTGGCTCGGACAAGGCTTACTTACGAGGACTTGACAAGTGGTGTCCCCCAAAGGTTCGACTCCAGGGTCCTAATGCTTTTCACCAAATACAGCGTCCTGGGGAACTAAGCTGAGTGTACAAAACATTATGAACGCCTTCGTAATATTGCGTTCCACCCCCTTTTGCCCTCAGAACAGCCTCAATTTGTCGGGGCACGGACTCTACAAGGTGTCGAAAGCGTTCCACAGGAATGCTGGCCCATGTTGACTCCAATGCTTCCCATAGTGTCAAGTTGGCTGGATGTCCTTTTGGGGGGGGGGGACTATTCTTGATACACACGGGGAAACTGTTGAGTGTGAAAATCTCAGCAGCGTTGCAGCTCTTGACACAAACCGTTGCGCCTGGCACCTACTACCATACCCCGTTCAAAGGCACTTACATCTTTTGTCTTGACCGTTCACCCTCTGAATGGCACACATACACAATCCATGACTCAATTATCTCAAGGCTTAAAAAGCCTTCTTTAACCTGTCTCCTCCCCTTCACCTACACTGATTGAAGTGGATTTAACAGGTGACATCAATAAGGGATCATGGCTTTCACCTGGATTCACCTGGCCAGTCTATGTCATGGAAAGAGCAGGTGTTCCTAATATTTTGTCCACTCAGTGTATATCTGTTTTACCTACTCTAGTACAATGCATTGGTCCCGTTTCAATCTAATGTTGTGAATGTTTGTTTGTCCCATGTCAGTGGGGATCCTCAGTGTACCTGTGTTACAAGAAGTCACTGGCTAAAACCAACACAATCGCATACAACGCAGGTAAAGTACTTGGATTCTCTATTGAACAGACAGTGTGATAGGACAGAATATTGAACGGACAGTGTGATAGGACAGAATATTGAACGGACAGTGTGATAGGACAGAATATTGAACGGACAGTGTGATAGGACAGAATATTGAACGGACAGTGTGATAGGACAGAATATTGAGTGATAGGACAGAATATTGAACGGACAGTGTGATAGGACAGAATATTGAACGGACAGTGTGATAGGACAGAATATTGAACGGACAGTGTGATAGGACAGAATATTGAACGGACAGTGTGATAGGGCAGAATATTGAACGGACAGTGTGATAGGACAGAATATTGAACGGACAGTGTGATAGGACAGAATATTGAACGGACAGTGTGATAGGACAGAATATTGAACGGACAGTGTGATAGGACAGACTATTGAACGGACAGTGTGATAGGACAGAATATTGAACGGACAGTGTGATAGGACAGAATATTGAACGGACAGTGTGATAGGACAGAATATTGAACGGACAGTGTGATAGGACAGAATATTGAACGGACAGTGTGATAGGACAGAATATTGAACGGACAGTGTGATAGGACAGAATATTGAACGGACAGTGTGATAGGACAGACTATTGAAACGGACAGTGTGATAGGACAGAATATTGAACGGACAGTGTGATAGGACAGAATATTGAACGGACAGTGTGATAGGACAGAATATTGAACGGACAGTGTGATAGGACAGAATATTGAACGGACAGTGTGATAGGACAGAATATTGAACGGACAGTGTGATAGGACAGAATATTGCGAGTCGATGTGTTACTACTGTATCATTCTGAACAGACAGCTGTTGGTTAATCATGTTGGGTTGAAAAATGTACAGACACTATTGGACACTATTGAACACTATTGGACACTATTGAACACTATTGGACACTATTTGACACTATTGAACACTATTGGACACTACTCCTGAGTGGTGCAGTCGTCTAAGGCACTGCATCGCAGTGCTAACTGTGCCACTAGAGATCCTGGTTCGAATCCAGGCTCTGTCGCAGCCGGCCGCGACCGGGAGACTCATGGGCGGCGCACAATTGGCCCAGCGTCGTCCAAGGTAGGGGAGGGAATGGCCGGCAGGGATGTAGCTCAGTTGATAGAGCATGGCGTTTGCAACGCCAGGGTTGTGGGTTCGATTCCTACGGGGGGCCAGTATAAAAAAAATTAAATGTATTCACTAACTGTAAGTCGCTCTGGATAAGAGCGTCTGCTAAATGACTAAAATGTAAATGTATTGGACACTACTGGACACTATTGGACACTCCAGCCCTAACCCTAAACACAAGGATAATCTATTAGCAGTGGTAGTCCTGTGTAGCTCAGTTGGTAGAGCATGAAGCTTGCAATGCCAGGGTTGTGGGTTCGATTCCCACGGGGGGCCAGTATGAAAAAAATAAATTATGCACTCACTAACTGTAAGTCGCTATGGATAAGAGTGTCTGCTAAAATGTAAAAATGTGGAAAAAGTACCCAATTGTCATACTTGAGTAAAAGTAAATATACCTTAATAGAAAATGACTCAAGTGAAAGTCACCCAGTAAAATACTACTTGAGTAAAAGTCTTTGATACTAATGTATCATCATGTAAAAGTACATTTAATTTCTAAAATATACTTAAGTATTAAAAGTATAAATAATTTCAAATTCCTTAAATTAAGCAAAACCAGACGGCGCCATTTTCTAGTTACACTCAGACATAATTTACAAAGGAAGCATTTGTTTGGTGAATCCGCCAGATAAGAGGCAGTAGGGATGACCAGGGATGTTCTCTTGATAAGTGTGGGAATTGGACCATTTTCCTGTCCTGCTAAGCATTCAAAATGTAACGAGTACTTTTGGGTGTCAAGGAAAATGTATGGAGTAAAAAGTATATTATTTTCTTTAGGAATGTAGTGAAGTAAAAGTAAAAGTTGTCCAAAATTTAAATAGTAAAGTAAAGTACAGATACCCCCAAAAAAAACTACTTAAGTAGTACTTTCAACTATTTTTATTTAAGTACTTTACACCACTGTCTAGTAGTGATTGGATAAGTGCTGTGAAGACAGTGTACTGCAGGCTTCTTCAATTCTGGTCCTGGAGGGCCGAAACACTTCTGTTTTTTATTTCTACCTGGTAGTTAATTGCACTCACCTGGTGTCCCAGGTCTGAATTAGCCCCTGATTAGAAGGAGAGGATGAAAAACAGAGGTGTTTCGGCATTGAAGAACCCTGGTGTACTGTGTGCTTCTATCATGCAAATCTAATTAGAACATATTATATCTGTTTTCTCTCTCTAGGTCTGTTGTGTAGGTACCCAGAGGAGGATGATGAGTCTTTCCCGCTGCCGGAGTCTGTTCCTCTGTTCTGTCTGCCCATGGGAGCTAGCATCGAGTTCTGGCCAGCTCACAGCAAACACTCCCTGCCCGTCTTCTCTACCTTTGTACTGACTGGGGCCTCTGGGGACAAGGTGGGGACAAGCACACACACACACACACACACACACACACACACACACACACACACACACACACACACACAAACACACACAAAAGAGGAGGCTGGTAGGAGAAAGCTGTACAGTATTTACCTGTAATAAGTATTCACCTCCCTTGGCATTTTTCCTATTTTGTTGCCTTTACAACCTAGAATTAAAATGATTTTTTGGGGGGGGGGTTTGTATCATTTTTTATTGTATTTTATTTTTTTGTATTTTTTTCAGTATTTTACCCCCTTTTTCTCCCCAATTTCGTGGTATCCAATTGGTAGTTTACAGTCTTGTCCCACCGCTGCAAAACTCCCGTACGGACACGGGAGAAAGCGAAGGTCTAGAGTCGTGCGTCCTCCGAAACACAACTCAACCGAGCCGCACTGCTTCTTGACACGGTGCCCGCTTAACCCGGAAGCCAGCCGCACCAATGTGTCGGAGGAAACACCGTACACCTGGCGACCGAGTCAGCGTGCACTGCGCCTGGCCCGCCACAGGAGTCGCTAGTGCACGATGGTACAAGAACATCCCTGCCGGCCAAACCCTCCCCTACCCTGGGCGATGCTGGACCAATTGTGCGCCGCCGCTGTATTTAGAGCCATCCATCATTCCTTCAATTCTGACCAGTTTCCCAGTCCCTGCTGATTAAAAAACATGGCGTTTTAAAAACATAGCGTTTTCCTTGATGGCCAAAAAGCTCAATTTTAGTCTCATCTGACCAGAGTACCTTCTTCCATATGTTTGGGGAGTCTCCCACATGCCTTTGGGCGACACCAAACGTGTTTGCTTATTTCTTTCCTTAAGCAATGGCTTTTTTTCTGGCCACTCTTCCGTAAAGCCCAGCTCTGTGGAGTGTACGGCTTAAAGTGGTCCTATGGACAGATACTCCAATCTCCGCTGTGGAGCTTTGCAGCTCCTTCAGGGTTATCTTTGGTCTCTTTGTTGCCTCTCTGATTAATGCCCTCCTTGCCTGGTCCGTGAGTTTTGGTGGGCGGCCCTCTCTTGTGGTGCCATATTCTTTCTATTTTTTAATAATGGATTTAATGGTGCTCCGTGGGATGTTCAAAGTTTTGAATATTTTTTTATAACCCAACCCTGATCTGTACTTCTCCACAAAGTACGTTGTCCCTGACCTGTTTGGAGAGCTCCTTGGTCTTCATGGTGCCGCTTGCTTGGTGGTGTTGCAGACTCTGGGGCTCTGCTCTACTCTGTCTCTGCTCTGTCTCTACTCTACTCTGGTCTACTCTACTCTACTCTACTCTACACTACTCTGCTCTACTTTACTTGACGCTGTCTCTGTCTCTGCTCTACTCTGTCTCTGCTCTACTCTGCTCCACTCTCTACTCTACTCTGTCTCTACTCTACTCTGTCTCTACTCTACTCTACTATACTCTACTCTACTCTGTCTCTGTCTTTACTCTACTCTGTCTGTTCTACTCTACTCTACTCTACTCTACTCTACTCTGTCTGTTCTACTCTACTCTACTCTACTCTACTCATCTACTCTACTCTACTCTACTCTCTACTCTTCTCTGTCTGTTCTACTCTACTCTACTCTACTCTACTCTACTCTACTCTACTCTACTCTACTCTACTCTCTACTCTACTCTGCTCTACTCTACTCTGTCTCTACTCTACTCTACTCTGTCTCTACTCTACTCTACTCTACTCTACTCTACTCTACTCTACTCTACTCTACTCTACTCTACTCTACTCTGTCTCTACTCTACTCTGTCTCTACTCTACTCTACTCTACTCTACTCTACTCTACTCTACTCTACTCTACTCTACTCTGCCTCTGTCTCTACTCTACTCTGTCTGTTTCTACTCTACTCTACTCTACTCTACTCTACCTGTTCTACTCTACTCTACTCTACTCTACTCTATACTCTACTCTACTCTGTCTGTTCTACTCTACTCTACTCTACTCTACTCTACTCTACTCTACTCTACTCTACTCTACTCTGTCTCTGTAAGCTCTTCTACTCTACTCTACTCTACTCTACTCTACTCTACTCTACTCTGTCTGTTCTACTCTACTCTACTCTACTCTACTCTACTCTACTCTACTCTACTCTACTCTACTGTCTGTTCTACTCTACTCTACTCTACTCTACTCTACTCTACTCTACTCTACTACTCTACTGTCTGTTCTACTCTACTCTACTCTACTCTACTCTACTCTACTCTACTCTACTCTACTCTGTCTGTTCTACTCTACTCTACTCTACTCTACTCTACTCTACTCTACTCTGTCTGTTCTACTCTACTCTACTCTACTCTGTCTGTTCTACTCTACTCTACTCTACTCTACTCTACTCTACTACTACTCTACTCTACTCTACTCTGTCTGTGTTCTACTCTACTCTCTACTCTACTCTACTCTACTCTACTCTACTCTGTCTGTTCTACTCTACTCTACTCTACTCTACTCTACTCTACTCTACTCTACTCTACTCTACTCTGTCTGTTCTATCTACTCTACTCTACTCTACTCTACTCTACTCTACTCTACTCTGTCTGTCTCTATACTCTACTCTACTCTACTCTACTCTACTCTACTCTACTCTACTCTGTCTGTTCTACTCTACTCTACTCTACTCTGTCTGTTCTACTCTACTCTACTCTACTCTACTCTACTCTACTCTACTCTACTCTGTCTGTTCTACTCTACTGTACTGTACTGTACTGTACTCTACTATACTCTACTCTACTCTACTCTACTCTACTCTACTCTGTCTGTTCTACTCTACTCTACTCTACTCTACTCTGCTCTACTCTACTCTACTCTACTCTACTCTACTCTACTCTAACTATACTCTACTCTACTCTACTCTACTCTACTCTACTCTACTCTACTCTGTCTGTTCTACTCTACTCTACTCTACTCTACTCTACTCTACTCTACTCTACTCTACCTATCTACTCTACTCTACTCTACTCTACTCTTACTCTACTCTACTACTCTACTCTACTCTACTCTACTCTGTTTCTACTCTACTCTACTCTACTCTACTCTACTCTACTCTACTCTACTCTACTCTACTCTGTCTGTTCTACTCTACTCTACTCTACTCTACTCTACTCTACTACTCTACTCTACTCTACTCTACTCTACTCTACTCTACTCTGTCTGTTCTACTCTACTCTACTCTACTCTACTCTACTCTGTCTGTTCTACTCTACTATACTCTACTGTCTCTACTCTACTCTACTCTACTATCTACTCTACTCTACACTACTCTACTCTACTCTACTCTACTCTACTCTACTCTACTCTACTACTCTACTCTACTCTGTCTCTACTCTACTCTACTCTACTCTACTCTACTCTACTCTACTCTACTCTACTCTACTCTACTCTACTCTACTCTACTCTACTCTACTCTACTCTGTCTATTCTACTCTACTCTACTCTACTCTACTCTACTCTACTCTACTCTACTATACTATACTCTACTCTACTATACTATACTATACTCTACTCTACTCTACTCTACTCTACTCTACTCTACTCTACTACTCTACTCTACTATACTATACTCTACTCTACTATACTCTACTCTACTCTACTCTACTCTACTCTACTCTACTCTACTCTACTATACTCTACTATACTCTCTACTCTACTCTACTATACTCTACTCTACTCTACTCTGCTCTACTCTACTCTACTCTACTCTACTCTACTCTACTCTACTCTACTCTACTATACTCTACTATACTATACTCTACTCTACTCTACTCTACTCTACTCTACTCTGCTCTACTCTACTATGTCTCTACTCTACTCTGTCTCTACTCTACTCTACTGTCTCTGCTCTACTCTGCTCTGATTCCTCACAACCTCTCATTCTCCTTCGCAGGCTATTCTCCTGGCACTATCATGCCACTATATCATGTATTTATTTAGATTAAATTACTTCAAAGAGATAAGAATAATTGGTAACGATTTACTTTGACTACATATCCATAACACATTTATTACACATATATAAGCATTTAATGAATGTGTTATACCAGGTCCCAACTGCATTATTAAATGTTAATTATATATATATATATATAAATAGCATATCTATAGCACATTAATGTCATGCTATGCAGTACTGAAGTTTTGCCTGTTTGACTGCCTTACGGAGGGCATAGCTGGACTGTTTGTACTCGTCCATGTTCCAGTCACCTTGCCATGGTTAAATGCGGTGGTTCGCGCTTTCAGTTTTGCGCGAATGATGCCATCTATCAGACGAGTTACGAAAGAGTTATGATATGACCCTCAACTACACGATTTGATCCGTAAAATGTACCCTGAGGATTCAACCCTGTGGGGATGTTCATGCACCATAGACCTCAGTGAGAAGAAGAAGAAGAAGAAGAGAAGAAGAAGAAGAAGAAGAAGAAGAAGAAGAAGAAGAGCAATAGACCTCAGTGAGAAGAAGAAGAAGAAGAGCCATAGACCTCAGTGAGAAGAAGAAAGAAGAGGAGTCATAGACCTCAGTGAGAAGAAGAAGCTGAAGGTAAGTCCACGGGCCTAGACGGCCGGTGGGGTGAAATGGGGCTGCTGCAGTCTTCTATACTGTATATCAGCATCATTTCCTAAACATGGTTTGGCTTTTGGCTTATTCACTAAGACTGGTATGACAGAAGCACACTAAGACTGGTATGACAGAAGCACACTAAGACTGGTATGATAGAAGCACACTAAGACTGGTATGACAGAAGCCACTAAGACTGGTAATGATAGAAGCACACTAAGACGGGGTATGATAGAAGCACACTAAGACTGGTATGACAGAAGCACACTAAGACTGGTATATGACAGAAGCACACTGATAAGACTGGTATGACAGAAAGCACACTAAGACTGGTATGACAGAAGCACCACTAAAGACTGTATGACAGAAGCACACTAAGACTGGTATGACAGAAGCACACTAAGACTGGTATGACAGAAGCACACTAAGACTGGTATGACTGAAGCACACTAAGACTGTATGATAGAAGCACACTAAGACTGGTATGACAGAAGCACACTAAGACTGGTATACAGAAGCACACTAAATAAGACTGGTATGACAGAAGCACACTAAGACTGGTATGACAGAAGCACACTAATTACTGGTATGACAGAAGCACACTAAGACTGGTATGACAGAAGCACACTAAGACTGGTATGATAGAAGCACACTAAGACTGGTATGACAGAAGCACACTAAGACTGGTATGACAGAAGCACACTAAGACTGGTATGACAGAAGCACACTAAGACTGGTATGACAGAAGCACACTTTTGAGAACAGCCATAATGATGACTACACTGTCATTGTAATGATGTATCTATTAAGAAACCTAAATATGAGCTCTTGCATAGCATGACATTGAATGTGCTATAGATATGCTATGGATATAATTAATTAACCTGGGACCTTTTTATAACGCGTTCATTAAATACTTATAGATGTGTAACAAATTAGTTATGGATATGTAGTCAAGGTAAATCATTACCATAGAACTAATAGGGTATTCTGTGATGTGAGTTTGTGGGTATTTGGCGATATGTTACTTACTGTTGTGTGTGTGTGTGTGTGTGTGTGTGTGTGTGTGTGTGTGTGTGTGTGTGTGTGTGTGTGTGTGTGTTTGTCTACCTCTCTCCAGGTGTATGGAGCAGCCATTCAGTTCTATGAGCCGTACCCAGAGGACCACCTGAGTGACAGACAGCGTTCTCTCCTGGGGCTACCGGGCACGTGCAATAGCAGCAAGGGGGCAAAGAGCGTTCATGCTAACAAGAGTATCTGTTTGCTGTCACACTGGCCCTTCTTTGACTCATTCAGGAACTTCCTGACGTTCCTCTACAGATACTCCATCTCTGGACCACACGCTCTGCCTATAGAGAAGTGAGGAATGCACACACGCACGCACGCAGGCACACGGCCACACACACATTCACGAATGTACGCACACACACACACACACACACACACTCTACAAGCTTTCATTTCATTTCCCAATACCATCTCATTTTCAAGTGTCAAAAAAACAATTAAACAAACAATACTTAGTAACAATAATACAATGGGAACTACTGTCTGATAATAATAACAATGAACATTATACATTAACAGCATAAAAAACAGTTAAAAAGAGTTTATACATTTAATAAAAAATAACTAAATAAAAACTTGTATGACAACACCTAATAATAACTAATAAAAATACTATGGGAAACTACTTACAAAACTAAAACTAAAAACACTACTGTTTTGTACAACTACTAATAGGCTATAATAACAAAATAATAAAAAACTACTACTACTAACAACTAATAAAAACTACTAAAACACTAATAAAAAACTACTACTACTAATAAAAACTACTGCTAAAACTACTAATACAACTAAAAACTACTAAACAAACTAAAAACTACTGCTACAACTACTAATACAACTAATAAAACTACTGCTACAACTACTAATAAAACGACTAATACAACTAATAAAAACTACTGCTACAACTACTAATACAACTAATAAAACTACTGCTACAACTACTAATACAACTAATAAAACTAAGTATTATAAAATATATATTACTACAATTATAAACTAAAAAAAAAAATAAACTCAGGTTTTCAATTAAAAAGGGTTTGTTTCCCAGGTCCTAATCAACGGAAAAAACACAAATTTAAAAAACCGCAAAACACTTCCAATAAAAACCCCCTTTGAAAAAAAAAAATTGAAAAAAATTTAAAAAACAGCAAAATTTTCAAAAAAACACGAAAACCATTAAAAAAAAAAAAATATGTTCCTTAAAACAAAAAAAATTTTGCAAAATAAAAACAAATTTAAAGAAAATCCAAAAAAAAAAGCTTTTCAAAAAAAAAACCGACATACTAAACTTTAAGTATTTAATTAATTAAACAATTTTTTTTGGTGAGTTTCATTGGGTTGTCCCTTTTTGAACCAAGCTTGAGAAATAAAACAAAGTTTCCCAAAAATTTTGTTTTCTGTTTTGAATTGCCAGGTGGATTTATTTTTCCCCCGGTCCAAAAACCCTGTTAGGTTGGACCAAACCAATGTTTTGGAAAAAACTTTTTTAAAGGGTAAACCGGGGTTTAAAATTTTTATTAATTTTTTTTATTAAATGAAAAAAAGGGGAACTTTTTTTTTGGCGGGCCCTTATTTCCCAGTCAGATAGGGGGACCAGGGGGCCTGTGGGGATACCTTTTTGAGGTATTTCCAGATCAGATGAACCGGTGGATACCTTTTGAGGATTTTTCCCATCAATGAACCCGGTGGAACCAGGATGGTTAAGTTTCCGAGTTAAGAGAATTTGGGGAACCATTTGAGGATTTTCCAGAGTGATGAACCCGGGTCCCAAAAATTTGGGGTAGTTTCCGGGAACCAGGAGACCCGGTGGAACATTTGAGGTATTTCAGAGTCAAAATGAACGGGGGTACCTTTTGAGGTATTTTTCAGAGCAGATAAAAGGGGGAACCCTTTTGAGGTGTTTCCCAGTCGATGAAATCCGGGGTGCCCCATCCTTGAACCGGGGTAGTTCCAAGTAGAAAAAACCCGGGTTTTTTCCCCGTGGGGGAACCATTTGAGGTGTTCCAGAGTCAGATGAACCGGTGGTCATTGGGTAGTTTCCAGAGTCGAGAACCGGGGATACCATTTGAGGTTTTCGTCAGATGAACCCGGGGTGGAACCTTTTGAGGGGTTTCAGAGTCAGAGAACCGGTGGATACATTTAGGTAGTTTCCAGAGCAAGAAGGTGATCCCTTTTGAGGTATTTTTCCAGAGTCAGATAAAACCGGTGGTACCTTTTTGGGGTATTTTCCAGAGTCAGATGAAACGGGGAACCTTTGGGGGCCCATTAAAAGGGGTTTGGGGTTCCAGGTCGATAAAAGGTGGGTACCATTTGAGGATTTCCAGAGTAGATGAACGGTGGATCCCTTTTGGGTAGTTTCCAGAGTCAGATGAACCGGGGGTGGAACCATTTGAGGTGTTCCAGGTCAGATAAACTGGTTTTGGGTGGTGGAAAAACCCCAAATTTGGGTTTTTTCCAGTCAGATAAAAGGTGGATACCTTTTAGGTAGTTTCCAGGTCAGTGAAGGGGTGGAACACTTTTTGAGGTAGTTTCCGGGTCAAAAAACCCGGTGGAACCATTGGGGTATTTTCCCAGAGCAGATGAACGGTGGAACCTTTTGAGGTATTTCCAGTCCGATGAACCGGGGGATACCAATTTGAGGTAGTTCCAAGTAGATAAACGGGGTGGACAATTTGAGGTAGTTTCCAGGGGGAAACCGGTGGCACCATTTGGGGTATTTCCGGTCAGATGAACGGGGGAACCATTGAGGTATTTCCAGAGTCGATGAACGGTGGATACCTTTGGGGGTATTTTCCAGAGTCAGAGAACTGGTTTGGTTTTGGTGGCTGGGCCATTGAGGTATTTTCCCCCAAGTCAGAGAACCGGGGGGGTGGTCCCATTTGAGGTATTTTCCGATCAGATGAACCGGTTCCTTAAATTTTGGCAAACAACCTTGAGGTAGTTTCAGATAGATAAACCCCGGTGGAAACCCCATTTGAGGTTTTTCCAGTCAAGAACCGGGGATACCATTTGGGTAGTTTCCAGAGTCGTAAACGGGTGGATACATTGAGGTAGTTCCGAGTCAGAGAACCGGGGAACCTTTTTGAGGTATTTTCCCAGAGTCAATAACCGGGGAACCTTTTGAGGGTTTCCAGAGCGATGAAAGGGGGTTTATTTTTGAGGTTTTTCCGAGTCGATAAACCCGGTGGATACCATTTGGGGTATTTCCGATCAGATAAACCCGGGGGTCCTTTGGGTAGTTTCCAGTCAAAAACCGGTGGATACCATTTGAGGTTTCCCCCAGAGTCAGATAAACCCGGTGGACCCCATTGAGGTATTTAGAGTCAGAAAACTGGTGGATCCTTTTTGGGGGGTAGTTTCCAGTAAATGAACCCGGTGGAACCTTTTGGGGGTAGTTTCCAGAGTAGATAAACCCGGTGGTACCATTTGGGGGTTTATTTTCCAGAAAATGAACCGGTGGAACCATTTTGAGGTAGTTTCCGGGTCAGATGAACCCCGGTGGACACCATTTGAGGTTTTCCCAAGTCAGAAAAACCGGTGGCCCATTTAGGTAGTTCCGAGTCAATAAAACGGGGGAACCCATTGAGGTATTTCCGAGTCAATTAAACCGGTTTTTTGATACCACAAAACAACATTTGGGGTTTTCAG
Organism: Coregonus suidteri; assembly: GCA_036851935.1. NCBI lineage: Eukaryota > Metazoa > Chordata > Actinopteri > Salmoniformes > Salmonidae > Coregonus > Coregonus suidteri. Next base: position 50,819,963 of record CM072235.1, on the reverse strand, counting down.
GGTTCAACCCGGGCCCCTTTTGATGAAATGGGTGGATACCATTGAGGTATTCCCCAGAGTCAGAAAGGGGGAACCATTTGAGAGTTTCCAGAGTCAGATAAACCCGGGGAACCATTGAGGAGTTCCAGAGTAGATAACCGGGGGGACACCTTTTGGGTATTTCCCAGTGGGAAAACCCGGGGGCCACCATTTGAGGTATTTTCCAGATCAGAGAACCGGGGATCCCATTTTGAGGATTTTCCCAGAGTGCCGGGGGACCCCCGGGTTTTTCTAAAAACAACCATTTGAGGTGTTTTTCCCCAGGGGTTTTTCAGAATGAAAGGGGGAACCATTTTGAGGTAGTTTCCAGATCAGTAAAAACTGGTGGAACCTTTTGAGGTATTTTCCCCAGAGTCAGATGAACCGGGGATCCCAATGAGGTAAGTTTCCAGAGTAGATGAAACCGGTGGACCCTTTTGAGGTAGTTTCCAGAGTAAATGATTTGGGGGGATCCAGGGTTTTGGCTTACCATTTGGGTATTTTGAAATCCTAAACCCCAAGGAAACCGGGTGAAGGGGTGGCCCCCATTTGAGAGTTTCCAAAAGCAAAAGGAACCGTGGATACCATTGAGGTAGTTTCCAAGTCAGAGAACCGGTGGAACCATTTGAGGTTTTTTCCCAGTCAGAAACCGGGGGAAACCCATTGATGTTTGGTAGGGTTCCTTTGAGGTAGTTTCCAGATCAGATGAACTGGATACCTTTTGGGTAGTTCCAGTCAGATGAACCGTGGAACCTTTTTGAGGTAGTTTCCGGGTCAGAAAACCGGGGAACCTTTTGAGGTATTTTTCCAAAGTCAGATGAATGGTGGATACCATTTGAGGTAGTTTCCAAGTCCGATAAGGTGGATACCTTTTGAGGTAGTTTCCTTCAGAAAACCGTGGAAAAATTTTGAACCGAGTCTAAAAGGGGGCACCTTTGGGGTATTTTCCAATCAGAGGGGCCGATGAAACAAACCGGGGGGGTTCCCTTTTGAGGTAGTTCCGAGCAGATAAGGGGAACCGGGGCCCTAAGGTGGACCCATTTGAGTAGTTTCCAAGCAGTGAAGGGGGTGATCCCATTTGAGGTTTTTTCCAAAAGTCAGATAAACCCGGTGGACCCCATTTGAGGTAGTTTCCGGGTAAATGAACCGGGGGACACCTTTTTGAGGTTTTTTCCCCAGACGTAAACCGGGGGCCCTTTAGTTTTGGGTGGAACCATTTGAGGTATTTTCCCAGAGTCAGAGAACCGGTGGATACATTTTGAGGTAGTTTCCCGAGCAGATGAACCGGGGATACCTTTTGAGGAGTTTCCGGGTCAGATAAGTCCCCTTTGGGGTACCGGGTAAAACTAAACCATTTGAGGTAGTTCCAGAGCAGAAACCCGGTGGATACCATTGGGGTATTTTTCCAGAGCAAAGAAGGGGACCATTTGAGGTGTTTCCCAGAGTCAGAGGAACCGGTGGGATACCTTTTAAAAGGTATTTTCCAAGTCAGATAAAAACCCGGGTGGACCCTTTTGAGGTATTTTCCCCAGAGTCAAGAACGGTATCCCATGAGGTATTTTCCAGAGTAGATGAACGGTGGATACCATTTAGGTAGTTTCCAGAGTCAATGAACTTGTTCCTTGGGTTTTTAAAAAAGAAGGGGAAAATTTTTGAGGTATTTCCATAATGAAGGGGGGGAACCATTTGAGGTTTTTCCAGAGAGATAAAACCGGGGTTTACCTTTGAGGTTTTTTTCCAGAGTCGATGAACGGTGGATACTTTTTAGGTATTTTCCAAGCGAGAACGGGGACCCATTTGAGGTATTTTCCCAAGTCAATGAACCGGTGGAAACCTTTTTGAGGTATTTTTCCATCAGATGAACCGGTGGTACTTTTGGGGTAGTTTCCAGAGTCAGATAAACCGGTGGCACCATTGAGGTTTTTTCCCAAGTCGATAAAGTGGAACCATTTGAGGTAGTTCCAGAGAAAAAGGGTCAATTTTGATATTTTCCCCGGTAGATAAATGGTAACACCATTTGAGGTAGTTCAGAGTCAAAAACCCGGGATACCTTTGGGTAGTTTCCAGAGCAGTAAACCCGGGTGGTACCATTTGAGGTATTTTCCAGTCAGATGAAACCGGGGCACCAATTGAGGTATTTCCAGAGTCAACCCCCGGTGGCACCATTTGGGGTGTTTTCGAGTCAATAAAACTGGTGGAACCATGGGTATTTTTTCCAGAGTCAATGAACGGGGATCCCCTTGAGTATTTTTCCAGAGCAAGAACCGGGGGATCCCCATTTAGGTAGTTTTCCGAAGTAAACCGGGGGGGAACCTTTTGGGTATTTTCCAGTCAGATAAACCCCGGTGGACCCCTTTTGAGGTAGTTTCCAGAGTCAGATGAACCGGGGTTTGGTATTAACCCAAATTTTAGGTATTTTTCCAAGTCAGATGAACGGTGGATAACCATTTGGGGTAGTTCCAGAGTCAGAAAAACCGGTGGAACCATTTTGGGGTTTTTTCCGAAATGAACGGTGGATACCATTTGGGGTTAGTTTCCGATAGATAAACGGTGGACACCATTTGAGGTTTTTCCAGTCGGGAGAACCGGGGAACCCCATTTGAGGTTTTTCCCAGAGCAGATAAACCCGGGTGGATCCCCTTGAGGTGTTCACAGGGGGTCAGGGGTTTTCCACAAAAGGGGATACCTTTTAGGTAGTTCCAAGTCGAAAAAGGGGGAACTTTGGGTTTTTGGAAACCACATTTGGGGTTTTTTTCCCAAGTCAATGAACTGGGGGACACCATTGAGGTAGTTTCCGGTCAGATAAGGGGGTTTTACTTTGGGTACCCAGGTCAATGAAGGGGTTTTTAGGTAGTTTCCAGAGTCAGAGAACGGTGGTCCTTTTGAGGTATTTCCCAGAGCCAAGATGGTACACCTGGGTGTTTCCAGTAGATGAACCGGTGGAAAAATTTTTGGGAAATAAAAACCGGGGACACCTTGAGGTAGTTTCCAGATTCGATAAACGGTGGATACTTTTGAGGTATTTTTAAAAGGCAGAGAACCGGGGAAACCCTTTGAGGTAGTTTCCAGCAATGAACCGGGGGGAACCATTTGGGGTTTGTTTCCAGAGTCAGATAAAACCGGGGATACCATTTGAGGTTTTTCCAGAGTCAGAGAACGGGGGTGGGGGTATACATTTGAGGTTTCCAGGAGTCAGGGGGGGGAAACCCGGGGAAAACCAAAAGGGGGGAAAGAGAGTCAGAGAAGTGGACACCTTTTGAGGTAGTTTCCAGAGTCAGATGAACTGGGTCCTTTGGGTATTTTTTCCAGAGTCAGATGAACCGGGGGATACCATTTAGGTAGTTTCCAAGTCAGGAACCGGGGACACCTTTTGAGGATTTTCCAGAGTCAGATGGGTGGAAAAACCTTTTTGAGGTAGTTTCCAGAGTCAGATGAACGGGGGAAAAATTTGAGGTTTTTTCCAGAGCAGAAAACCGGGGGAACCTTTTGAGAGTTTCCGAGTCAAAGAACCGGGGGACCCATTTGAGGTAGTTTCCAAGCGGGATGAACGGTGGACAATTTGGGGTATTTTCCAGATCAGTGAACCGGGGAACCATTTGGGGTATTTTCCAGAGAAATGAACCGGGGGAAACCCCATTTGAGGTAGTTCCAGAGTCAGATAACCGGGGAAACCCCATTGAGGTATTTCCGGGTAAAGCGAAATTTGAACCGACGTGGGGTGGAACATTTGAGGTAGTTTCCAGAGCAGTTTTGAACGGGGATCCTTTTGGGGTAGTTTCCAGAGTAGATGAACCGGGGATCCCTTTTGAGGTAGTTCCAGAGTCAGTGAACCGGGGGAACCTTTTGAGGTGTTTCCGGGTTCAGATAAACGGGGAACTTGGGGCCTCAATAAACCCGTAACCCTGGGTAGTTTCCAAGTAGATGAACCGGTGGAACCTTTTGAGGTAGTTTCCAGAGCAGATAAACCCGGTGGCCCTTTTGAGGTAGCCCAGAGTCAGATGAACCGGTGAACCTTTTGGGGGTTTTTCCAGAGTCAGATGAACAAACCTTTTGGTTTTGGAAAAGGGGGGGATCCTTTTGAGGAGTTTCAGAGTCAGTAAAACCGGTGGATACCTTTTGGGGTATTTCCCCAGTCAGATGAACCGGGGGAAACCATTTGGGGGAGTTCCAGATCAGATAAAACGGGGGGAACCCCCTTTTTGGGTAGCCCAGAGTCAGATAAAACCGGGTGGACCATTGGGATTTTCCAGAGTAGAAAAACCGGTGGACACCATTTGAGTAGTTTCCAGAGTCAGATGAACGGGGAACCATTGAGGTTTTTCCAGGAATTTGAACTGGGGACCATTAGGTGTTTCCACGAGGGTCCCCCTTTGGGGATTTTACAGAGAACGGGGGGCCGATTTTTCCCAACAGTGACATCCTTTTTGAGGTGTTTCCAGAGTCAATAAACCCGGGGAAACCTTTTGAGGTAGTTGTCGAGAAGGGGATAACCGGGGAAGATAATGAACAACCTTTTGAGGTATTTCCGGGTCAGAAAACCCGGGGAACCATTTGGTATTTTTCCAGAGTCAGAAACCGGTGGAACCCATTTGAGGTGTTTCCAGAGTCGAAAAAGGGTGGATACCATTTGAGGGTTTCCAAAGTCAGAGCCCGGTGGAACCATTGGGGGTAGTTCCAGAGCAATAAACCCGGTGGACACATTTGGGGAGTTTCCGAGTCGATGAACTGGGGGAAACCCATTGAGGTATTTTTCCAGATCAGATGAACGGGGATACCTTTTGAGGTAGTTTCCAGGTCAGATGAACCCGGGGGATACCATTTGGGGTAGTTCCGGGCAGATGCCCCGGTGGAACCATTTGGTATTTTTCCGGGTCAGAGAACCGGTGGAACCTTTGAGGTATTTCCGGGGAATAAACCGGGGCACCAGAGGTAGTTTCCAGAGTCGATGAACCGGGGGATACCATTTGAGTATTTTCCAGAGTCAGATGAACGGGGGAAACCCCTTTTGAGGTATTTTCCAGTCGAAAACCCGGGGCCCTTTGGGGTTTTTGGCAGAACCATTTTGATAGTTTCCAGTCAGATGAACCGGTGGACCCTTTTGAGGTTAGTTTTCCATCAGAGAAGGGGGCCGGGGTGGGTTTGGCAGTGAAGGGGGGAACCATTTGAGGTAGTTTCCGGGCAGAGAACCGGGGATCCCATTTAGGTAGTTTCCAGAGTAGAAAAACGGGGGACACCTTTTGAGATATTTTTCCAGAGTCAGATGAAACCGGGGGATACCATTTGGAGTTTCCAGAGTCGATAACCCGGGGGCCCCCCCCAAAAATAAATGGGGGATACCTTTTGAGGAGTTTCCAGAGAAATTAAAACGGGGGTTTTGGGTACCAGTGGAAAACCCCCTTTTGGGAGTTCCAGTCGATAACCGGGGGGACACCATTGAGGTAGTTCCAAGTAGAAAAAACCGGGGATACCATTTGAGGAGTTTCCGAGTCGATGAAACGGTGATACCATTTAGGTTTTTCCAGAGCAACCAGAGTACCGGGGGGGGGAACCTTTGGGGGTTATTTCCAGAGTCAGATAAAAGGGGTGATACCATTGGGGTAGTTGTCAAAAAAGGGGGTCCTGGGGAGCCGAGTAGTAAAATGGAACCATTTGAGGTAGTTTCCAGAGTCGATAAATTTTAACCGGGTAGCCGAGTAGGAATTACCATTTGAGGTAGTTTTCCAGGGCGATGAACGGGGGACACCATTTGGAGTAATAAGGGGGTTTTGGGGTGTTCCAGATCAGATGAACGGGTGGATCCCCATTTGAGGTTTTTTCCGAGCAGATGAACGGTGATACCTTTTGAGGTAGTTTCCCGATCGAAACCGGGGGAACCCCATTTGAGGTATTCCAGAGTCAGAGAACCCGGGTGGACACCATTTGGGTGGGTTTCCAGTCAGATGAACCGGTGGGATACCATTTGGGGTTGTTTCAGAGTAGATGCGGGGACCCATTAGGATTTTCCCCGAAGATAAGGGGCCCCAAAGGGACTAAAACGGGGGACCCTTTTGGTATTTCCAAGTAAGGAACCGGTTTGGATACCTTTTGAGGTATTTCCAGAGTCAGATGAACCGGTTTGGTTCCTTTTGGGGTAGTTCCAGAGTCAGATGAGGGGGAAACCATTTGGGGTATTTTCCCCAAGTCAGAAACCGGTGGACACCATTGAGGTTTTTGGGGTCGATGAACTGGTGGAACCTTTTGAGGGTAGTTCCCCAGAGCAAGAACGTGGATCCATTTGAGGTGTTCCAGAGTGAGAACCGGGGTTTCCCATTTGAGGTATTTTTTTTCCGAGTCAGAGCCCGGTCACCTTTTGAGGTAGTTTCCAGAGTCGATGAACCGGGTGGACACCATTGGGGTAGTTTTCCAGAGCAGATGAACGGGTGGATACCATTGAGGTAGTTTCCAGAGTAAAAAATGGGGGATACCATTTGAGGTATTTTCCAGAGTCAGATGAACCGGGGGATCCCTTTTGGGGTTTATTTTTCCATGATGGTATCCTTTTGAATTTTCCGAGTGGAAACTTAACCCCCTTTTGAGGTATTTTTCCAGTTTCAGATGAACCGGTGGTACCATTTGGGGTATTTCCAGAGCAGATGAACGGGGGACACCATTTAAAACCAGGGGGCGGTGTTCCAGGGGGTTTTCAAGTGGAACGGGGGGCACCTTTTGAGGTAGTTTTCCAGCAGATAAAGGGGGAACCGAGGTGTTTTGCCGGAAAGGTGGAACCATTTGAGGTATTTTCCAGAGTAGAGAACCGGTGGAACCTTTGAGGTAGTTCCAGGTCAGATGAACGGTGGATACCATTTGAGTTTTCCCCTCAGCCCCGGGGGCCATTTAAATTTTCCCAGGTGGACAACCATTTGAGGTATTTTTCCAGAGTCAGATGAAGGGGAAACCATTTGAGGTATTTTCCAGATCGAGAACCGGTGGAACCTTTTGGGATTTTTCCAGAGTCAGATAAATGGTGGATCCCTTTTTTGAGGTAGTTTCCAGTAGATGAACCGGGGAACCTTTTAGGTATTTTCCCAGAGTAGGAACCGGGGACCCTTTTGAGGTTTTTCCAAGCAAGAACTGGGACACCATTTAGGTAGTTTCCAGAGTCGTATGGGGGAACCTTGGGGTTTTTAGGGATGGGTGGATCCCATTTGGGTATTTCCAGAGGGATAAACCCCGGTGGAAATTTAGGGTTTCAATCGATCCCCCGGTGGACACCATTTGAGGAGTTTCCAGACAGATGAACCGGTGGAACATTTGAGGTATTTCCCCGGGTGATAACCGGGGGGGAAACCCATTTGATTTATTTTCCCAGAGCAAAATAAACCCGGGGGAAAACCCATTTTGGGTTTTTTCCAAGTCAGATAAAAAGGGGGGAACCATTTGATTTTGTTTCCGACAATGACCGGTGGAAACCTTTTGGGGGTATTTTTCCAGAGTCAGATAAAACCGGTGGAAACCCTTTTTAGGTAGTTCCCAAGTCAGATGAACCGGGGGGGAACCTTTTGAGGAGTTTCCAGAGTCAGATGAACGGTGGAACCTTTTGGGGGAGTTTCCAGAGCAGATGAACGGTGGAACCATTTGAGGTAGTTTCAGGTCAGATAACCCGGGTGGATACCATTTGAGGTGTTCCAGAGTAGAGCCCGGGGATACCATTTGGGTATTTTCCAGAGTCAATAAACCCGGGGGATACCATTTGGGTGGGGTTTTTCCAGAGTAGTGAACCGGGTGGACCCTTTTGAGGATTCCCAGAGTCAGATGAATTGGTGGAACCCATTGAGGTATTTTCCCCCGAGTCAGATGAACGGGGATCCCATTTGAGGATTTTCCAAGCAGTTAAAAGGGGGCCCCCCCCCCCCCCCCCCCCCCCCCCCCCCCCCCCCCCCCCCCCCCCCCCCCCCCCCCCCCCCCCCCCCCCCCCCCCCCCCCCCCCCCCCCCCCCCCCCCCCCCCCCCCCCCCCCCCCCCCCCCCCCCCCCCCCCCCCCCCCCCCCCCCCCCCCCCCCCCCCCCCCCCCCCCCCCCCCCCCCCCCCCCCCCCCCCCCCCCCCCCCCCCCCCCCCCCCCCCCCCCCCCCCCCCCCCCCCCCCCCCCCCCCCCCCCCCCCCCCCCCCCCCCCCCCCCCCCCCCCCCCCCCCCCCCCCCCCCCCCCCCCCCCCCCCCCCCCCCCCCCCCCCCCCCCCCCCCCCCCCCCCCCCCCCCCCCCCCCCCCCCCCCCCCCCCCCCCCCCCCCCCCCCCCCCCCCCCCCCCCCCCCCCCCCCCCCCCCCCCCCCCCCCCCCCCCCCCCCCCCCCCCCCCCCCCCCCCCCCCCCCCCCCCCCCCCAAAAAAAAAAAAAAAAAAAAAAAAAAAAAAAAAAAAAAAAAAAAAAAAAAAAAAAAAAAAAAAAAAAAAAAAAAAAAAAAAAAAAAAAAAAAAAAAAAAAAAAAAAAAAAAAAAAAAAAAAAAAAAAAAAAAAAAAAAAAAAAAAAAAAAAAAAAAAAAAAAAAAAAAAAAAAAAAAAAAAAAAAAAAAAAAAAAAAAAAAAAAAAAAAAAAAAAAAAAAAAAAAAAAAAAAAAAAAAAAAAAAAAAAAAAAAAAAAAAAAAAAAAAAAAAAAAAAAAAAAAAAAAAAAAAAAAAAAAAAAAAAAAAAAAAAAAAAAAAAAAAAAAAAAAAAAAAAAAAAAAAAAAAAAAAAAAAAAAAAAAAAAAAAAAAAAAAAAAAAAAAAAAAAAAAAAAAAAAAAAAAAAAAAAAAAAAAAAAAAAAAAAAAAAAAAAAAAAAAAAAAAAAAAAAAAAAAAAAAAAAAAAAAAAAAAAAAAAAAAAAAAAAAAAAAAAAAAAAAAAAAAAAAAAAAAAAAAAAAAAAAAAAAAAAAAAAAAAAAAAAAAAAAAAAAAAAAAAAAAAAAAAAAAAAAAAAAAAAAAAAAAAAAAAAAAAAAAAAAAAAAAAAAAAAAAAAAAAAAAAAAAAAAAAAAAAAAAAAAAAAAAAAAAAAAAAAAAAAAAAAAAAAAAAAAAAAAAAAAAAAAAAAAAAAAAAAAAAAAAAAAAAAAAAAAAAAAAAAAACCGGGGATACCATTTGAGGTAGTTTCCAGTCAGATGAACCGTGGGGACACCTTTTGAGGTAGTTTCCAGAGTCAGATGAACGGTGGACACCATTTGAGGTATTTTTCCCAGAGTCAGATGAACTGGTGGACACCATTTGAGGTAGTTTCCAGAGTCAGATGAACCGGTTTGGATCCCATTTGAGGTAGTTTCCAGGGGTCAGATGAACCGGTTGGATAACCATTTGAGGTAGTTTCCAGTCAGATAAAACCGGTGGACACCATTTGAGGTAGTTTCCAGAGTCAGATGAACCGGTGGACACCATTTGAGGTAGTTTCCAGTAGATGAACCTGTGGATACCATTTGGGGTAGTTTCCAGAGCAGATGAACCGTGGATAACATTTGAGGTAGTTTCCAGAGTCAGATGAACTGGTGGTTACCATTTGAGTTAGTTTCCAGAGTCAGATGAACCGGTGGAGACCATTTGAGGTAGTTTCCAGAGTCAGATGAACCGGTGGACACCATTTGAGGTAGTTTCCAGTCAGATGAACCGGTGGATACCATTTGAGGTAGTTTCCAGAGTCAGATGAACTGGTGGATACCATTTGAGGTAGTTTCCCAGAGTCAGATGAACCGGTGGACACCATTTGAGGTAGTTTCCAGAGTCAGATGAACCGGTTGGGATACCATTGAGGTAGTTTCCAGAGTCAGAAGGGAACCGTGGATACCATTTGAGGTAGTTTCCAGAGTCAGATGAACCGGTGGATACCATTTGAGGTAGTTATCCAGAGTCAAAAGAACCGGTGGACACCATTTGAGGTAGTTTCCAGAGTCAGTTTGAACCGTGGACACCTTTTGAGGTATTTTCCAGAGTCAGATGAACCGGGGATACCATTTGAGGTAGTTTCCAGAGTCAGATGACCGGTGGAAAACCATTTGGGAGGTAGTTTCAGAGTCAGATGAACCGGTGGATCCCATTTGAGGTAGTTTCCAGAGTCAGATAAAACCGGTGGACACCATTGAGGGTAGTTTCCAGAGTCAGATGAACCGGGGATACCATTGAGGTAGTTTCCAGAGTCAGATGAACCGGTGGATACCATTTGAGGTAGTTTCCAGAGTCAGATGAACGGTGGGGAGACATTTTAATGTCTCTGTGTCCAGTATGAAGGAAGTTACGGGTAGTTTCCAGAGTCAGAAAAACCGGGGGTGGATACCATTTGAGGGTAGTTTCCAGAGTCAGATGAACCGGTGGATACCATTTGGGGTAGTTTTCCAGAGTCAGATAAACCCGGGTGGACACCATTTTAATGTCTCTGTGTCCAGTATGAAGGAATTTACAGGTATTTCCAGAGTCAGATGAACCGGTGGACACCACAGAGACATAAAAATGGAACCCATGAATTCATCTGACTCTGGGAAGTAGATAAAGGGCACTCTTTGACAAAATTATATTTGAGAAAATACTTTGCTGCATTCCCCTGGACTGTGTAGGAATGTCAAAGCAGTCATTAATAGAATAAGCTGTCTATACTGTCTAAAACACACCATCTATACTGTCTATACACACCTTTATATATGTCTATACACACCATTATATACTGTCTGTACAAAACCATTATTACTGTCATACACACCATTATATACTGTCTATACACACCATTATATACGTTATACACACCATTCTATACTGTCTATACACACCATTATATCTGTCCATACCCCACCATATAACGTCTTAAACCATTAATACTTTTTACACACCTTTTATATATGTCATACACCCATTATATATTTTATCCCCCTTATA
>CM072235.1:50775831-50808584 GCA_036851935.1 Coregonus suidteri | reverse complement strand
GGACACCATTTGAGGTAGTTTCCAGAGTCAGATGATATGAGGGGCAGAGTCAGATGATATGGTGATTTGGTGACAAAACGGATGGCACTGTGATAGACTACATCCAATTTGCTGAGTAGAGTGTTGGAGGCTATTTGTTAAATGCCATCCGCCGAAGTCAAGATCGGTGTAGGATAGTCGAGTTTTACGAGGGCATGTTTGGCAGCATGAGTGAAGGAGGCTTTGTTGCGAAATAGGAAGCCGATATTCTAGATTAACTTTGGATTGGGAGTTCTTATGTGAGTCTGGAAGTGCGTTTACAAGTCTAACCAGACACCTAGATATTTGTAGTTGTCCACATACTCTAGGTCAGACCCGTCGAGAGTAGTGATTCTAATCGGGTGGGCGGGTCCCAGCAGCGTTCGATTAAAGAGCATGCATTTAGTTTTACTAGTGTTTAAGAGCAGTTTGAGGCTACTGAAGGAGTGTTGTATGGCATTGAAGCTCGTTTTGGGAGTTTTGTTAACACACAGGTGTCCAATGAAGGGCCAGATGTATAAAATGGTGTCGTCTGCGGATAGGTGGATCTGAGAGGCACCAGCAGCAAGAGCGGACATCATTGATATACACGGAGAAGAAAAGAGTCGGCCCAAAGAATTGAACCCTGTGGCACCCCATAGAGACTGCCATAGGTCTAGACAACAGGCCCTCTGGATTTGAACACATTGACACTCTATCTGAGAAGTAGTTGGTGAACCAGGCGAGGCAGTCATTTGAGAAACCAAGGCTTTTAGTCTGCCAATAAGAATGCGGTGGTTGACAGAGTCGAAAGCCTTGGCCAGGTCGATGAAGACGGCTTCACAGTACTGTCTATTATCGATCGTGGTTATAATTCGGTTTAGGACCTTGAGCGTGGCTGAAGTGCACCCATGACCAGCTCGAAACCGGATTGCATAGCGGAGAAGGTACGGTGGGATTCGAAATGGTCGGTGATCTGTTGTTAACTTGGCTTTCAAATACTTTCGAAAGGCAGGGCAGGATGGATATACAGTGGGGGGAAAAAAGTATTAGTCAGCAACCAATTGTGCAAAGTTCTCCCACTTAAAAAGATGAGAGACGGCCTGTAATTTTCATCATAGGGTACACGTCAACTATGACAGACAAATTGAGAAAAAAATATCCAGAAAAACACATTGTAGGAGTTGTTTATGAATTTATTTGCAAATTAAATGGTGGAAATAATTTTTGGTCACCTACAAACAAGCAAGATTTCTGGCTTCTCACAGACCTGTAACTTATTCTTTAAGAGGCTCCTCTGTCCTCCCACTCATTACCTGGTATTAATGGCACCCTGTTTGAACTTGTTATCAGTATCCAAAGACAGAAACAGGGGCTATATCTGTTCTTAGTTCTGTATTTTTTGAAGGGGCATGTTTATTTAAGATTTGAGAGGAAATTACTTTTAAAGAACAACCAGGCATCCTCTACTGACGGAATGAGATCTTATATCCTCCAGATACCTGGGCCAGGTCACTTAGAAAAGGCCTGCTCGCTAAAAAGTGTTTTAGGGAGCGTTTTGACAGTGATGAGGGGTGGTCGTTTGACCGCGGACCCGTTACGGACGCAGGCAATCAGGCAGTAATCGCTGAGATCCCTGGTTGAAGACAGCGACGGTGTATTTGAGGGTAAGTTAGTCAGGATGATATCTTGAGGGTGCCCATGTTACGGATTTCGGGTTTTACCTGGTAGGTTTCGTTGATAATTTGTGTGAGATTGAGGGCATCTAGTTTAGATTGTAGGATGGCCGGGGTGTTTAAGCATATCCTAATTTAGGTCACCAAGCAGTACGAACTCTGAGGATAGATGGGGCAATCAGTTCACATATGTGGTGTCCCAGGGCACAGCTGGGGCCTGATGGGGGGTTCTGTAGCAAGCGGGCAACGAGTGAGAGACTTATTTCTGGAAAAGGTGGATTTTTAGAAGTAGAAGCTCAAACTGTTTGGCCCAGACCTGACCATTATAATACTGTCTATACACACCATTATATACTGTTTATACACACCATTATATACTGTCTATACACACCATTATATACTGTCTATACACACCATTATATACTGTCTATACACACCATTATATACTGTCTATACACACCATTATATACTGTCTATACACACCATTATATACTGTCTATACACACCATTATATACTGTCTTATACACACCATTATATACTGTCTATACACACCATTATATACTGTCTATACACACCATTATATATATACTGTCTATAACACACCATTATATACTGTCTATACACACCATTATATACTGTCTATACACACCATTATATACTGTCTATACACACCATTATATACTGTCTATACACACCATTATATACTGTCTATACACACCATTATATACTCTACTGTCTATACACACCATTATATACTGTCTATACACACCATTATATACTGTCTATACACACCATTATATACTGTCTATACACACCATTATATACTGTCTATTACACACACCATTATATACTGTCTATACACACCATTATATACTGTCTATACACACCATTATATACTGTCTATACACACCATTATATACTGTCTATACACACCATATATACTGTCTATACACACCATTATATACTGTCTATACACACCATTATATACTGTCTATACACACCATTATATACTGTCTATACACACCATTATATACTGTCTATACACACATTATATACTGTCTATACACACCATATATATACTGTCTATATACACACCATTATATACTGTCCATATACACACCATTATATACTGTCTATACACACCATTATATACTGTCTATACACACCATTATATACTGTCTATACACACCATTATATACTGTCTATACACACCATTATATACTGTCTATACACACCATTATATACTGTCTATACACACCATTATATACTGTCTATACACACCATTATATACTGTCTATACACACCATTATATACTGTCTATACACACCATTATATACTGTCTATACACACCATTATATACTGTCTATACACACCATTATATACTGTACACACCATTATATACTGTCTATACACACCATTATATACTGTCTATACACACCATTATATACTGTCTATACACACCATTATATACTGTCTATACACACCATTATATACTGTCTATACACACCATTATATACTGTCTATACACACCATTATATACTGTCTATACCACACCCATTATATACTGTCTATACACACCATTATATACTGTCTATACATATACCATTTATACTGTCTATACACACCATTATTATATACTGTCTATACACACCATTATATACTGTCTATACACACCATTATATACTGTCTATACACACCATTATATACTGTCTATACACACCATTATATACTGTCTATACACACCATATATACTGTCTATATCACCACCAATTATATACTGTCCTATACACACCATTATATATACTGTCTATACACACCATTATATACTGTCTATACACACACCATTATATACTGTCTATACACACCATTATATACTGTCTATACACACCATTATATACTGTCTATACACACACCATTATATACTGTCTATACACACCATTATATACTGTCTATACACACCATTATATACTGTCTATACACACCATTATATACTGTCTATACACACATTATATACTGTCTATACACACCATTATATACTGTCTATATACACACCATTATATACTGGTCTATACACACCATTATATACTGTCCTATAAACACATTATATACTGTCTATACACACCATTATATACTGTCTATATACACACCATTATATACTGTCTCTATACACACCATTATATACTGTCTATACACACCATTATATACTGTCTATACACACCATTATATACTGTCTATACACACCATTATATACTGTCTATACACACCATTATATACTGTCCGTACACACCATTAATATACTGTCTATACACACCACTGTCTATACACACCATTATATACTGTCCGTATACACACCATTATATACTGTCTATACACACCATTATATACTGTCTATACACACCATTATATACTGTACACTGTCTATACACACCATTATATACTGTCTATACACACCATTATATACTGTCTATACACACCATTATATACTGTCTATACACACCATTTATATACTGTCTATACACACCATTATATACTGTCTATATACACACCATTATATACTGTCTATACACACCATTATATACTGTCTATACACACCATTATATACTGTCTATACACACCATTATATACTGTCTCTATGTCTATACACACCATTATATACTGTCTATACACACCATTATATACTGTCTATACACACCATTATATACTGTCTATACACACCATTATAGACTGTCTATACACAACATTATAGACTGTCCATACACACCATTATATTACTGTCTATACACACCATTATATACTGTCTATACACACACCATTATCCATACTGTCCATACACACCATTATATACTGTCTATAACACACCATTATATACTGTCTATACACACCATTATATACTGTCTATACACACCATTATATACTGTCTATACACACCATTATATATACTGTCTATACACACCATTATATACTGTCTACACACTAACCTGTCATGTTTCTGTACCACCAGACACATCTCCCTATTCATGCATTAAAGTCCCGTTCCCCTCCTCACAGAGACCACGCATCCTACTACACCATTAGATACTGTCTATGCAAATATGAATGTCTATACACACGTCTAACACTGTCACAAACACAATCAATTATGACTATAACACATCTGATATACTCTCTGTTTCAATGCTACTCCAATGCAGTCCGCCATTGTCTCTGCTTTGGATTGAGGTGTGAAATCACTGACTGTTTGATCTCATGTGTAATCTGGCTGTGTTGCCATAGCTACTGTAGGGTATTGAGCTCTGCCACCTTCCTGCTGATGTAAACTCTCTCTGCTCTATGCTGTCTCCACCATTATATACTGTCTGCTCAGCCAGCCTGTCTACACACCTGCCCTCTCAGGTTTCTGTCAGACAGCCAGAATCTCCAGACAGTCAGCCAGACAGACAGCCAGACAGAGACAGACAGACCTACAGACAGGTGAGAAAGAGTACTGTGCAAACAGCAAGCCCGACAGTCTACAGACAGCCAGAAAGACACAGACATGACAACCAGACAGACAGATCTGACAGACACTCCAATGCAGTCCAGCCAGACAGCTCATGCCTTTTGGACAGACAGACAGACAAGACAGACAAACATCTCATGTGTAATCTGACAGTTGACCATAGCAGACAGTACAGACAGACAGACAGCCAGACCCAGCCTACAGCCAGACAGACAGACAGACAGACAGACCAGACAGGTAGGACAGACAAACAGCCAGCCAGCCAGACAGACAGACAGACAGACAGACAGACAGACAGACAGACAGACAGACAGACAGACAGACAGCCAGCCAGACAGACAGACAGCCAGCCAGACAGACAGACAGACAGCCAGACAGACAGACACAGCCAGCCAGACAGACAGACAGACAGACAGACAGACAGCCAGACAGACAGACAGACAGACAGACCAGCCAGACAGACAGACAGACAGACAGACAGACAGACAGACAGACAGACAGACAGACAGACAGCCAGACAGACAGACAGCAGCACACTCTTCACCGTGACCATAAGGGTTCACTGGTCACCGTGAACAACACAGCTACTTCTCTTCATGAGGAGTTTTGCTTCTCTCTCTCCCTTGTCTCTCAGTGGTGGTCGTCTTTCCACTCTGCTCCTAAATCTGGGTCCTAAGAATGCGACCACTCTGCTGGTGCTGGCTGTAACAGAACACAAGATCCTGGTCCACTCTCTCAGACCGGCCGTACTGACCAGTGTTACGGAGGCCCTGGTGTCGGTGAGTGTGTGCATGTGATCCCCATGAAAATTGAACCCATAACCTCAGCATTGCTAAAACCAGGCTCTTACCCACTGAGCCACAAAGGTCAGTCACTTTAAGCAGTACATCAGCTAATGCTCTCATATGGTTCTTCTACTGGAAAAAAAAAAAACGTTATGGGTTTGTAGTCCTAAAGAGGAACTTTAATTCCATTCCAAAGCAGAGTCCTAGTATGTGAGGGTATCCCATCAACTGTGAGAGAGAGTATCTGTCTCTAACTCCATCTCTTCCTCCCTCCAGATGATCTTCCCCTTCCATTGGCCGTGCCCGTACATCCCTCTGTGCCCTCTGGCCCTGGCAGACGTCCTCTCTGCCCCCTGCCCCTTCATCGTGGGCGTCGACTCGCGTTACTTTGATCTCTACGTGCCCCCGCCCGATGTCTGCTGCGTCGACCTGGACACCAACAACATATTACAGTAAGTCTGACCTCTGACCCTGGAACCTGAACCATAACCATGACGTCTGCTGTGTCGACGGTGAGTTATCTTTAACCCCTGACCTCTAGCTATGACCCTAACACTAACCCTTACACAGACGTTTGCAGTGTCACAGTTAGTGTTTCCATGTTATTCAGACAGGCATGCAATGAGTAGGGAGACAGTGGTGTTACCCGCTAGACCAGCCTCAGTCACCTCTACCTACGACCTATGACCTCTACCAATACCAATCTCCCATGGGTGATCATTTACCCATAACCTCCCATCCTTAACCTCTTGTCTCTTTTGTTTGTTGTTGTGTTAATGACTCACTCAGGGAAAATATGTTATTGTCCATTTTCTTTTCCGAGGAGAGAAATTCAACTATCACAATACAATTTTCCATGTTGTGCTTAATTACAGTTTTTCCCCAACTGTTAACAAACGTTTGCTGAAACTACATCTCAGGTACTCAAAACTCAAAACACAAAAGTTAGCCAAACTACATCTCAGGTTTCCCCAAACCCCACAGACATCTTGCAAAATGAAACACAGCTATCATAATCATGTTGTCACGCCCCGTGCGAGAAACAGTCACTAATAATTGTCAGAACCCAGAAGATGAGGCAGACACACAGCAGTACTAGAGATGGTGGTTTTAATTAAGAACAAAATCTTCAGGCAAAGAAACTAAATCCACAATGTCCAAAAATAAAGCCAAGAGGCACAAAGAGGAAAACCTCCAAAAAACAAAAGAAACTCCACAAAGTGGTAAAAACAGCAGGGAAAAAACAAACCTCAAAAGACTACTCAACAAAACACAAGAACTAAACCAGAGAACCTCTGGAAAATCCCACCAGAGAAATATCTATATGAAACAAGGCTTGGGGGCTGGGGCTGGGTGGTAACTTACAAACACTGAGCAAGGAACTGAGGAACACACAGGGTTTAAATACTAACAAGGGAATGACCTACAGGTGCAAACAATAATTAGAGCAAGAAAAACAAAAGGTACAAAAAAGGTGCAATGGGGACATCTAGTGACCAAAACCCGAACAGTCATGGCCAAAACCTGACAGAATCCCCCTCCTAGGAACGGCTCCTGACGTTCCTACCAGCCTTCTCAGGGTGGAGGGGCCCTGAACTGACGAATGAGGTCAGGGTCTAGTATGTCCTTGGCAGGAACCCAGGAGCGCTCCTCGGGACCGTAGCCTTCCCAGTCCACCAGATACTGCCAGGACCGCTGCACCCGGCGGGAATCCAGTATCCGGTGGACGGTATATAAGCCGACTGGCCACCGATGACACGGGGCGGAGGGGGAGGTCTGCCTGCCGGGATAAGGGGAGAAAAAAACAACAGGTTTTAATAAAGAAATGTGAAATGTTGGATTGATCTTAAGGGATCTGGGTAAGTGCAGGCGAAAAGTAACGGGATTGACTCTCCTGGCAATCTTAAAGGGACCGATGAACCTCTGGGACAGCTTGCGAGACTCCACCCGTAGTGGTAGGTTCTTAGTTGAGAGCCATACTCTCTGGCCGGGGTACAGGGTAGGACCGGGACGGCGACCTCTGTTGGCTTGTCGTTGGTACTGCTGAGAGGAACGCAGAAGATTAAGACGTGCCTTCTTCCACGTAAGCCGACAGCGTCTGATGAACCTCGAGGCTGAAGGCACTCTGACTTCTGCCTCCTGGTCCGGGAACAATAGAGGCGCATAGCCAAACTGACACTCATGCGGGGACATACCAGTGGAGGAGGGAGCACAAGGTGTTGTGCGCGTACTCGGCCCAAACAATGAAGGATGACCAAGTGGACGGGTTGTTGGAAACCATGCATCTGAGGGTGGTTTCCAGCTCCTGATTCATCCTCTCAGTTTGGCCATTGGACTCCGGATGGTACCCTGAAGATAAACTGGCCGTGGCCCCTATGAGTTGGCAGAAGGCCTTGACCAAAACCTTGAGGCGAACTGGGGACCTCTGTCGGAAACCATATCTTGCGGAATCCCAAAGACTCGGAACACATGGTTAATCACCAACTCAGCTGTTTCCTTGGCAGAAGGTAATTTGGTCAAAGGAACAAACCTGGCCGCCTTAGAAAACCCTGTCGATGATGACTAGGATCGTAGTATTACCATGGGACGGAGGAAGGCCAGTAATAAAGTCCAACGAGATATGGGACCAGGGTCGGTGGGGAATAGATAGAGGGTGAAGGAGTCCTTGAGGGCGGAGGTGAGAAGATTTGCCCTGGCAGCACACGGAACAGGCCTTGATGAAAGTGGCAACGTCTTCTTTTATGGTGGGCCACCAGAACTTACGCTGGATGAACTCCAAGGTGCGGCCTACGCCCGGGTGACAGGTGAGGCGAGAGGAGTGCCCCCACCGAAGGACTTGGGACCTTGCTGCCTTGGGAACAAACAACCGATTAGCAGGACCTCCTCCAGGGCCCGGTTCGATGGCTTGAGCTTGTTTCACGGTATCCTCCACTTGCCACGAGATCGGGAGCCACGATCTTAGCGGCCGGAAGGACAGTCATGTCAGTATCTTCTCGAATGGCAGGAGAGTAGATTCGTGACAAGGCGTCCGGTTTGAGATTCTTCGACCCGGGTCTATAGGTGAGGATAAACTGAAATCGGCTGAAGAAAAGAGACCATCGAGCTTGTCTGGCGTTCAAAACCGCTTCGCCTGCTGGATATACTCCAGATTCTTGTGGTCCGTAAGCACTTGAAACGGTTTGAGAAGCCCCCCCTCGAGCCAGTGTCTCCATTCCTTCAATGCCATCTTAACCGCTAGGAGTTCACGATCCCCCACATCGTAATCCTCTCGGCCGGGGTAAGCCGGTGAGAGAAGAAGGCGCAAGGATGAAGCTTCTTGTCTTCACCCCTCTGAGACAGGACAGCTCCAACCCCAACCTCTGATGCGTCTACCTCCACCACAAAAGGTTCATCCGCCGTTGGTAGTGTCAGGATGGGAGCAGAGAGGATGCGCTGCTTGAGTCCTTGGAAGGCCGTCTCAGCTTCTCTTCCCCACAGAAACCTTGTTGCCACCCTTGGTTACCGCCGAGAGAGGGGCTGCCACCGAGCTGAAGTTCTTGATGAACTTGCGGTAAAAGTTGGTGAAGCCCAGGAAACGCTGAACTTCCTTAACGGACTTGGGGGTGGGCCAATCCGCTACGCCTCTACCTTCTTCTGGGGTCCATCTGGACTCGTCCGGGTTTCCACTATAAATCCCAGGAATTGTACTCGAGAGGAATGGAATTCACACTTTCTCCGGCTTAACGTACAAATGGCTGTCTAGGAGGCGTTTGAGCACTTGTCTGACATGCTTAGTGTGTTCTTGAAGGGAGCTCGAAAAGATGAGGATGTCATCCAAGTAAACAAACACAAAGATGTTAAGCATATCCCTAAGCACATCGTTTATGAGCGCTTGGAACACAGCCGGAGCGTTGGTCAGGCCGAAGGGCATCACCGAGTATTCGTAGTGACCAGTAGGCGTGTTGAAAGCGTCTTCCACTCGTCCCCGGGTTTGATCCGCACAAGATGGTATGCGTTCCGCAGGTCAAGCTTAGTGAAGACAACTGCTTCCTGGAGCAGCTCAAAGGCTGTGGCCATAAGGGGTAGCGGGTAGCGGTTACGGACGGTTATGGCATTGAGTCCCCGGTAGTCGATGCAAGGTCGTAATCCACCGTCTTTCTTGGCCACAAAGAAAAAACCCAGCTCCCGCCGGCGAGGTAGATGGACGCATGAGGCCTGCTGTCAGAGCGTCCTTGATGTAGGTATCCATAGCAGCTCGTTCGGGAGGAGAAAGGGAAAAGATCCGACCCCTGGGAGGGCAGGTCCCCCGGCAACAGGTCGATGGTGCAATCGTAAGGTCTATGGGGTGGTAGTTTGGTGGCCCTCTGTTTGCTAAATACCAGTTTGAGGTCATGGTAACACTCGGGAACTTGGGACAAGTCGATGGATTCTAGAGACTCGGGAGGAGAACTCTGGGAACTCAGGAAGATACAAGTGGCTTGGCACGTAGGACCCCACTGCTTGATAGTGCCCACAGACCAGACAGTCGATGTGAGGGTTATGGCTGTGAAGCCAGGGATAACCAAGGACGAGAGGAACTCGGAACAGGAGATCAGATGAAAGTTCATCACTTCCTGGTGTTGGGAAACTGAAAGTCGTAAGGGGGTAGTGGCACGAGTGACAAGTCCAGATCCCAAAGGACTTCTATCCAACGTAGTACCCTTATGGGGTCACTTAGAGGTTCAGAAGGAACGCCATTCTCCTTCGCCCAGATCCCATCCATGAAGTTACCTGCGGCTCCAGAGTCTACCAAGGCTTGAAGAGAAAACTCGTGGTCGTCCCAGGAAAGGGTAACAGGAATGAGCAGGCGGGAGTTGGATGGATGGGAGGAGGTTATGTTTCCCGTTACAGTCCTCCCAGGCCTGCACGGGAGAGTGCGTTTCCCTGGAGCCCGGACACGTGGAGCGGAAATGGCCCGGTTTGCCGCAATATAGACAGCATCGCTCCCTCATCCGGCGGTCCTCTCTCAGCCTGGGGAGATGCGTCCAACCTGCATGGGTTCTGGTGGAGCCAGCGAGGATAAAGGTGGAGACTCGGAGCTGGAACCGATAGGAGCTAGGGTGAGCGGTCTATGGTTTTGTTCTCTCTCTCTCAGACGCTGGTCTATGCGTGAAGCCAACTTGATAAGGGACTCGAGGTTGTCCGGTGGTTCCCGAGTGGCCAGTTCATCTTGGATGGTGTCAGAAAGACCCTTCAAAAAACACACTGTGAGCGCCTCGTCGTTCCAGCCACTTTGCTGCTGCCACAGTGCGGAACTGGATGGCATAGTCCGTCACGCTGCGCCGACCTTGGCGGAGAGTCAGGAGCTGTTTGGCTGAGTCAGGGCCGTTGGTAGGACCTTGAAACACTCGCTTGAATTCTTCAGCAAAGGTAGAGTAGCTGGCACAGCAGGACTTTGGGCATCCCACACAGCAGTAGCCCAGGCTAGAGCCTTTTCCGACAGCAGGGTGATGATATATGCTATCTTGGACCGGTCGGTGGGAAACGACGATGGTTGCAGCTCAAAGGAGAGAGAACATTGGGTGAAAACCCCTTACAAACACTCGGGTCCCCTGAGAACCGTTGGGGGAGGCGGCAGACGAGGTTCAGCCAGGGGATTAACTGCCAGGGGCCCTTGAAATCGGATGAACTGGAGCAGAAGCGGTTGCCGGAGAAAGTCGATCCGAAATCTGCTTTATGGAAGTCAGCATCTCTGACAGAAGTTGAGAATGTCTAGCCATTAAGGCCTCTTGCTGAACCAGAGCAGCTTCGTGGCGTTGGACAGTCCCCTCCTGGTGGGACAGCATGGAAAAAAGATCCTGGGTACTGGCTGCCTCTGGGTTCATAATAATGGCTCAGTGTTTCTGTCACGCCCCGGTGCGAGAAACAGTCACTAATAATTGTCAGAACCCAGAAGATGAGGCAGACACACAAGCAGTACTAGAGATGGTGGTTTAATTAAAGAACAAAATCTTCAGGCAAAGAAACTAAATCCACAATGTCCAAAAATAAAGCCAAGAGGCACAAAGAGGAAAACCTCCAAAAACAAAAGAAACTCCACAAAGTGGTAAAAAACAGCAGGGGAAAAACAAACCTCAAAAGACTACTCAAACAAAACACAAGAACTAAACCAGAGAACCTCTGGAAAATCCCACCAGAGAAATATCTATATAAAACAAGGCTTGGGCTGGGGCTGGGTGCTAACTTACAAACACTGAGCAAGGAACTGAGGAACACACAGGGTTTAAATACTAACAAGGGAATGACCTACAGGTGCAAACATATATTAGAGCAAGAAAAACAAAAGGTACAAAAAAGGTGCAATGGGACATCTAGTGACCAAACCCGAACAGTCATGGCCAAAACCTGACACATGTACTCCCTGCTCAAAATGAAACACAGCTATCATAATCATGTACTCCCTGCTCAAAATGAAACACAGCTATCATAATCATGTACTCCCTGCTCAAAAAATGAAACACAGCTATCATAATAATGTGGTCCTCTGTAGCTCAGCTGGGTAGAGCACGGCGCTTGTAACGCCAAGGTAGTGGGGTTCGATACCCGGGACCACCCATACACAAAAAAAAAAATGTATGCACGCATGACTGTAAGTCGCTTTGGATAAATACTAAATGGCATATTATTATTATTATGTACTCCCTGCTCAAAATGAAACTCTGCATACAAATGAGACACACACACATCAAATTAATCTAACTTAGTGACAACTGAGATCACACTAATGTGACATATTCAAAACACTACTATCAGAACCTATTTTCAGTGTAAAGACTAAGATGTTTTTTGTTATGCTGTATATTGTTTGTGTGTTACTCAAACAAATGCAAAAATGTAAGTTTTATATTTCAACATGACTCAATACATGTCAAACAGCACACTGTAGGCACACATACAATAAAAAATGCAAAACAAACAGTGAATATATTTTGCAATATGCAAAGGAAGAAAAATAGTCCTGTTGAAGCGGGTGATTTGGACGGAGTCAGTCGCAGGAGGGTAAATCTCTCTCTCTCTCTCTCTCTCTCTCTCTCTCTCTCTCTCTCTCTCTCTCTGTCTCTCTCTCTCTCTCTCTCTCTCTCCCTCTCTCTCTCTCTCTCTCTCTCTCTCTCTCTCTCTGTCTCTCTCTCTCCCCTCTCTCTCTCTCTCTCTCTCTCTCTCTCTCTCTCTCTCTCTCTCTCTCTCTCTCTCTCTCTCTCTCTCTCTCTCATCTCTCTCTCTCTCTCTCTCTCTCTCTCTGTCTCTCTCTCTCCCTCCCTCCCTCTCTGTCTCTCTCTCTCCCTCCCTCCCTCTCTGTCTCTCTCTCTCCCTCCCTCCCTCTCTGTCTCTCTCTCTCTCTCCCTCCCTCTCTCTCTCTCTCTCTCTCTCTCTCTCTCTCTCTCTCTCTCTCTCTCTCTCTCTCTCTCTCTCTCTCTCTCTCTCTCTCTCTCTCTCTCTCTCCATCTCTCTCTCTCTCTCTGTCTCTCTCCTCTCTCTGTCTCTCTCTCTCTCTCTCTCTGTCTCTCTCTCCCTCTCTGTCTCTCTCTCGCTCTCTCTCTGTCTCTCTGTCTCTCCCTCTCTGTCTCTCCCCTCTCTGTCTCTCTCTCTCTCTCTCTCTCTCTCTCTCTCTCTCTCTCTCTCTCTCTCTCTCTCTCTCTCTCTCTCTCTCTCTCTCTCTCTCCCTCCCTCTCTGTCTCTCTCTCTCCCTCCCTCTCTGTCTCTCTCTCTCCCTCCCTCTCTGTCTCTCTCTCTCTCCCTCCCTCCCCCTCTCTCTCTCTCTCTCTCTCTCTCTCCCTCCCCCTCTCTCTCTCTCTCTCTCTCTCTCTCTGTCTCTCTCTCTCTCTCTCTCTCTCTCTCTCTGTCTCTCGCTGTCTCTCTCCCCCTCCCTCCCTCCTCCTATCTCAATCAATCAATCAATTTTATTTTATATAGCCCTTCTTACATCAGCTAATATCTCGAAGTGCTGTACAGAAACCCAGCCTAAAACCCCAAACAGCTAGTAATGCAGGTGTAGAAGCACGGTGGCTAGGAAAAACTCCCTAGAAAGGCAAAACCTAGGAAGAAACCTAGAGAGGAACCAGGCTATGATTCCTCATCTCCTAATCTCTTGTGTTGTGTTTTCAGTAAGGAGGAGAAGAGGGCCCTAACATGGAAGATACTACCACAGAAAGCCTGCAAACATCTCCTCAATACCCTGGGTAGTCTGTACCAGCAGCTAACTGAAGGTGAGCCTGGAAATTGATAACCGTTTATCTTCATTTTTGCGTAAGTCTCCCATTTGACTTCATCAAGCAATGTACGCGGGAGTCCGCATTGCGTGCTCTGATTCGGCCCATTGTAAATTAGACAGTGTTTCAACTTACATACAGTGCATTCGGAAAGTATTCAGACCCCTTGACTTTTTCCACATTTTGTTATGTTACAGCGTTATTATTAAATTGATTAAATAATTTCCCCCCCTCATCAATCTACACACAATACCCTATAATGACAAAGCAAAAACAGGTTTTTAGAAATGTTTGCAAATGTATTAAAAATAAATAACAGAAATACCATATTTACATAAGTATTCATACCCTTTGCTATGAGATTCGAAATTGAGCTCAGGTGCATCCTGTTTCCATTGATCATCCTTGAGATGGTTCTACATCTTGATTGGAGTCCACCTGTGGTAAATTCAATTGATTGGACATGATTTGGAAAGGCACACACCTGTCTATATAAGGTCCCACAGTTGACAGTGCATGTCAGAGCAAAAACCAAGCCATGAGGTCGAAGGAATTGTCTGTAGAGCTCCGAGACAGGATTGTGTCGAGGCACAGATCTGGGGGAGGGTCCCAAAACAGTTCTGCAGCATTGAAGGTCCCCAAGAACACAGTGGCCTCCATCATTCTTAAATGGAAGAAGTTTGGAACCACCAAGACTCTTCCTAGAGCTGGCCGCCCGGCCAAACTGAGCAATCGGGGGAGAAGGGCCTTGGTCAGGGGGGTGACCAAGAACCCGATGGTCACTCTGACAGAGCTCCAGAGTTCCTCTGTGGAGATGGGAGAACCTTCCAGAAGGACAACTATCTCTGCAGCACTCCACCAATCAGGTATTTATGGTAGAGTGGCCAGACGGAAGCCACTCCTCAGTAAAAGGCACGTGACAGCCCGCTTGGAGTTTTCCAAAAGGCATCTAAAGGACTCTCAGACCATGAGAAACAAGATTCTCTGGTCTGATGAAACCAAGATTGAACTCTTTGGCCTGAATGCCAAGCGTCACGTCTGGAGGAAACCTGGCACCATCCCTACGGTGAAACATGGTGGTGGCAGCATCATGCTTTGGGGATGTTTTTCATCAGCAGGGACTGGGAGACTAGTCAGGATCAAGGGAAAGATGAACGGAGCAAAGTACAGAGAGATCCTTGATGAAAACCTGCTCCAGAGCGCTAAGGACCTCAGACTGGGGCGAAGGTACACCTTCCAACAGGACAACGACCCTAAACACACAGCTAAGACAACGCAGGAGTGGCTTCGGGACAAATCTCTGAATGTCCTTGAATGGCCCAGCCAGAGCCCGGACTCGAACCCGATCGAACATCTCTGGAGAGACCTGAAAATAGCTGTGCAGCGACGCTCCCCATCCAACCTGACAGAGTTTGAGAGGATCTGCATAGAAGAATGGGAGAAACTCCCCAAATACAGGTGTGCCAAGCTTGTAGCATCATACCCAAGAAGACTAGAGGCTGTAATCGCTGCCAAAGGTGCTTCAACAAAGTACTGAGTAAAGGGTCTGAATACTTATGTCAATGTGATATTTCAGTTTTTGTATTTTTAATACATTTGCAAAAATTTTCAAAAAAAAACTGTTTTTGCTTTGTCATTATGGGGTATTGTGTGTAGATTGATGAGGGGGGAAAAAACGATTTAATCCATTTTAGAATAACGCTGTAACGTAACAAAATGTGGATAAAGTCAAGGGGTCTGAATACTTTCCGAATGCACTGTAGCAGTGGATATACAGTACTTCTCATCAATCAGTCCTCTTCTATAATTTTAATTCAGTATCTTTTACTTAAGATAGTAATACACTTAACACAAATGTTGTGCAAGTCTCTCCCTTTGACATCAATGAAGGATTTAGGGGAGATTCCAAGGTGCACGTGCTTATCTCAAACCATCTGTAAATTAGAAAGTGTTGCATCTTACATTCCAGAGGACAGATCAATCATCTCTGTTTTATTACCCTCTACAGGTCGTAAATTAGACACACATTAGAGACGGAAAAGCTTGAAGTGATGTTTTCTTTCAAGTCTTATCAGAAGTAGTATAGGTCCGGGTATGTGAAGGTGCTAAACATAGGTATTTATCATCTCATAAGACAATTGTTACCTAACCAAAGACAATGCAAACCATCAAATATAAAAATGCTGACTAAGAAACACTACATAAAATCAGAATGTATTTCCGGTCCTATTGTCCAACATCTTAGGGGCTTGTGTCTGAGGTTAGTTGGTAAACACCTGTTTCTCTTTGGTGTTGTCCAGGTGGCCAAGTCAGCGGTGAGGACGCTCCGATGGAGCCCACAGCGAGTGACCCGGCGAGCGGAGGGAAGAGCCTCCAGACTCTGGAGATGGAGATCCAGGAAGCCTTCCTTAGGTTCATGGCGGCCATATTGAAAGGGTACCGCTCTTACCTCCTCCCCATCACACAGGCCCCCTCCGAAAGGACCACGGACGCAAGCTCGCTGTTCGACTTGCAAGGTTAGTACAGGCCGTGTGTTTACCTCTGATTGTGTTTCTTACCATTCCTACCTCCTCCAGGCCCCGTTGGAGAATATCCAGCCACACTTGGAGTACAGTTGAAGTAGATTTCAGATATACGAGGGCTTGGGGGGTGGGGGGCTTGTGGGTGGAGTATGGAATTATTTAATTTTCTCTGGGGGGGGGGACTGTGGGAGGCGGGTTCTCGGATGGTTTGAGGGGCAGCTCTTGGGAACTGTGGGTGGGTGGATCTTGGAGGGCTGGTGGCCTGGCGATTGGGAGCTTGGGCCCGTGGCTGATGGGGTCGTTGGTTCGGGTCCCCGTTTTTTGACCTTGTGGGAGATCTGTCGACGTGCCCTTGAGCAGGGCGTTGACCCTGGTTGCTTCTGTGGGTCGCTCTGGATGGGAGTCTGTTAGATGGCTGATGTGATGTAGATGTTGAGCGGCTTCACTGCAAGTAGACGGTTATGGTTCTCATATGGTTTTAATGTTCTGCTGGGTTCTTGAAGCGCCGGGACGGTTACCACTAGAAGTTCTACTGTATAGTTTATGGTTCTAATAGGGTTCTAATAGGGTTCTAATATGGTTCTAATAGGGTTCTAATAGGGTTCTAATAGGGTTCTAATAGGGTTCTAATAGGGTTCTAATGTGCTTATCATATGTTCTAATATGGTTATCACAGGAGGTTGGTGGCACTTTAATTGGGGAGGACAGGCTCGTGGTAATGGCTGGAGTGGAATCAGTGGAATGGTATCAAATACATCAAGCACATGGTTTCCATGGTTTCCATGGTTTCCATGGTTTCCATGGTTTCCATGGTTTCCAGGTGTTTGATGCCATTCCGTTATTATGAGCCGTTTTCCCCTCAGCAGCCTCCACTGATGGTTATTATATGGCTCTAATGTGATTTTAATATGGTTATCATATGTTCTAATATGTTCTAATATGGTTAATATTTGTATTTGTATTTATTATGGATCCCCATTAGTTCCTGCCAAGGCAGCAGCTACTCTTCCTGGGGTTTATTATGGATCCCCATTAGTTCCTGCCAAGGCAGCAGCTACTCTTCCTGGGGTTTATTATGGATCCCCATTAGTTGTTGCCAAGGCAGCAGCTACTCTTCCTGGGGTTTATTATGGATCCCCATTCGTTCCTGCCAAGGCAGCAGCTACTCTTCCTGGGGTCCAGCAACATTAAGGCAGTTATACAACATTACAATACATTCACAACAGATTTCACAATACATTAAGTGTGTGCCATCAGGCCACTACTCTACTACCACATATCTACAACACAAAATCCATGTGTACGTGTGTGTGTATAGTGCGTATGTTATTGTGTGTGTGTAGAGTTTCATGTATTCATGGCTCTATGTAGTACTGTGCTCCTCCCATAGTCTGTTCTGGACTTGGGGACTGTGAAGAGACCTCTGGTGGCATGTCTTGTGGGGTATGCATGGGTGTCTGAGCTGTGTGACAGTAGTTCAAACAGACAGCTTGGTGCTTTCACCATGTCAATACCTCTCACAAATACAAGTAGTGATGAAGTCAATCTCTCCTCCACTTTGAGCCAGGAGAGATTGACATGTATATTATTAATGTTAGCTCTCTGTGTACATCCAAGGGCCAGCCGTGCTGCCCGGTTCTGAGACAATTGTCCCTCTTTGTGGCACCTGACCACATGACTGAACAGTAGTCCAGGTGCGATAAAACTAGGGCCTGTAGGACCTGCCTTGTTGATAGTGCTGTTAAGAAGGCTGAGCAGCTCTTTATTATGGACAGATTTCTCCCCATCTTAGCTACTGTTGTATCAATATGTATTGACCATGACAGTTTACAATCCAGGGTTACGCCAAGCAGTTTAGTCACCTCAACTTACTCAATTTCCACATTATTAATTACAAGATTTAGATGAGGTTTAGGGTTTACTGAATGATTAGTCCCAAATTTAATGCTTTTAGTTTTAGAAATATTTAGGACTAACTTATTCCTTGCCACCCATTCTGAAACTAACTGCAGCTCTTTGTTAAGTGTTGCAGTCATTTCAGTCGCTGTACTAGCTGACGTGTATAGTGTTGAGTCATCCGCATACATAGACACTCTGGCTTTACTCAAAGCCAGTGGCATGTTAGTAAAGATTGAAAAAAGTAAGGGGCCTAGACAGCTGCCCTGGGGAATTCCTGATTCTACCTGGATTATGTTGGAGAGGCTTCCATTAAAGAACACCCTCTGTGTTCTGTTAGACAGGTAACTCTTTATACACAATATAGCAGGGGGTGTAAAGCCATAACACATAGGTTTTTCCAGCAACAGACTATGATCGATAATGTCAAAAGCCGCACTGGTCTAACAAAACAGCCCCCACAATCTTTTTATCATCAATTTCTCTCAGCCAATCATCAGTCATTTGTGCTTGTTGAATAAAATCTAATAAAATCAAATGTTATTTGCCAGATGCGCCGAATACAACAGGTGTAGACATTACAGTGAAATGCTTACTTACAGCCCTTAACCAACAATGCAGTTTAAAAAAACAAACAAACAAACAAAAATCTTAAGTAAAAAATAGATAAAGAGATTAAAGATTAAAGAGCAGCAGTAAAATTAAATAACAGTAGGGAGGCTACTGTTGAAGTCGGAAGTTTACATACACTTAGGTCGGAGTCATTAAAACTCGTTTTTCAACCACTCCACATATTTCTTGTTAACAAACTATAGTTTTGGCAAGTCGGTTAGGACATCTACTTTGTGCATGACACAAGTAATTTTTCCAACAATTGTTTACAGACAGATTATTTCACTTATAATTCACTGTATCACAATTCCAGTGGGTCAGAAGTTTACATACACTAAGTTGACTGTGCCTTTAAACAGCTTGGAAAATTCCAGAAAATGATGTCATGGCTTTAGAAGCTTCTGATAGGCTAATTGACATAATTTGAGTCAATTGGAGGTGTACCTGTGGATGTATTTCAAGGCCTACCTTCAAACTCAGTGCCTCTCTGCTTGACATCATGGGAAAATCAAAATAAATCAGCCAAGACCTCAGAAAAAAAATTGTAGACCTCCACAAGTCTGGTTCATCCGCTCAGGAAGGAGACGCGTTCTGTCTCCTAGAGATGAACGTACTTTGGTGCGAAAAGTGCAAATCAATCCCAGAACAACAGCAAAGGACCTTGTGAAGATGCTGGAGGAAACAGGTACAAAAATATCTATATCCACAGTATAACGAGTCCTATATCGACATAACCTGAAAGGCCACTCAGCAAGGAAGAAGCCACTGCTCCAAAACCACCATAAAAAAGCCAGACTACGGTTTGCAACTGCACATGGGGACAAAGATCGTACTTTTTGGAGAAATGTCCTCTGGTCTGATGAAACAAAAATAGAACTGTTTGGCCATAATGACCATCGCTATGTTTGGAGGAAAAAGGGGGTCCTTGCAAGCCGAAGAACACCATCCCAACCGTGAAGCACAGGGGGGCCAGCATCATGCTGTGGGGGTGCTTTGCTGCAGGAGGGACTGGTGCACTTCACAAAATAGATGGCATCATGAGGAAGGAAAATTATGTGGATAAATTGAAGCAACATCTCAAGACATCAGTCAGGAAGTTAAAGCTTGGTCGCAAAAGGGTCTTCCAAATGGACAATGACCCCAAGCATACTTCCAAAGTTGTGGCAAAATGGCTTAAGGACAACAAAGTCAAGGTATTGGAGTGGCCATCACAAAGCCCTGACATCGATCCTGTAGAACATTTGTGGGCAGAACTGAAAAAGCGTGTGCGAGCAAGGAGGCCTACAAACCTGACTCAGTTACACCAGCTCTGTCAGGAGGAATGGGCCAAAATTCACCCAACTTATTGTGGGAAGCTTGTGGAAGGCTACCCGAAACATTTGACCCAAGTTAAACAATTTAAAGGCAATGCTACCAAATACTAATTGAGTGTATGTAAACTTCTGACCCAGTGGGAATGTGATGAAAGAAATAAGCTGATATAAATAATTCTCTCTACAATTATTCAGACATTTCACATTCTTAAAATGAAATGGTGATCCTAACTGACATAAGAAATTGAATTTTTACTTGGATTAAATGTCAGGAATTGTGAAAAAACTGAGTTTAAATGTATTTGGCTAAGGTGTATGTAAACATCCGACTTCAACTGTATATACACAAGGTCTTTTAAGTAAATATACTTTCCTGCAACCCGCCTCACCCAATGTGGAACAGATTCTATTATTTATTTATTTTTATCAAGAACCTACGGCTGAAACTAGCCAGCTAGCCAGCTAACTAGCTACTTGCTATTAGCCACTGTTAGCGGTCTTCACTACCTACCAGCCAGGTCTAGCCTGGACAATTATCGGCCAGTCTGCACAGCGTGCTATCGACTCAGAGCATCACTGGACCTTAACACCGGACCATCGCAACTAGCTAGCTGAAACCGAATGGCTGTTGTTGGCTAATCACCACTGTCCCGACGTACCAGTTAGCCTTGAGCTAGCATCGAGCCAGGCCCATCTCCCGGCTATCTACCTCTCTGTCAACCGGACGGGACCTCCTAGTGTCGACACGGAGCCCCGCCGATCCATCACGACTGGTCTGCCGACGTAATCGTCTGATGTGGTTTCAACAGGCTTCCCGTTGTGACGACCATGAAGATCCATCTGCTAGCCCCGGCCCCTGCTCGCCTGTGCTTTAGCAGCCTACGAACTGCTCCTGGACTTACTTAGTGCTGTTCACTGTTCCTTTACACGGTACCCCATCCTGTTTATCTGTTTAGCCTCAGCCCAAACATTCGTCGCCATTACCAGTTGTTGTCTTAGCCCTCTCGAATAACACCTGTGATTGCTTTATGCCTCTCTCCCATGTCAATATGCCTTGCCTATTGCTGTTCCAGTTAGTTCTTATTTCACTATAGAGCCCCAAGTCCCCCTCAAACTGCCTCAAATAGTTCCTTTGTTCCACCCCCCCCATACACGCGGAGACCGGTTCAATCGGTACCTCCAGTGATGCTATCTCTTTCTTGGAATGGACTGGCTAGGGTGAGACAGGGAGAGGAAATGAGTGGCAGCAATAGATAAAAGTTGGATTATATAAGTTGATGAGGAATTCAGCATGTTCGTTCGTTCATTATATGATCCAGTACTGAAATAAATGTAAATCAAACTTCCAGCTGAGTGTCGACTACTCTCTCTTACATCCTGAACTTCTTCATACCAGAAACTCATCATAACAGGAAGGCCACCAAAAATTCAGAAATTTCCATCCCGAACTACAACATTTTCCATCTAGATATAACTGCAAAAGGGGGCGGAGTTGCAATCTACTGCAGAGCTCTATCATACTATCCAGGTCTGTGCCCAAACAGTTTGAGCTTCTACTTCTAAAAATCCACCTTTCCAGAAATAAGTCTCTCACTGTTGCCGCTTGCTACAGACCCCCCTCAGCCCCCAGTTGTGCCCTGGACACCATATGTGAATTGCTTGCTCCCCATCTATCCATAGAGTTCGTACTGCTTGGTGACCGAAACTGGGATATGTTTAACACCCCGGTCGTCCTACAATCTAAACTAGATGCCCTCAATCTCACACAAATTATAAAGGAACCTACCAGGTACAACCCTAAATCTGTAAACATGGGCACCCTCATAGATATCATCCTGACTAATTGACCCTCTAAATACACCTCCGCTGTCTTCAACCAGGATCTCACCAATCACTGCCTCATTGCCTGCGTCCGTAATGGGTCCGCGGTCAAACGACCACCCCTCATCACTGTCAAACGCTCCCTAAAACACTTCAGCGAGCAGGCCTTTCTAATTGACCTGGCCTGGGTATCCTGGATGGATATTGACCTCATTCCGTCAGTAGAGGATGCCTGGATGTTCTTCAAAAGTGCGTTCCTCTCCATCTTAAATAAGCATGCCCCTTTCAAAAAATTCAGAACTAAGAACAGATATAGCCCCTGGTTCACCCCAGACTTGACTGCCCTTGACCAGCACAAAAACATCCTGTGGCATACTGCATTAGCATCGAACAGCCCCCGCGATATGCACCTGTTCAGGGAAGTCAGGAACCAATATACACAATCAGTTAGGAAAGCAAAGGCTAGCTTTTTCAAACAGAAATTTTCATCCTGTAGCACTAACTCCAAAAAGTTTTGGGATCCTGTAAAGTCCATGGAGAATAAGAGCACCTCCTCCCAGCTACCCATTGCACTGAGGCTAGGAAACACTGTCACCACCGATAAATCTACGATAATTGAAGACTATGCATAAATAATAAACAGAGTAGCAGCAGCGTAAAAGAGGGGGATGGGCTGGGGTGCGGGGGCAGTGCAAATAGTCCGGGTATCCATGATTAGCTGTTCAGGAATCTTATGGCTTGGGGGTAGAAGCTGTTAAGAAGCCTTTTGGACCTAGACTTGGCGCTCTGGTGATGCAACCAGTCAGGATGCTCTCGATGGTGCAGCTGTAGAACTTTATGAGGATCTGAGGACCCATGCCAAATCTTTTCAGTCTCCTGAGGGGGAATAGGCTTTGTCGTGCCCTCTTCACCACTGTCTTGGTGTGTTTGGACCATGATAGTGTGTTGGTGATGTGGACACCAAGGAACTTGAAGCTCTCAACCTGTTCCACAACAGCCCCGTCGATGAGAATGGGGGCATGCTCAGTCCTCTTTTATTTCCTGTAGTCCACAATCATTTAGTCTGTGTTTAGTCCCAGGGTCCTTAGCTTAGTGATGAGCTTTGAGGGCACTATGGTGTTGAATGCTGAGCTGTAGTCAATGAATAACATTCTCATGTAGGTGTTCCTCTTGTCCAGGTCGGAAAGGGCAGTGTGGAGTGCAACAGAGATTGCATCATGTGTGGATTTGTTGGGGCGGTATGCAAATTGGAGTGGGTCTAGGGTTTCTGGGATAATGGCGTTGATGTGAGCCATGACCAGCCTTTCAAAGCATTTCATGGCTACAGATGTGAGTGCTATGGGTCGGTAGTCATTTAGGCAGGTTATCTTAGTGTCCTTGGGCACAGGGACTATGGTGGTCTGCTTGAAACATGTTGGTATTACAGACTCAGTCAGGGACATGTTGAAAATGTCAGTGAAGACACTTGCCAGTTGGTCAGCACATGCTCGGAGTACACGTCCTGGTAATCCGTCTGGCCCTGCGGCCTTGTGAATGTTGACCTACTTAAAAGTCTTACTCACATCGGCTACGGAGAGCGTGATCACACAGTCATCCGGAACAGCTGATGCTCTCATGCTTGCTTCAGTGTTGCCTGCCTCGAAGCGAGCATAGAATTGATTTAGCTCGTCTGGTAGGCTTGTGTCACTGGGCAGCTCGCGGCTGTGCTTCCCTTTGTAGTCTGTAACAGTTTTCAAGCCCTGCCACATCCGACGAGCGTCAGAGCCGGTGTAGTACGATTCAATCTTAGTCCTGTATTGACTCTTTGCCTGTTTGATGGTTCGTCGGAGGGCATAGTGAGATTACTTATAAGCGTCCGGGTTAGAGTCCTGCTCCTTGAAAGCGGCAGCTCTACCCTTTAGCTCAGTGCAGATGTTGCCTGTAATCCATGGCTTCTGGTTGGGGTATGTACGTACGGTTAATGTGGGGACGACGTCATCAATGTACTTATTGATGAAGCTAGTGACTGATGTGGTGTATTCCTGAATGCTATCGGAAGAATCCCGGAACATATTCCAGTCTGTGCTAGCAAAACAGTCCTGTAGCTTAGCATCTGCGTCATCTGACCACTTTTTTATTGACCGAGTCACTGGTGCTTCCTGCTTTAGTTTTTGCTTATAAGCAGAAATCAGGAGGATGGAGTTATGGTCAGATTTGCCAAATGGAAGGCGAGGGAGAGCTTTGTACACGTCTCTGTGTGTGGAGTAAAGGTGGTCTAGAGTTTTTTTTCCCTCTGGTTGCACATTTAACATGCTGATAGAAATTAGGTAGAACGGATTTAAGTTTCCCTGTATTAAAGTCCCCGGCCACTAGGAGCGCTGCCTCTGGATGAGCGTTCTCCTGTTTACTTATGGCCTTATACAGCTCATTCAGTGCAATCTTAGTGCCAGCATCGGTTTGTGGTGGTAAATAGACAGCTATGAAAAATATAGATGAAAACTATCTTGGTAGATAGTGTGGTCTACAGCTTATCATGAGATACTCTACCTCAGGCGAGCAAAACCTTGAGACTTCCTTAGTATTAGATTTTATGCACCAGCTGTTGTTTACAAATATACACAGACCGCCACCCCTTGTCTTACCGGAGTCAGCCGTTCTATCCTGCCGATGTAGCGTATAGCCCGCTAGCTGTATGTTGTCCATGTCGTCGTTCAGCCACGACTCGGTGAAACATAAGATATTACAGGTTTTAATGTCCCGTTGGTAGGATAACCGTAATCTTAGGTCATCCAATTTATTTTCCAATGATTGAAGATTGGCTAATAGGATTGATGGGAGCGGCAGTTTACTCGCTCGCCGTCGGATCCTTACAAGGCACCCCGACCTACATCCACGATATCTCCGTCTCTTCCTCATGCGAATGACGGGGATTTGGGCCTTGTCGGGTGTCTGTAGGATATCCTTCGCATCCGACTTGTTGAAGCTCTTGACCCTGTGCAAGATCCTTGGTGTCCACATCACCAACAAGCGCCATGCTCTACCAATTGAGCTTTGTTTCCAGAAGATATCAAAATTGTCAATAAATGTTACACCCACAGAGCTGCAATAGTCTCGTAGCCAGTTATGGAGGGCTAAAAGTCTGCTGAACCGTTCAATGCCACGGTTTAGGGAGGGCAGAGGGCCAGATATTATGGGGCGTTTGGGGCAGAGGGCCAGATATTATGGGGCGTTTGGGGCAGAGGGCCAGATATTATGGGGCGTTTGGGGCAGAGGGCCAGATATTATGTTTGTTGGTGTTAAGTAGAGACCCAATCAGTTCTTTAAAATCCATCTTCAGCTGTTCTGAGCTGCCCTTCATAATGTCATTGAATCCCACATGAACTATGATAGACTCAATATCCTGATGCTGGTTTAAAAGGTTTGGGAGCAGCTTATTGATGTCCAGTACTCGTGCTCCTGGATAGCACAGAGTTTTTGCTCCAGGGACTGAGACATTTCTCACCATTGAACTGCCCAATGTAACGGCCGGAGAAGGGAATTGAGAAATCCGCCCATTCCCAACCCTCACACAGTTCGTTGAGCCTTTCACGGGCCCACGAGAAGCAGGATAGCGTACGCCCGCTGCTCCCGGCGATAGGTCCAGACCTCCCACAGCAGGCAGTGCCCCGTCAGATCCAGAGAGAGGGAAAGGAGCCGAACTCAACGACGAAGCCGCTGCTGGAGTCAGCGTAGTTGGAGTTAGAACCGCCGTCTCAGACACAGGGAGTCCCAGCGATGAAGGTGTCCTCGACAGCAGCTATTTGTAGTTAATAAACCCGATGTGAAACGTGATAACTATAGTATCCTTAACTAGCATTGAAAAAGTCAAGCCATTCTTGTCTAATGTCTGAATGATGCTTGTAACGTGGTCAGTAGGCTACAGTAAGCCATGCTTCACAGGGGAGGGGGGGGGCTGGTGGTCAGTAGACTACAGTAAGCCATGCTTCACAGGGGAGGGCAGGTGGTCAGTAGGCTACAGTAAGCCATGCTTCACAGGGGAGGGGGGGGCAGGTGGTCAGTAGGCTACAGTAAGCCATGCTTCACAGGGGAGGGGAGGGGCAGGTGGTCAGTAGGCTACAGTAAGCCATGCTTCACAGGGGAGGGGGGGGGGGCAGGTGGTCAGTAGGCTACAGTAAGCCATGCTTCACAGGGGAGGGGGGGGGGGGCAGGTGGTCAGTAGGCTACAGTAAGCCATGCTTCACAGGGGGGGGGGGCAGGTGGTCAGTAGGCTACAGTAAGCCATGCTTCAGGGGAGGGGGGGGGCAGGTGGTCAGTAGGCTACAGTAAGCCATGCTTCACAGGGGGGGGGGGGGGGGGCAGGTGGTCAGTAGGCTACAGTAAGCCATGCTTCACAGGGGAGGGGGGGGCAGGTGGTCAGTAGGCTACAGTAAGCCATGCTTCACAGGGGAGGGGCAGGTGGTCAGTAGGCTACAGTAAGCCATGCTTCACAGGGGAGGGGCAGGTGGTCAGTAGGCTACAGTAAGCCATGCTTCAGGGGGGAGGGGCAGGTGGTCAGTAGGCTACAGTAAGCCATGCTTCACAGGGGGGGGGGGGGGGCAGGTGGTCAGTAGGCTACAGTAAGCCATGCTTCACAGGGGAGGGGGGGGGCAGGTGGTCAGTAGGCTACAGTAAGCCATGCAGGGGGGGGGGGGGGGGGGGGGGGGCAGGGGTCAGTAGGCTACAGTAAGCCATGCTTCACAGGGGAGGGGGGGGGGGGCAGGTGGTCAGTAGGCTACAGTAAGCCATGCTTCACAGGGGGGGGGGGGGGGGGGGCAGGTGGTCAGTAGGCTACAGTAAGCCATGCTTCACAGGGGGGGGGGGGGGGGCAGGTGGTCAGTAGACTACAGTAAGCCATGCTTCACAGGGGGGGGGGGGGGCAGGTGGTCAGTAGGCTACAGTAAGCCATGCTTCACAGGGGGGGGGGGGGGGGGCAGGTGGTCAGTAGGCTACAGTAAGCCATGCTTCACAGGGGGGAGGGGGGGGGGCAGGTGGTCAGTAGGCTACAGTAAGCCATGCTTCACAGGGGGGGGGGGGGGGCAGGTGGTCAGTAGGCTACAGTAAGCCATGCTTCACAGGGGGGGGGGGGGGGGGGGGCAGGTGGTCAGTAGGCTACAGTAAGCCATGCTTCACAGGGGAGGGGGGGGGGCAGGTGGTCAGTAGGCTACAGTAAGCCATGCTTCACAGGGGTGAAGGGGGGGGGGGCAGGTGGTCAGTAGGCTACAGTAAGCCATGCTTCACAGGGGAGGGGGGGGGGCAGGTGGTCAGTAGGCTACAGTAAGCCATGCTTCACAGGGGGGGGGGGGGGCAGGTGGTCAGTAGGCTACAGTAAGCCATGCTTCACAGGGGAGGGGGGGGGCAGGTGGTCAGTAGACTACAGTAAGCCATGCTTCACAGGGGAGGGGGGGGGCAGGTGGTCAGTAGGCTACAGTAAGCCATGCTTCACAGGGGAGGGGGGGGGCAGGGGGCAGGTGGTCAGTAGGCTACAGTAAGCCATGGGGGGGGGGGGGGGGCAGGTGGTCAGTAGGCTACAGTAAGCCATGCTTCACAGGGGGAGGGGGGGGGCAGGTGGTCAGTAGGCTACAGTAAGCCATGCTTCACAGGGGGGGGGCAGGGTGGTCAGTAGGCTACAGTAAGCCATGCTTCACAGGGGGGGGGGGGGGGGGGGGGGGCAGGTGGTCAGTAGGCTACAGTAAGCCATGCTTCACAGGGGAGGGGGGGGGCAGGTGGTCAGTAGGCTACAGTAAGCCATGCTTCACAGGGAGGGGGGGGGCAGGTGGTCAGTAGGCTACAGTAAGCCATGCTTCACAGGGGAGGGGGGGGGGGGGCAGGTGGTCAGTAGGCTACAGTAAGCCATGCTTCACAGGGGGGGGGGGGGGGGCAGGTGGTCAGTAGGCTACAGTAAGCCATGCTTCACAGGGGGAGGGGGGGGGCAGGTGGTCAGTAGGCTACAGTAAGCCATGCTTCACAGGGGGGGGGGGGGGCAGGCAGGGTCAGTAGGCTACAGTAAGCCATGCTTCACAGGGGGGGGGGGGGCAGGTGGTCAGTAGACTACAGTAAAGCCATGCTTCACAGGGGAGGGGGGGGGGGGCAGGTGGTCAGTAGACTACAGTAAGCCATGCTTCACAGGGGGGGGGGGGGGGCAGGTGGTCAGTAGGCTACAGTAAGCCATGCTTCACAGGGGAGGGGGGGGGCAGGTGGTCAGTAGACTACAGTAAGCCATGCTTCACAGGGGAGAGGCAGGTAACCTACACACACACACACACTGGTAATGATGTCCTGCTGGCAGGCAAACGCTGGAATACGTTTCTGACTGACAGATATGGTATGGTTGTCATATGGTTGTCATATGGTTGTCATATGGTTGTCATATGGTTGTCATTTGCTTCTCATATGGGTTCTTATATGGCTCTAATATGGTTCTCATATGGTTCTAATGTTCCGCAGGGTTCTTGAAGAGCCGGGATCGTTCCCACCAGAAGTTCTACTCCCAGATGATCAAGACCCAGATGTTTATCCGGTTCATCGAGGAGTGTTCCTTCGTCAGCGATAAAGACGCCAGTCTGGCCTTCTTCGACGAGTGTGTTGATAAGGTAAGATAATAATGCACTATATTATTCTCAGACTAATATTCTAGCCTGGCTTTCTTGAGCGTGTCGATAAGGTAAGATAATAATGCACTGTATTATTCTCAGACTAATATTCTAGCCTGGCTTTCTTGAGCGTGTCGATAAGTTAAGACTCCATAGAGAGAAAGATGGACCAGCACACCATAAATCATGTTCAATAATGCATGTACTTCTCTGCATGTATTATTGCATCATTCAATGATTTGTTAGTCTTCGTGTACTGTATTTCCAACCATGTATTTTGTAGAAAGAGTCGTTCACAGGACACAGTTTATGGATTTGAAATTGTAAGTGGTCCTTAAATTAAGCTAAGTTCGTCACGGTCATCTGAGTTGTTTGTGAGATTCAGTATCTCATCTAGAATGTATTCATAATGTATTATTATCCAGGGCGTTTGGCTAAACTAACACTCAGGAAACTGTAGAACAAACTGCAACCAGCAGAAAGCTTGTCCCTCTAGGCTGTATTTAGTACTAGCACTCATCCTACTGTTCTCTAATCAATCCTTCATCTCTTTCTTTCCTTTTCCCACTGCCTTGTGCATTTCCTCTACACTCTCCTGCCTGTCTACCTGCCTGTCTACCTGTCTACCTGTCTGCCTGTCTACCTGCCTGTCTACCTGCCTGTCTACCTGTCTGCCTGTCTACCTACCTGCCTGCCTGTCTACCTGCCTGTCTGCCTGTCTACCTGCCTGTCTACCTGTCTACCTGCCTGTCTACCTGCCTGTCTACCTGCCTGTCTGCCTGCCTGCCTGTCTACCTGTCTGCCTGTCTGCCTGTCTACCTGCCTGCCTGTCTACCTGCCTGTCTACCTGCCTGTCTACCTGCCTGTCTGCCTGTCTACCTGCCTGCCTGTCTGCCTGCCTGTCTACCTGCCTGTCTACCTGTCTGTCTGTCTGTCTACCTGCCTGTCTACCTGTCTGTCTGTCTGTCTACCTGCCTGTCTACCTGTCTGTCTGTCTGTCTACCTGCCTGTCTACCTACCTGTCTACCTGTCTGTCTGTCTGTCTACCTGCCTGTCTACCTACCTGCCTGCCTGTCTACCTGCCTGTCTACCTGCCTGCCTGTCTACCTGCCTGCCTGTCTACCTGCCTGTCTACCTGTCTGCCTGTCTACCTGCCTGTCTGCCTGCCTGCCTGTCTACCTGCCTGTCTGTCTGCCTGCCTGTCTACCTGCCTGTCTGCCTGCCTGTCTGCCTGCCTGTCTACCTGCCTCTATACCTGCCTGTCTGCCTGTCTACCTGTCTACCTGTCTGTCTGTCTACCTGCCTGTCTACCTGCCTGTCTACCTGCCTGTCTGCCTGTCTACCTGCCTGTCTACCTGCCTGTCTGCCTGTGTGCCTGCCTGTCTACCTGTCTACCTGCCTGTCTGCCTGTCTACCTGCCTGTCTACCTGCCTGTCTGCCTGTCTGCCTGCCTGTCTACCTGTCTACCTGCCTGTCTACCTGCCTGTCTGTCTACCTGTCTACCTGCCTGTCTGTCTACCTGCCTGTCTACCTGCCTGTCTGTCTACCTGTCTACCTGCCTGTCTACCTGCCTGTCTGTCTACCTGTCTGTGCCTGTCTACCTGCCTGTCTGTCTACCTGTCTACCTGCCTGTCTACCTGCCTGTACCTGCCTACCTGCCTGTCTACCTGCCTGTCTACCTGCCTGTCTGTCTACCTGTCTGTCTACCTGCCTGTCTGTCTACCTGTCTGTCTACCTGCCTGTCTACTTGTGATCTTGGGTCTTGCTTGGACAGCTTTACAGCAATGGAAGCAAGGTAAGCTCTCAGACCTTCTTCTTCTTCCTTACTTTGTATATTCTTTATGTTTCAATGTTCTAGCTTAGAACATAAGATAGAACATTCTCCCCAAGCTTCTTCTTTCTCCCTGGGTTGTGACTCAGCTGTAGTGCTGGGTA
This sequence comes from Coregonus suidteri, assembly GCA_036851935.1. Taxonomy (NCBI): domain Eukaryota; kingdom Metazoa; phylum Chordata; class Actinopteri; order Salmoniformes; family Salmonidae; genus Coregonus; species Coregonus suidteri. The sequence goes on along the minus strand of CM072235.1, from coordinate 50,777,694 downwards.
CGGATGAAGGATGTGGTGCTACTGTATGAATAAACCAGAGAGAGACAGTGGAGAACGGAAGTTGAGAGAGAAAGAGAGACAGAGAGAGATAAAGGGATAGATAGACAGTGGAGTAGAGAGAGAGAGAAGAGAGAGAGAGCGATAGAGAGAGATAGAGAGACAGTGTAGAAGAGAGAGAGAGAGAGAGAGAGAGAGAGAGAGAGAGAGAGAGAAACGAGTTGAGAGAGAGAGAGAGAGAGAGAGAGAGAGAGAGAGAGAGAGAGAGAGAGAGAGAGAGAGAGAGAGAGAGAGAGAGAGAGAGAGAGAGAGAGAGAGAGAGAGAGAGAGAGAGAGAGAGAGACAGACAGAGATAAAGGGATAGATAGACAGTGGAGTAGAGAGAGAGAGAAGAGAGAGAGAGCGATAGAGAGAGATAGAGAGACAGTGTAGAAGAGAGAGAGAGAGAGAGAGAGAGAGAGAGAGAGAGAGAGAGAGAGAAACGAGTTGAGAGAGAGAGAGAGAGAGAGAGAGAGAGAGAGAGAGAGAGAGAAACGAGTTGAGAGAGAGAGAGAGATAGCATGAGAGCTGTGATAACTCCAGTGGGCCTGGATGAACATTAGCTGTCTCGGTGTGTTAGAGATCTAGAGATCTAGCTGTCTCGGTGTGTTAGAGATCTAGAGATCTAGCTGTCTCGGCGTGTTAGAGATCTTAACATGCATTACTGAGCATTAGCTATCTTTATACAATGAGTGGGTCTAATCCTGAATGCTGATTGGTTAAAACCGCATTCCAGCCAGTGTCTATTCCACAAGTTGCCACCGGCTAAATCTATGACGTTAAAATGCCTATTTACTCTGTTCCGTCTGACTGCCCAATCCACCGTCTCATCAGCCCAGCCAGGCAATTTATAAACTTGATCTCCACTATGAAAAGCATCTATATATTATCGCACATTTCTTTTAGACTAACATTTAGTTTTCAACAGTGGAGATTTGTATAAACCTTGCTGTCTGTCTCTCCAACATTTGAAACATTGTTTCGATCTCCAGCTGTCCCATAGTAATGAATGTGTCGGGAGTCGGGACGAGACAGACAGACAGACAGACAGTCAGACAGACAGACAGGCAGCCAGCCAGACAGACAGACAGACAGACAGACAGGCAGACAGACAGGCAGACAGGCAGACAGGCAGACAGACAGACAGGCAGACAGGCAGACAGACAGACAGACAGACAGACAGACAGACAGACAGACAGACAGGCAGGCAGACAGGCAGACAGGCAGACAGGCAGACAGACAGACAGACAGACAGACAGGCAGACAGACAGACAGGCAGACAGGCAGGCAGAGTTTCTCAGCCAGTCAAAATCATGAATCAGTTTTTTTTATGGATATATACAGTGCATTCGGAAAGTATTCAGACCCCTTGACTTTTTCCACATTTTGTTACGTTACAGCCTTATTCTAAAATTGATTAAATCGTTTTTTTTTACCCCTCAATCTACACACAATACCCCATAATGTCAAAGCAAAAACTGTTTTTTCAAACGGAAATAATTTCATCAATTTTAGAATAAGGCTGTAATGTAACGAAATGTGGAAAAGGGAAGGGGTCTGAATACTTTCCGAATGCACTGTACAAAGAAATGGCCATTGAAAAAAGGTCAAACAAAACAAAGTGCAGCCAGTTTGCAGTCTTTCCAGCTTCAGTGTTTGAAGTGATTGTGTTAGCTGTGTTGTTGGCTAGCTCCTCTGAACAACAGTGCCCTGACGAGAGAGCACATTTTCTACACCAGGCGAAATCACGCCTCATTAGCTCATTCTTATGTATGTATCCAAATAAATGTCACTAGAAAACAGCTTAAACAAATGCAAATGCAGCTA